>VXBL01000638.1:398992-424351 GCA_013400195.1 Aramus guarauna
CGGGCTGCAGCACCTGGAAGGCGGCGCGGACCGGGCGGCAGGCGGCTTCCCCCGCCAGCTGCGCACCCCCCGGGGCGCCGAGCAGCGCGGCCAGCAGCAGCANCGCCAGGACCGGCTCCGCGCGCACCGCCCCACCCCGCCCCGCCGCGCGCCCATTGGCCCCCGCCCAGCCGGCTCCCGCGCCGATTGGTGCCCGCCCCCGTACCGGCAAAACTTGCCCCGCGCGCGGCACCGCCCCGGCGCTCATTGGCCCGGCGGCGCCTGCCCCGCCCAGCGCGCGCCTCACCTGCCCCGCGAGGCGCCCTGCGCTTGCACGCGGTGGGGGTTGCGGTGTTGCTCGCGCGGGCGGCCCCGCGTTTGCACGGGGCGGGGAGGAGCGGAGCAGCACTGCGGGTTTACACGAGACCGGGTGTTGCTCCGGTGCTTCCGCGTTTGCGGTCTGTGCAATGAAGCACCTGCGTCACTCGGCCCGGCATTTTGCTCAGCGCCACGTGTGCATCCCACGCGGGATTCGAAGGACGACGGATAGCCTCTCGTGTGCACGTGCAGCATGAGTGCGTTGTGCTGCATCATGAATAAACAGAGGGTCTCTGAGCCCTCACCGTCCCCAGCGGGAGCTGAGCTATGCTGCAGCCAGCCCCCTGCCACCAACGGGCGGTGGGACGTCACTCGGGAGCTCTGCGTGAGCGCAGAGCGGTGCTGAGCACAGCGTCCCTGCGCACGGGGTTCCCACCGCGGCACCAGAGACCTGGATAACCCGGTCTGGGTGCGGGCCCTGGGGTGCGGCTGGGTGAGCCCTGGGCGGGTTGTCAGAGGGGCTGCACTGGAAACAGGCAGCCGTGCGCGGGCAGGCTGTATTGCTCCGCCAGGACCAGTTCCCCACCAGTTTCCAGCCGGAACTGTTGGGAACCCCTCCCTTGCCGAGCTGAACCCCCACAGAGTCCCCCAGGTGCGGCCAGGCCCTGCACCCCCAGCCATGGGGACCCCCCCTGTGGCACTGGCCCCGCTCTGTCCCACCAGCAAAGTCCGCTGAGCACCAGCACTGTGCGCTCCGCTGGAAGGGGCCCGGCCGGTCCTTGCTCAGCAAGCAGCTGTAGAAAGTGGGAAGCGAGCAGGGCAGGGTGAGAGAAAGTTTTACGTTTAAAAAGCAGGAACCATGTACAAAAAATGGCCAGAATTGTGTTTGCCCAGGCTGTCTCCTCACTGCCCCCCCCACCCCGTCCCCCCAGCCTGCACAATGCTCCTTCTGCAAAGAAAAACAATGAGGGAACAAGTATAAGCAGAAAAAACAGGGGGAAAATCTATTTAAAATTTCCAGTGCAAATACAGGATCAAATTATCGCTAATGGCTCACTACCAGCTCTTTTTCACTCTGAAATTTTGAAGAGGGATGAAAAATGAAAGTCCAACCTGTGTGTTTGTTCTAAGAAAATGCCTGCCAGGGAGAGATTGTTAAATTATATTATGGATATGAGATAATAAGCTGGAATGTGCAACACGTCTCGTCGGTTAATGGATTGTCAGAGCCTATTGCTGTCCGCAGACTGCGCTATTTATTATCCGTTTATTGTGTGTAGTAAGCACGGCTGACAAAACTCCCATTAAGCGGGCGGCAAAAAGTCCCACTTTGCAGGAATTCAGAGGAATCCGGAAATTTCATTTTTCTCAGAGGAGCAGGTGCTCCACGGTGCAAACTGTGCCTGAATTCAGCAGAGCAAAGAGCGGGTGTGCACTCGGTGATACGGATGAGGATTCATCCTTTAGGCATTTCCATTTCTTACATGAAATACCGTCACACGTGCTTTGGCTCACGTGAGCTACGTCGTGCTGGATAGTTAACGATTCTTTTCTGCATCCCCTTCATTGATTCGGTGATGGATTTGTTATGTTTGGGGTTCGGGTACAGTATTGCTTTGGGTTAGGAATCAATTGGAGACCAAATTGCAAAATACAAAGGCTGGTATTTGAAACACTCCTTTATATACACTATTACAATCTATATTATGTTTATGGTCTGAATTACAGTTGTCTGAAAGGCATTCAAGCATCTTCTGTGTTCATCTTCAAACCTGCTGTGTGTATTTCATTTAAGTACAGGAGGCTTTTACTGTTCCAGGTAAGTACACAGATATTGCCAAGCATGCCATTATAGCAAAGAATGACATACAGCGCCAAATAGGCGGCATTTAGGTATCTCTGCTAAGAAGAGGGAGTGCTTTAAGTCTTCAAAATAAATTAGAAAACAACATTACTGCTCTTTACTGGATCTGGCTTCACAGTGGGATCTGTCATTACCTTGACAATGACTCCCTGCAGAAATAAATTTATTTATCAACAAGGAGTTACATAGGAAGTGAGTTAAAGCTTGTGGACACATACAACAAAACCAAGTGGCAGCCCTTTCTTTCAGTCACTATTTTCAGTTATACCCAAAGTCCACTGGCAGGAAAAAAAGAGCTCGCATTTTAACTGAAGACTTTCTCTAACTGAGCAAGTGATTTTCACTCATTTCCCCCAGTTTTCATTCTGGCATTACTAACTTTCCCTGGAAAGCCCAAGGATGCAGCTGGATAGAGATGGGGGTGAATCTCATCCCATCCATGGCCCAACAGTATTGTCATGTTCTGTAGCACCCCCAGCCCCGAGCCCAAAGGACACTCTCCACCCCAGTGCCTGCAGAGGTGTTCCCCAGATGACAATTGCAGATGCTCTCACCTCCGTCAGGACTGCAACAGCCCAAAGAAAGTCTGAAGCAATTTTCCTGAGCGCTGCGCGTCCGCGCAACTTGTCCTTTTAATGAGCGAGGGTAGCAAGTGCAGGTTTGTCCTGGAGGAGAAAGCAGACAGCTTGCTCCAAGATCAGAGGCAAAGTCACTGGGTTAGCTGTCTGCCAGCAGATGTAGTAAGAGCCAAGTCGTTGTCTCATATCCAGGATGATAATTTCCCTTGTTACAACTGCTCACACCGTAAAAATTTCACTTAATCATCTACCTGCCTCAAGCCTGCAAGTAATGAGAGGCAGGATCATGTGTAGCTGATTTTATCAAATGCTCTTACAAAGTTCTCCACTGGGAAAACCCTGAATCAATTAAAACACCAAGGAGAGACGTAGGAGAGGGATTCGTACTCCCCAGTAGACACTCACCAGGTTATCAACACTTTCCACTTACTCTTCCACGGAGTGGATGAGCTCCATGGGGACAAGGTCAGCTGAGCCACGGCTATAGCAGAGAGAATCACCGTGGGCCAGGGGAGAAAAGAAAAGACCTGGAGCATCTGTTGACACATCTGCGTGGTTTTGGCACATCCCAAAACCAGCCTACGTGGGCGTGTTTAGCCTGGCTTTCTCGTCTCTACCGTGATCCCGTTGTGGTGACTATGGCCCAGCTGCATCGCTTGAGATCTTGTGTGCCCTGCTGAAACCAAGAGCTGCAGGCAATGATGGCTTCTCCCTGTCAAAATGACCCTTTCCATCTTACTCTGCACCCTGCAGAAGTTGCATTTTTAGGCTTTCATAACCGTTTGAGGAGGAGGAGAAGGGAGAACCTCTTCACTATGTAACGGTACTCGCACACTGATGGAAAAAAGAAAAGCGCGTTTGCCATGGGGCACTGGGAGCAATGATGGATTGCCAGGTAGCAGATATCCGTCCTCTCTTTGGCAGGATATTGTATTCCACGTGCCATGCAGGAACGCTGATAGATCCATAAAGCATTAGCCTTTTCCTCACCCCAAAAAGCAGTGGCTGATAAATCACTAGCTCTCTGGAGTTTGTTGGGAGCAGATCACACAGCAGAAGCAGTGAAGCCTTCAGAGAGATGCATCACCTAAAGACACTGCAGATGCCAATAGAGCTGCACATCAACAATACCCAGACAAATCACTTTACCTATCCAAAAATGAAACAGTTCAGAACTGGAACTTTTTTTGTAAGTACGTACTGGTTTCAGTCACATTCACATCAGAAATGCCTCCTAGAGCCATGGAAAATCTCTGCACTCTAGTCCTGGGCATCCTCCCTTTTTTACAAAGAGTTTGAAAAGTCTTCTCTCCCACTATAGGACAGAAAACTTTCTGAAATTGCAGAGTATTTCACAGAACAAAATCCCAGCCAGACCCAAACCTTTCCAAACCAGCTCTTAACTGTGGCTAAGACACAGGTTTTTCAGGGGGATTTACAGCCAACCGTCCAGTTATCTAAAGAGCTTTGCATCCTTTGTAAAACTAAAAATGCACAGCCACAGCAGGTGTTGCTCAAAAGCTCTTCTACACACCCCACCTCTCTGGAGGACCCAAAGCACAGCGTGAAAGGCTGAAACACGCAGCGTGCAGGAGTTTGGGGCACGCTGGTCACGGGACGCAGCCGTCAGGGAGGAAGGATGCTCGTAGCACTCCTCACCGCCGCCCAACCTGCAATACTCATCTCTTCTCCAGCTCCAGCGAGTGGGGC
This sequence comes from Aramus guarauna, assembly GCA_013400195.1. Classification (NCBI taxonomy): domain Eukaryota; kingdom Metazoa; phylum Chordata; class Aves; order Gruiformes; family Aramidae; genus Aramus; species Aramus guarauna. The sequence goes on from VXBL01000638.1 coordinate 403,442, forward strand.
TGAACACTAGCGGAGCTCCGGAGTGGAAGAGAATCGCTTGAGACACAGCTCTGCAGAGGCAATCAACACAGAAGAGATGGGAGAAAACTATTCACCATGCACTGCTGCCTCTGCTGGGAGCACAGGGCAGGCATTTCTCAAGCTGATATTTTCATTTATCATAGCGCAGTGATTAATCAACTGAAGAGGCACCACCGGGAGACAACCTGAAAGGGATCAGCCCAGAGCATTCACCTATGAAAATAAAGTGCTGCCGGCAATTACCAACCCAGGGCTGTCATGCCACGGGCATCCCGCTCGCGGGGGGAGCTGGGATGTAAAATTACAGGGCACTGCTGTGAATTAGCCCTGCACGGAGCGAGCAGACTGACAGCTTCAGTGCGGGCATGGGAGGCACTCTGGATTTGACTCCGGAGAGAAGCTGCGCTCCCGATTCCCTGCAAGCTCTGCGAACACCTGAAGCAACAGGCGATGTGGTGCACAGTCTGAGCACAAAGCAAGACTGGATCTTTGCAGAGCAGGCAGCCCGAGTAAGAGTCGTGTGGCTGCACACGCTGACGAAATCCCGCTGTACGATGCAGAGAGCACACAAGCTTTAAGATGGGATTTACAGCAGCACCAACAGAAGTTATATTGAATATATAAATTGCTCCCACTCCAAAGGAGGCCACGATGTATTCAGGTGCCTTTCCAGGAGTGCTTTTTTCCTGTGCAGTGGCACCACAGTAAAACCTGATTTATGCCTTATTAAATTATTTTAATGCTTAATATTATATGCAAAAACTCCATGAAGAGATATATTAGAGCAGTATTTCTGCTAGGCTCATGCAGAAGCTGTCTCCAATCGCATGGTAATGAGGCTCTTCCAAAGGTATCAGAAGCATTAGACTGCTCCTCAAACACCACTTCGCAGGTAGAAAAGTGGATGGGTGACCTAGTGGCAAGTTTTATACCCAATAACTCAAGAAATTTTAGGGACGCAGCATTCCTCTCCCTCACCGACACAGATCAGGAGTCAGTTGCTGGAGCCAGTGGATCTGGGGCAGCCCCAGCGAGCACCAAGTCCCGGCAAAGGAGGAGACCTTGGAACAAAGCAACGTGAAGCAGCAGGAAGAGCCTCCATCAACGACGTGGTGAGCATATGTTGGCACAAGGGAAAAGTGGTGGCTCTGGGGCCAGTGATGGGCTAGCACAGTGTTCAGCCACTGATGGACATCATCTCTGTTACTTGTTCTGTCCCCTCCAGCGCCTCCGTCCTCCCCCCTCTCCCTTTAGGGCTTCCCACTCTCTTTCTCATTAAGGAAAGGCCATTGCACACCATGTCAAGGAGGAAAAACTGCAAATCGAAGGAGCTTCTGTTTTTACAGCCACGTTTTCCAAGTTCCCACCAGACCCGTGTGGTTGTTGTGAGCCTCATGGTGCAGCGGGAGAAGAGGCGTGATGTCCACCAGCTGCACGTTCAGCTCGCAGCGGGGCACAGCACCAATCTGCTCCTCTGCTGCAGACTCCTGCTGTTCCCCAGGGCCTCCCTTGCCCTCTTTGGGCTTTTACTGCTGCGGGTCTCCCAGCGCGGACATCTCGTCTGTGCCAAGCACGGCTGGCTGTGTCCCAGGACCCTTCTCTGCCCGGGAGGCGAGGGTCCCACGAGCCATGTAGAGCTGTCGTTTGCCATCAGCAGCTCCCTCGTCCTTTGTCCCTGCTCCAGCCCACCACCTTGGGAGACTGTGACCTTGCACTAATCAGGTTTTTTCCAGCTGCCTTCATGCCCTGATTCTGCAAGCAGCAGCTACGCAAGAAGCCGTCCAAGCTCTCCTCCTGGCTGGCCAGTCTCGGAGCTCAGCACACACTGAGCTTCTCATTATTAGCATCCTCGTTTGCATCTGTGAGGACGTTAATAGATCTCAGAGGGCTTTGCTATTAAGATTGCATCCTTCTTGCGCAAGCCAAATAATTTAAGAAAAAACCCCAGTAAGATTTAACAGTTGTGCATTTGAAGGTGTTTCCCAAACAACAACTAATTATCCTGTTGGACGCTCAGCCAGGTTTCAGAGGAAGCATCACCCCTCCGCGGAGGAGGACAGCGTCTCGACAGAAGGGAAGTTTTCTTTTAAAAGGAGCCTCAGCAGACGTCCACGTTTGTCTCATTTCCAATCAGTTAGAATAATGAACCACCTTCCGTAGAGAGATTTATTTTGTTTTTAAATGCTAAATCATTCCTGCACACAATGCGTAAATGTCAGGCCTCTCAAACAGCTCTTCAGGGGTTTGGGGGTTTGTTTATATTATTACTATTAAACGTTAAGCAGAAATTGAGAAGCAGGTGAGTGTGAAGCAGAGCTAGTTTCTCCTGACTCCCCCAGTCCTTTAAATAAGACTGAAAACCCCACACCTGAGCTCTGGGTGTCTCAAGAAGAAATTCTCCTCTAATGCAGAAATCTCTCTGTGTGTGCATATTTCAGGATCAGGATGGGAAAGAAAGGGAGAGGAAGCCACTGTGCTAAGTCACCGCCGCTGCTCCTTGGACACTGGCTGAGGGCACTGCAAAGGTTTTCCTTAAACTCAAGGGTTAATGCAATTAGGTCAAAACTCCGCTTTAATGGAGAAGGACTAAAGCTGTTGACAAATTACTCCAGAAGGCTTGGCCAGCAATGGAGAAAGAAAATACAAACAAGCCTGAGCTTATTTTTTGTGCTTTGAGGTTGTTAAAACCAGTCTCATGGTACTGGGGGTGCGGGGGACCTGACCGGGCAGCGCTTGGAGCTGGCCCTGCACAAACACGGGACCCAGAGCCTTAAACCGTGGGGGAGAAGAGCTGCTGGGACCGGGGCACTGCTCGGGGGCATCTCCCGAGGAACCCGAGCGCAAGCGGCGTTTCAGGACTTCATTTTAAGCTCAGTCTAAGAGCAAGCGTTTAGAAATAAGTGACCACGATGAATATTCAATGAGCTGTTTTAGGAGAAACCGAGTAATTTAAACAATACATGCTTAAAGCCCAGTGAGTTTTTCTCCCTGTGCCCCCCTTTCTCTTGTTGCACCATCTCTGAGGCCAGCAGTAAACATCTTGCAAGCGCCATGCAGGGCTTACACGTGGCTTTTCAGGGATTTGTCCCCGTTTGTGACCTGGGCAAGAGTAAGAAGGAAGAACTGAGGAAGAAAGAGGTGTAGCTCTACTAGAAACTGCTCTCACGAATGAGAATTGATGAGCGTTATATTGAACTACCCCAGTGCTGTCAGTGACCAGTATTTAGTACTCACAGGGTGAGTGTGGGTGGCTTTGCTTTAGCTTCCTCTGAAAAGCAAGACCTTGATTCAACAAGAAAGTCAACTCAATTCAAGAGCAAAATTCCCTGCCGTTGCACGATACAAAGCATTGAACCAATACAAATGTACTCTGCCAGTACAAGTATCTTGCAAATGCATGGAAGGTTCCCCTTGTTCTGCAGACTTTCAGTCAGATGAGGAATTACCGACTGACGAGGGAATGCAAACTGATTCTCGCTCGCAGGGCACGGTGCTAAACAGAAATCCTGCCACCGCGAGGTCCTGGACTCCACCGCGAGCACAGCACTAAAGCATTGCAAATCGGCCGGCAGCATCTGGCCTTCTGGGACCCACTCAACAAAAAGACTGAACTCCAAACTACAAAGCGATCCCATTAACCAGGCCTGTGTGCGTACCCCTGGCTGAATCCAGGCAGGAGTCTTAGAAGAGAAAAACTTCACTACAAAAGGAATTAGCAATAGTCTCGCGTAAGTATATTAAGCATCAGCCATGCAGCGTTACAGGAGGGAAGATGTGCAAGCAGAGGTGAACATTTAAGTGTTGGGATTTAGAGCGCAGTAGCTCCATCTCAAATGCCTTCAGATTGGCCAACCCTGGGAGGTCCTTCATTGCCTTGCTCCTCCACCTCTCCATTGGCAATGTGAGGATAATGGTTCTTCCGTGCTCTGCTGGAGTGGCGAGGAGATAAATTCATACGTACGCTGAAAAGGATCAGCAATTACGGTGCCAAGGTCACCCTCACACCTACCTCGACGACAGCCCAAATGGACCGTGCGAGAGATGTCCCTGCATCTTCCTGGGATTAGCATCGATTTAATACCACATCATAATACTGCATCATTTAGCAACTTCTGACAATTATGAAGATGGTCAGGTTCATATCTTGGAAAAAGGCTTTGACAAAACTGCCAACAGGAAAGCAGCTAATTCCCGCTGGCTTCGCTCAGGCTGCGGCTGCAACACCAGAAATCTCCGAGGTCCTGAGAACACGAAGATGTCGTCTTCATTTCCAAATGGATTTCCACACTTATTAGATAGTCCTGATAGAAATGTACAAGTAAGACAGATCCAATTAGTTCACCTAATAGTCTTGCATGATGAGATTGGCCTAACCATCTGAGCGCAGGATTTTGCACAAATGAAAGAGCATTCCCATAAAATTGAAAATGTAATTCAGCAATTTGGAAAGAAAATCGACAATCTTTTGAGAAAACTAATAGCTTTTTACTGTGTAATATAAGCTCACCTATCTAGTGTGGAAAAAACAGATAAAGCATTAAAGAGACAACCCTAAACCACTAAATGTAATAATAATAAAACCTCCTCAAATTATTTCTCGTTACACATCTTTGTTCATTTTCAGACTCCCCAGAAACAGCCACTCTCTATGCTTCCGATTGAGAATCTCAATGATTCCTCATACACACTCCCTGCAAGTTGCCACCCAAAAAAATAAAAGAACCTTTTCTGCTTTATCATTTAAAAGGCAGCCCTGGGGCCCAGATTATGGCAGGTGTGAACCGGCCAAGCTGCAAGTGATTTCATGGCACCGTTGGGCTGAGACCAGCCAAGGTGGTTTGTCTCTTTTCTGGAAGTACTTGTAATCACCTAAGGCCTTTCTCCCTCTTTTGCAGGGGAGACATTAATTTGTAACCGCCGAGATCGGAAGCGCTGGGTGGATTACCTGCTCTCCTGGACAGCACAGCTTCAAACTGCCTCCCGTTGCCTCTGCCCCTCACCCATCTGTATTGTCTGGAGGCATCTGGGTTCAAACTGGAGATGTTACAGGATGGAGAATCCGGGGTTTGCCTGCCCGCTTCCTTCCCTCGGATTCCCCTGCTCCAAAACGCAGCCCTCCTGCCTCCACCGCACGTGTCCTGCAAACCGGCGGCTCCAGCCGCGCTTCTCCCGCCCCTCTGCACCGGGGGTTTCTCTCTAGAAAGGTGCGGGATGCAAAGAGCACATCACCCTGGCAGAAAACATTGCCTTTGCCTTTTAGGTTGCCAGACCGTGGGCTATGCACACCCCGCAGCAGCTGAAGCCATCGCGCACGGCATTCACATCACCTAGATCTTTGGTCCCCCTAAATCCTTAAGCGTGGCAGCTTTGCCATCGCTGAGGCCACCTGAAGCCACCCAGTACAGCTCCTGTGTCACCAGCATGGTGATGCCGGGAGCTGAGTGGTCAGAGCAGGTCGGGGGCTGTATATGAAAAAAAAAAAACCCTCTGTCCCACCTCCCGGCTGTGTCTGCCCCAAATCACTCACTAGCATTTACTCCTCGGCCAGGCAGCAGGGAAAAATGCTCTGAAAAAGTATTCCACAGCTGAGCAAAGAACTTGCCGCTGATGAGATGGTTTTGCGGCGCTCGGTATCGGAGGGGTAATGCTGAGCATGCGGCACGCGTGTTGGGTCGGTGATGCGTGGAGATATTTACCTGACCTCTCAACTGGAAGCAAAGTGCTTAAATAACCGCTGAGAGCATGGAGGGTGGTTTCAGAGACATAGCTAGAGATTAAAACAATGCAAGCAGCGAGAAGCAGCGCAAAGTTAAAAGCTGTGGGGGTGTTTCTGCACTGGATTTTGAAAAGACCTATGATTTGCTGCAGATTAGTCATGTGGCTGTCCTGTTTGGATCCTTCGCATCCCCTGTCAACACTTTCTTGAATGCTGCTGCTGTTTTCCAGCTCGCAACAACAGCAGAAATCCAAAAAGTTGGTCCCAAGATGTGCGTAATGATCTGGTGGAGGCTGCCCCTGCCCATGGCAGGGGGTTTGGAACTAGATCCCTTCCAACTCAAACCATTCTATGACTCCACAATTCTATGATAATTACCCATTTCAGAGAAAACCTACCCCTCCAGCAGCCCTGCTCGTATAGGTTGTGATGTCTGGAAAGGGAATTAATTAGCCTAGGCAGCTCTCTGGTACACCCATGAACTCACCGCAGCCCATTTACAAACCTGCTGAGAAGTGCTGGCTTCGCAAGTAGGCAGTCAGCTATAAATACAGCTGCAGATGGAATCCCTGAACATTTCCGTGGTAGTTTTGAACAGAAATAACTTGACATTCAATTCTGGGACAATAGTGAAATGTCAACATCTGTTGTGGAAACGCAGAATAATGATTAAATTAACACTACTTGCAGCTTTTAAGTGTGTGGTAGCATAACACCACACCGGCATGCACTTGGAGAAAACTGTACTGAGCTTCATGGTCTGAATTAAAAAGAGAAACTGTCTGGGCTGGAGCACAGCAGGATCAGGCCCTGCTCCGGGCAGCTGTATTTCAAGGATGGAGAGCCCGTAGCTGCAGCCTGCCAGCTCAGGGATTGCCATATCTATATCAACCTGGAAACGCATCACTCACAGCTTTTACAGAGGAAGAGCCTGTAACTACCATGGAGACCTCAGACCGTCCCTGATGATTTGCAAGAGCTTCGCTGTGATATAGCCAAACAAACCAAGGCTAGCTCAGTATTTAATTATAGGTCTGAAGTCTTTTACAAGGGTTTATTCAAGGATTTCACCTTTTGCTTCCTCTGATTAGCAAGCAAGCTGGATGTCCTAGGCACAAAAACTGTGGGATCTTGGAGTGAAACATCTCCCCATGTCACGAGAGCATGATGGTGGAGCAAGGTGAGACCCCACGCAAGCTGACAGGGCAGCTGGAAAGCGAGAGTCTCCTGGGCTCAGCACGCAGAGGGCGATCCCGACAGCGGCACCAGCTTTGCCGTTCGCGGCTTCTCTACACCACCGACAAGCAGCCGACAGCCTCAGGCAGACAGCAAACGCAGCAGCCAAAAACAGCCTGGAAAAAAAGCAAATATCAGTGCATTTTAGGAAGGACACCCAAACCTCTCTGCACCGCTTGGTCCCAGCCACGAGCAGGGAGCAGGGCTGGGCAGCTCGCCCCGTTTGCAGGACTGTGTCCAAGAGGCACCCAGGGCTCCCCCAAGGTCCCCCGAACCCCAAAAGGCACCAGCCAGGGCAGCAGTTTACCCGAGCAACGCGACGCTGCAAGAATTTCTCCAATCGCTTCTACCCATCTTGGCTAACACAAGCTGAAGCACCACGGGCTTGGCACTGAGCAAGTTTTTGAGCTGCGTTTTAGGAGTCGGTCTGAACGCAGGCCAAATCCCAAAGTACTCAAGGACATCGGTGCCATGGATTTTTTGATCTGAAGGAAAGTTACTGTATTTAACCATTACGGGGCATTGTTAAAAAATAGTCACTACACCCAGCCATCAAAGGGGTGGCACATTAACAATACTAGCCAGTTTGGCAAGCTACAAACACACAAACTGCCATGTTTTTCTCCTCCCCATGGTCATGCATCTACAGATTTAAAAAAAAAAAAAAAAAAAAAAAACCTGCTAGGTCAGCTGGTCTGTCTCCTTGGACATTTTATGCCATTCTGGAGGAGCCTTTTGTGTTCACAGGGCTGGATCTGGAAAAGTGCTGAGTTTTAAAATTTAATTGCGGGTATTTTAAAGGTGAACTGAATTGTAGCAGAGCATTGCACGCAGTATGGCAGATCCCGGTGCTTGGCATCAGGCCGAGCATCCTAAGCTCACCCCACAGTCAGGCTGGCGTCGGGCACGAGGACCCCAGAGAGGGACCCGGAGACGTCACCAACATCCCCAAACTAGCAAAAAGAAACGCAGGTTTGTTTCCATAGCCAAGCTCTTGATTGTGCTGAGGGGAAAAACCAGCACGTTACCTGTTAACCTACAACCCACGGGATGGGGGAAGCACCTGTGAGCAGGGACCACCGGTGCCAGAGTGCCCCAAACACCCAGCACAGCATCTGCTGGCACTTCAGCTCCTGCTGCAACCACGGCGGCAGACCTGACACGCAACAAAATAGTTGGCTTTAATGTGGCTAAATCCTTCTAAAATAGAGGTTAGTCCTCAGGGCTCCAGTGCTGGAAATGGGGTGGTGGAGCTGGGCTCAGCATCAGCGCTTTGAGCCTTTAACCCTGCTCTCCCCCCCGACCCAAATCCTGGCCCAGCTGATGTCGGAGAGAATTTTCTTTCAGTTCAGCCCCTGCATCTTGCCAGAGGGCCAGATTTCCCCGCAGTGGAAAGCTTTCCTCCTCTTCCACCAACCTCACACAACACTGCAAAGAGATTTGCTCTGGATTTCCTTGGATTTGAGCTTGGCATCGGGTCAGAGACCCTGACAGAGCGGCATCAAAGAACTGCAGGAAAGCAGCCCGCAGGACCAGTACCAAGAAACACTGGAAATGTGTCTGTTATACCATAAACTCTGGGACTGGCACAACACCGACTGCAAACCAGGTGCTAATACCCACCAATTCTGTTTTTTTTTCATCCAACTAGCTCTTTTCTGTGCCTGCAGGTAGATGATTACACATTTAGCAGAGGAGTTTATTCACTGTGATAATAGTTTTTCAAATTAGTGCTCCACGCTCTGTAGGTGATGGGGTGGCCAGGAGCGGGGGACAGAGGGAGCTTTCCTTTGAAGAGCTTTTTTAACCCAGTGCCGTCATTAGCGGCCAAAAAGAGGGAGGGATTTCCTTGGCCAGCTCCAGTCCTGCCAGCAGCCACTGGTGGCAAACCAGCCACAGGATAACACACAACGCTTGGCAGGTCCCGGTCTGGGCACCAGGACCACCGAGGGACACGCGGGGAAGGGACCGAAAATGGATTCAAGGCGTTATCTCAACAGCTGATAGCACCCTCCAGAACATCGCCTTTTCTTTCCCCCTCATTAGTAGCAGGATAATGGCACTCGTGGAAGGGCTGTTTTTTCCAAATTCAATCCTTAAATGAATGGAGGGCGGGGGGAAGCCTTTAAAAAACAAAACAAAACACAGGAGAAAAGAAAATTGTCAGCAGTCAGGGCACAGCACCAGTGCTGCTCTCTTCCCATCGGCACCAGCATCTCCTCTGGCTCCGGCTGCCTCAATCCCAGGAATTACTTGGCTCCATGTCAGCGGTCACACTGGCATGACCATGGAGAAACCCAGGCTCAAGGAGGTCAGACTGAGTGAGGACGAGCAAGAGCAGGGGGATGCGAGGAGCCCTGGATGCTGTTGGCTTGTCCCATCCTCTGCCCATGGTACGGCTGTGTCCGGGGACACATTTCTCCCACAGAGCTGAAAGAGCTCGACCAGATTGAAGACACTCATAAAACCTTTAAACGGAGCCAAGGTGTCCTCCCAAATGCTTCACACAGGAGGACATGAAAAATGATTTGAGAGTGCAAGCAAATAGGAAGCATATCTAGGAGGAGTTGACTGGGACAATCAACTTTGATTTAAAACCAATACTGCCTGCAGCTCTGCAGACACAACCCTGATTTCAGGCAGAAATCAAGTTTTGAGCAGCAGGAGAAGGATGGCACAAACTCACTCACAGCGAAGGACAGCCAGGGCTCCAAACACCAACTTCCCTCAGCAGCCACCTCTGGGTTTGGGGGTTTTTGGTTGGTTGTTTGGTTTTTGGTTGTTGGTTTTTTTTTTTTTTTTCAAGTGAAGTGTGCAAAACCCTGCAAAAAGCAACAGATTTATTGGAGCCCTTGGCGAGCAGGACAAAGCCACACTGAGGGGGTTTCCCATCATGTCTCCTGACTGCATCATTCTCAAGATAACTGACACAGACTTGTGTTTTATTGTGGTTACTGTGACATTTCTGACATTTTAAGAGTAATAATATCTGGTAAGATTTTCTCCACCAGCGATCACATTGCTCCACTGCGGGGCTTAGGCTTTATCCTGATTTCTTGTTGTTCTGTCCCTTCAGATAACATGTGAACAGACATTTGCTACTCTAACACTGGACTGTGATCAGGAGGATTTCCTCAGACCCATAAATTGCAGCCTGGACGCTCGCCCTGTCTGCGAGAGCCAAGAGTTTTGTTAGTGCAACTGAAGAGGGTTTTGGAGAGGAACATCTCAGAGGACTTTCCTTGGAGCCACTCATGGGGCTGCCCCTGCCCCACAATTGCTCCCTGTGCTCCCGCCCAGGGCACAAAAAACAAAGCCTTCAGCACCCTCCTTTGACACCCCAACTGTCCTTGCTTTGCCTTTAAGCCCATGAGTCTTCAATCATGAGCATTATTTGCTACACTGACAAATCCATATTGCTTTTTTCTTAAGATCATATATTCCCACTGGGCATTTGCTGTTACATTTCCATTAAAAAAAAAAAAAAAAGAGTTAAGGAGAGGAATAAACTTGAGTCAGAAAGCTTCCAGAGTACCAAATCCTCTGCAGCATTAACAACTATCAGACAAACTCCAGTTAGCTCCATCCCCTTTAAAATCACTGGAAGCTGTGTTAATTTACGCAGCAGCCAGCGGGTAGAAGCCGTGAAGCCGAGTGAGACCACGGCAGTAAATCCTGGTGGAGCTGGGCGACAGCACCGTGACGCTGCCAAGAGCATCCGTGTGCTCAGGGGGATGCGGGTCCCAGAGCGAGCAAACCCCACTAACCTGCGGCCGGCCCGGCAGCTCCGTGATGAGAAAGGGCATTTATTATGCAGAGCTAATGGCATTAGAGTAAATGGAGTTTTCCCGGAGGAGTAACAGAGCAGTGAGATAGTTACGGAGAAGGCTGGAGTGGTTGATGGTGATAGGGGTGATGATCATGTTCGGGTGGACTTTGCACACACAGGTTACGGGCGCGTTCGCCCTCACCCACCGCTTCCCCCCTGGACTGGGGGTGCCGAAACCCGGACGGGGCTGCGGTGCCCAGCCCTGCCCCAGCAAGAGGGAGGTTTGGGCTGGAGATTATCAGCTGCGTGGGCTGGAGATTTCTCGCTGTATTTTATTTAGAAACAGCCTGCCCTCATGTGGCGAATAGAAAAGCAAGAGGCTGAAGATTTTGGACTAAAATTGTCTGGTGAACGTGCCGGGGCAGGGAACCAGGAGCCCTTCGGAGAAAATCTCTCACAGCTCAGACACTCACCTGTTGTACGCAGCTTTTCCTCACCCATTTTTACACCTATTTCCCTTCCCACCTGCGCAGCACCCACTTCTCTTGCTGGCCTGGTAGTTCCCAGATAGCCACGGGCAAATGCCCTGACAGAGCCCGTGGGTGCCCAGCACAGCACCAGGGCTGCAGCACCACCCGCTCCCACCGCCCAGCCGGTCCGCAGAGCACCGGCATGGGGACGGCTGCCCAAAGGCAAGGCAAGCCCTCAGCAGAGTCAGAGCACTGTGGCTCCAGCATAGAAAATGAGGAAAATTCCCTTTGTGTTCAGTTGATGGGCAGAACAATAGGTAGTTTTTCTTGAACAGCTCTGATAAGGCTTTCCACAAGAGCGGGGGTTTGGCTCAGAAAGGTAATCACACTCACGTCACATTTGGGGGTTTCTGGGCAACCTCTTGGAGCAACCTCAGCTTATCGTGACAGGGGATAAAAGCTTTACCCAGAATCTACATGATCCAGAATAAGTAAAACCAGGTTGAATAACAGATCCAAGAAAGCCGTATCTTCCCCACCCAACCAACTCTTTTCTTAAAAAATCAGTTATTGACTGAATCTTCAAAATCAGCACTGAGAAACCAGCCATGATGTGAGACCAGGCTTCAGTATCGAGGAGCAGAACGTGCTGGCTGCACTTTGACAGCCGGGACAGTAACTCAACGGGCGGTGGGCAATGCTGCGGGGCCAGGAGCAAGACGGCCCGTAGCCCGCCCTAACACCAGCGCTGGTACACGGCTGCAGCTCGAACGTGACCCCTCGACACACGAACAGGACACAGCGCAGCAGGTCCTGCCCGGGGTTTGCAGGAACCCAGAACCCAGCAAGATAACAGACCCGCATGTCACATCAACTGCCTGCGCATCTGCGGCGCCAGCGCCCCGGCTTCCGATGGGACACAAGCAAAGCGGATCTGGTTCCGATTGCCAAGAGCTTCTTAACGGCATGGAAAAGGCAGAGCAGGATCCTGCAGTGGGAAGGTGAAGCGAGGCCAATCCTGCCCAACACAGGTGCAAAGTTTCTAACCCCAGGACCAGCTCCTGAAGACAGGAGGGACCCCGAGATCTTGCGCCATCACTTTGAGCCATGCCAGGGGACAGGCTGGCTGCTCTGAGACGGATCCGCAGGGAAGGCATCTTCCCGCTTTTTCCAAAGCCCATCATTTAACACTCCCGTTTGCAAAGCTCCTCACTCGCAGTCAGCACGACCGAGCACCAACAACTCATCCTCATCCCACTTGAGCAGCTCTGAAGCCTCCAGCGGGACAGGACACTGACTCGTGACAACCCATTAGAAAACGAGGCGGGAAATGCAATAAATGGCACCAGTCTAGATGGCCCTCATGGATTTTTCACAGCCTGAAAAAGCAGCAGTTTTACCCTAACACCCACTTTCTGCCCCGGATTCTGGCAGCAGTGGGTCCGACAGGCAATGCTTTCCCTGGGCACCGCCGGGAGAGCAGCTCCACAAACAGTTTTAAGTCCACGGAGCAGGATGCTCGCACAGGTCTAAGTCCATATTTGAGGAGTTCAGAGACCTGCTAATCCCCGTGTCCCGCCGACAAACTTCCAGCAGCTGGAGCATCGGCATTGCAACACAAAATGCCTGAGTGAGAAACTATTAAAGGCAGCACTGCAGCCCTGCCTGCGCTTGAGTGGAGGCTCTAATTCCATTTTATCTGCTTGTCATCACCTCCTAAAACAAGCCAGGCCCATGTTTTAGTTGGAGAGTGAGGCGCAACTGGGTAAAAGAGATTTTTGGTATATAAAAATAATTCTGAGCAGGTCTGTTTACCACACTGCTGCCTCGGGAACAACCCATCCGCAGAGCTGCGGCAATGAAACGATCAGCGTTAATGCAATTGTATTTTGCTACTTTCACGGTGCTAATAAAATCGCACAGGTAGGTGGCAATGGCAAGCAACGCTCCATCCCTTCCCCGCTGCTCTCACGCAGGCTGGTCGGTGGCAGAATCGCCCTCTCCTGATACTGTCCTAACTTTGTTAATTTTAAATTTACTTTCTTCAAAACTAACCGTGGCTTTTACCGCAGATAAAGCGCTTACCATGGAGTCTTCCCAAAACAGAGGGTGAGTGGCCATCTCGCACCCCCTGCTGCTACTGTATCATGATGAAAAGAACTAAAACATTTTTTAATGAATAAATTAAGAGCTATCAATAGGCTGCTCATGGATTGAAGGACAGGGCTCAGATGCAGCGTTCTTCACCTGTTGGGCTAATTTACAAGGTTTTCTTCATCACATTTTGTTTTGGTAGAAACTGCTCCTTCTTTGAGCAAAATAAGGATTTGAGGTTTTGCACACGCTGAAACAGAGCGCAAAGACTAAATTCTTTTTCCACCTTTCTGTATCCTTTTTACTCCGTATCAGCGCAAATCTAGATTTTTCATCAAACCACAAAACTTCTGACAATACATAAGACCCTTTTCCAATAAGAAAAAAAGAAGGAGGGGGGCAAGGAAAGGGAGAAGCCATTCCAGCCCATGCCGCAGCCAGCCTCGCCAAGGAGCAGACCTCAGTCCCCGGGAACAGCGATGCCCGGGAGCGGCGGCAGGACAAACCTCCCGTCTCCTGGGATGGCGCTTCCCCATCAATCCCTTCCGCATCCCAGCCGGAAAGCTGAAAACTCAGCTACAAGCAGCGTCAGTTTGGAACTTTGCTGCTAACGAACGTGGAGGAGTTGTCCAGCTTTGGAGGAGGAAAGGGGGATGTGCTATGAGGGCAGGAAGATCTTAATTTTCTTTTAATTGCTGCCATGACTCTGAGCAGGCAGGCTGGCCAACAACGCGTAGCCTTTGAAGTCCCAAGAGATTTGTTACTTCTTTCAAGTTTTCAATCCGCCCTGCCAGCCATTTGCTACTGCCAGGGAACCAGGTTTGGTGCTTCCACCGCAAGAACGGCACTTTGCACCAGAGCCCATTTCAATTTAAATCAAACACACAAACAAAGTCACTGCGCTCCAGCTCTGCATCACCAGACTAACAAAATGCTAATTTCCTCTTCTATGTGATAGATATATATATTAAAAAAATATGTAAAAACAGGCTTGGTGATTTCCCCTTTGGTTCAGTATCGCAATTCCCTGCATTTTATAAAATCCTTTGGCAAATGAAACATAACCTTTACAAGCAACACTTCCAATGAGAAAGTTAATTAGCCAAATAACTGGTGACTTCTGACCCAGCTGCAGCAGCCAGCATCCTGCCTGCAGAAGTACGGTAACTTAAATCAATAGGGAGATGCTAAAAACTCAAAGAGGACGAGGCGTGTTGCTCTGGTGATTCATCACAGGGGCTTTGATACGGGACAGAAGCGCAGCCAGGGAGGAGACCGAGGACGGATACAACACCCGATCGCTTCCTCAGCCAGCAGGTCCAGGCTGAGATCTGGTTTGCATCTGGACAATACTTGGTGCAGTGACCAATATAAGCAAATTAGAAATACTTATGCCTTTGTGTCAGCTGTGATTTAAACCTAATAACGTATGGAAGTGAAACCCAAACTTTACGGACATGCACGGTAGTTACTTTGGACAAAGTGACTTGGGAGCAACCAGAGGTGAACGGCAGCAACGTAACGGCTGCGTGCTGTGAAAGACACGCTGGTTAGAAAAGCTTACCTGGGCTCAGTGCACTGATTTAGACATAAACGTGCTTTAAAAAAAAAACCTCCTCACCCTGAAGATCATCGACAGCAGAAGATGCTTTAAAAAGAAATGATAGTTCAGAAGTATTAAGGATGATTTTAACAAGTTTCCTTTAAGAGGTAAACACTGATTACAGGTGAGAATAACCACGCACATATTAAATAACAGAAAGTGGTGTGTGGCAGGAAGGAGATCAAAATAGTATGAAATATTCCCCTTCTGTAAAAATAGCCCAGGTGCTCAGATGTTAGAAGCCCTCTGAAGTTTCCAGAACAAGAGCTGTCTCTTTCCACGAGAAGCCCTCATGCCTGCGTGTGCTCGTACCTATTTATAAACTTCCAGTAAAAAAAATTACTGGTGCTGACTCCCTTCTGACATCCCACTCCCAAAAATAGCCACTGCGACAGCTCCCGGAACAGCCTCAGCCCCTGGGCATCAATGTCCAACGGCCGCAACACTTCTCGTGGATAAAAAAAAACCCCAAACCCTCCTTGTTCAAAAAGCAGCACAGCAACCCTGCACCGGCAGGGTGAGAGCAGCCGGGCGCATGTGGCCGGGCAGATTTCACCCCTTTCCTCCTTTGCTGTAGCAACGCGCTAACGCAGCGCCCGGACGCCCATCCCTGCACCCCCGGGGCTTCCCGTGGGAGAAGGGGCTGCAGAGAGGATCCCCAGACAGATGGGGGAACCCCCTGTTTCAGCTCCCCCAGAGGTAGGTCAGGGCAAGGCAATAGTGCACCAGAAAAGCCCAAGATCCCACGGCCTCCCCTCTCGCAGGGGGCTGGAGACAAACTCCACGGCTCCCAGAGCAGCCCCGTTCCGCAGGCGGACACCCCACCGCAGAGCTCTGCACACCTCGTCTCTGCATCCACCCTCAGAGTCCAGACACTCGAACACCAAAACCAGCATTCATGGGCTAGCTCGCTTTGGGGTTGGGTTTGTTTGTGGGGGTTTTCTGAGCTTTTTTTGTCACCCTGGGGCTCCACCTGAATATACGGGCATCTCCTGAAAAATCTCCCTAACTGACGTTCTGGGTTTAAGGCAAGGCAATTCTGCGCAGTGTTGCTAGCCTAGACAGGTCATTTGTTACTTCAAAAAGTCAGGTTCAGCATTTTTAAACCTCTGAAACCGTAAGTCATGACACAGGGATCCGGGCAGTGTAAAACAGGCTGTAGTATTGACAGAGCTGCAAGCAAGGCTGGGTGGTCTGGGGGCAGGGGGGGGACACACGACCTGCTCAGAAAGGGAATTTTGCAATCTCGTGCAAGCCAGTAGTTTATCCTGGGGTGCAAGAGAGGAAAGGACAGCAGAGCTCACAGACGAGACAGACGCCTCGGAGGGAGACGCACAGCGAATGGGAGTTCAGAGCCAGCACACTCTGCCATCGCATGAAGCCTCTGCAGCCTCCAACCACATCATACTCCTCCTCATCGGCCGTAGAGACACGCCAAGGTGGTAACGGGAGCACGTTCGACTTCCAAATCCCGCAATGCTGATACCCTGGGAGCTGGCTCCTCCTCGCCATTTCACCAGCACCCTGGAGAAAAGCAGCGTGCGAGTCCCGGAGATGCAGCACCCGCCCCACTGTGCTTGTATACCGGAGCCTGACGATAAAACCAACTTACTCTACGTGTAGGAAGCACACCCAGGGCACCGGTTTGCAGAAGCTGCTCCCAAGAGAGCGGAGGATCCTGCTTCCTCCTGACGCCTGAGCCAGTTTACAACTGCAGGAACATTCAGCTCGCTTCCGAATTTCAGCACTTTGAGCAAAGTCAGTACTGGGGCCCCAGCACAAGAGAGACATGGAGCTGTTGGGGAGAGTCCAGAGGAGGCCATGACGCTGATCAGAGGGCTGAAGCACCTCTCCTATGAGGACAGGCTGAGAGAGTTGGGGTTGTTCAGCCTGGAGAAAAGGCAGCTCCAGGGAGACCTAACTGTGGCTTTCCAGTACCTGAAGGGGCCTACAGCAAAGATGGTGAGAGACTTTTTATTGGGGAGTGTAGTGACAGGACAAGGGATAATGGGTTTAAGCTGAAGGAGGGTAGATTTAGAGTAGATATTAGAAAGAAATTCTTCCCTGTGAGGGTGGTGAGGCACTGGCACAGGTTTCCCAGAGAAGCTGTGGATGCCCCATCCCTGGAAGTGTTCAAGGCCAGGTTGGATGGGGCTTTGGGCAACCTGGTCTAGTGGAGGGTGTCCCTGCCCATGGCAGGGGGGTTGGAACTAGATGGTCTTTAAGGTCCCTTCCAATCCAAACTATTCTATGAAATTCCACGCAAACTACCCAAACTGCAAACCGCAGGCTTCTCACTCAGAACAGATTGTGTAGATACTCACCAGAACAGCAAACACCTACGCTGTTAATAGATAGCTTTCACTCGCGGGATCAGACAACAACAACAATCCCCCTCACCCAGGTAACTCGAACACACACCCCATTTACTGCTGAAGCTATCAGTCACCTGCTAACAGCTCAGCCCGGTTTTGGGGTGCCCATCTCAAGCTGTGGCCCTACCACGGTGCTCAGAAGCCCTCGCTAGTGAGACATCCCGGGATGACCACGCCAGCCCCTTGCACCAAACACTGGCTGTGCTGAGCACATGCACCAGCGGCATCGAATCGCCCCAGCACCCACCCCCATCAACACAAGTCTGGTTCACCCACAAAAGTACCAGTAAGACCCTGCACAAGAGCTGGGTAGAGCTCCAGCATTAGCAATACAAAGCCAGGCCTGGAGCATCTCCTGAGAGCGTGTTCACACGGTAGCAAACTTGGGGTTTCGTTCCCAGCATGAACAAAGCCCAATGCCTTCCACCCGGTTGGGGTACGATGCACTACAGTAAATCACAATTAGCACGTACTGCAACCCATTTTTCCCCTCGCTGTCAACAAGTGGTGCAGCCAGAGGGGTCCTACACTCAGGAACATCTTTGCCTTTTGTTTGCGCAGGGATTTGAAGTCCAGATTACCGCTCTCCAAAGCGCAAGATTACAACTTGGCCTCAGATTAGATTCTGGGGTAGAAAATCACTCAGAACCACCGGCTGCAGGAAAGCCCTCGCAGGAGCTCTGCAGTCGTGCATGAACTAAGGACAGATTGCTCTGCTTGGTGCATTTTATTCCCCGCTGTGCACAACCACCCCCTGGACCAGGTCTAGGCACGGGACTCAGGACAGGACTGCATCAGGGACCCTCCGTGGTATCAGCCCAGCTGCACTGGCCACCACAAACCAGACCAGCAAAATGATCCTTTTAGATCTCAAAATATTTTAGCTAGGGGAAGGAGGATGTTGTAAACTCACTGGTGCTGCCCACTTAACCGGACCACATCTATTTGTACGGAGGCAACTGCAGCAACCGCAAACTGTGGTTCTGGAGCAAGTCTCAAAACAGCTCTGCCACATGACGTACATGTAACCATACAGTTTTAAGAGGGCAGACTAGAAAAAATCCCAGCTGAGGCCTGAGCATACAAGCAACCACCTCCCCAAGACACTCAGAGGTTCCCCTTAGCATGTAGGAAACCCCCCCCCAAAACCCCCTAAAACACTTTTACAAACTCCAGCAATGCAGCAGCAGTCTCAGCAACACAACTCTCCCGAAGCACATCCTCGCACGCACACCCACAACACGCAGCTCAGGTTCAGCTCCCTCATGTGCCCCGCAGCACCCAGACCCCACCGCTCGCCCGTCAGCAGAGCCTCTCCCAGCAGCAACACCCGACAGCGGGGCACAACGTTCCAGGCTGCGACATTGAGTTCAGCTTGGGCAGCGGAGCCGCAGCTCTGGTCCCTGCTGCCACAGCAGAGCGGGTGACACCACCTTGCCAGCCTCCGAAGCTGGGACAAACCAAGGTCTCCCCACTCCCAGGGGCAGCAGTTCAAGACAAGCTGCAGCTCCACTCCCAGCTTCAAGGCTCAGCGAGGCACAGAGGGGTGGGGGGAAAAAAAAAAATAAAAAAAAAACAAAGGGAGCGTGACTATTGCTTAAGGGCGAGCATCCAGCACTATCACTGGATGACATCCTCCTCCTGGCCTAGGGGAGAAACGTTCCCTCTCCCAGCAAAGGGCCTCCTTGAAGAAGCAGCAGCAAGAGGTTTGTACCAGATCCACCTTCTTCAAAATCGAGGGGGAGGAGGCAGGACAAGGCAGTAACCGACAAGCCAGCAAAAACAGGGTCTCCTCTACTTTTCTTACATGTCTACTGCAACCACACTTTAGTGAGATACATTATTAAACACAAGTTTATTTTAAATCTTTTTATTGGTAAGTCCACCACAGTCATTTACATGTTATTGCAGAAACAAACTCCCAAAATGTCCTTCCCTGGACCACTGCAAGTGTTCCAGGAGTTTGGGTTTTTGGGTTTTTTGTCTTTTTCAATGGTAGACAAACCTTAGTATCTGGAGAAGTTCTCTTTCTTCCCATCCCTTCGAGCTGCAGAGTCACCAGCAAGCCATTTAGACACATTACCACAGACTCTGCCGTGAGAATTGATTACTGACAAAAGCTATGTTGTCAGCGATGAAGGTCTTGCGGTTTACAGATGGATACCGTGCAATTTTTCTCCTACTAAACTAATCAAAATTGCATCGTGATCCACCCGACAACAGCAAAACAAAGCTTACCATACTGGCAAATTCGGGGCAGGGCAGCCTGAAGACAAGTCCTCCTTTCCTCCACAGGCCGGGACAAGTGCAATACTCTACATATAGCTACAAGTAATGCAACAAATCCCCACCCATGGAGAAACCAGCGCAAGGCATCTTCAGATCTTCCATGGAAAAAGAGGGGAGGGGGAAAAAAAGCTTCAAAACCCATTATTCACCAGATTCACCACCACCACAGTCAGTTTTGCATGGATTTGCACAGCAATCTTAGTAAGCTGGGATGCAAACCTGCAAAACTGACTGTAATCAGCACCATCTTCTCCAGAAACTGCCACTAGCTAGGATGCACTTTATCTAGCAGTACTGTAAGTGCCCACATTACAGTAGGTCCAATTCAAGGCTACCTGCACTATGAGCACTTTGATACTGCTAGGACAAAACTACTTCCCGAGCAATTGCCTTCAACGAAATAAAACGCTTTAACTAAAGTTGTAATTGCTGAGCTAAAGCCAGATGGACGCGGGGGTTTTTTTTTTTTTGGATGCGCAGGCAGCAGCTTGTGCCAGAAGGAGCATTTAGGGCAGTAGATTCTACGCTACTTCACTAACTGCACTAGATGCACCTTAACACAAGGACCAAATTGTAACGCAGCTCTAACACAGCAAAACAACAATCCTGGTTACGTCCGTGCCCTGCTACCGTCACGGAATCGCCACAGTAATGCCAGAAGTGCTTATACTGCAGTAGATCCTAAACTCTACCTGCACTGTAAGCACTTTTGCACAACTCAAGGCCCATCACCAGATAGAAACTCTTCTACTTAAAAGGTCTTCTTGTTTCAGCGCAGCTAAAGCATCGCAGCAGCATCTTGACTGAAGCACAGGAGCCAACAGTACCTGCCAAGAGAGAAGACTAATATTAATGTTGCATAACACAGATATGGATTTGCTACTTGATCTAGCAGAGATATTCTTATTGAAGTACAGAGGCAAAAATGGGTTCAGAGTCTGGAGAAGGCAGTTTAACTGAGAGCACACCAAACAAGGAAGAGTTTGCAGCTAATCTTCACTTAATTTAAGGTGAAAACAGCTTCCTCCAGTTTTTAATGGCAGTTAAAAAGCACCTTAATAGGTATCAAAACATCCCAGTTTCCTGCTCTCCTGTGTTTGGCGCGTTACTACAGCACGCGAGACATTTTACTTGACCTTTCTCCTGGAGCTTTTACCGAGTATCTTGCATCACCCAACCACCAAACATTCCCCCCCCGCCCCCCCAGCAGCGTAAAGAAAAGTTCTGACACATGATCCCGCACCCTCCACACCAGATAATGGAGTATCTGTACTCCAGATGATGCCATTAACTGCAGCCCAGCACAAAAGCGACGGACGCTCCTTGCAGGAGGGGGG
>VXBL01000638.1:429866-440814 GCA_013400195.1 Aramus guarauna
AAAAAAAAAAAAAAAGTAATAGAAAAAAAAAGGGCCAGAACGTTTCTGAACGTTCTCAGGACATCCGTCTGGCGTTAGCTGGGCAGGCAGTCGTGCGCTGCGTTGACGGCCTTCAGAAGCGCACGTGATGTATGGATGGTGAGGTGGTGCGCGTCAAACACGTGGCTCGCTGGGGTGAGGCTCGTGCCAGGTTAGGAGGACCCGTGTGAAGACAAAGCGAGGTGCAATCCCTGTACGGAGACACACGCGCAAAAAAAATATTGTCCTGAACATCACTTTCAGAATTTATTGTGAAATTATACAGCTCGCGCTTTTCTTGTACGCGATACGCAGAAGTATGGATGTGTTTTTTCTGGAATGGAATCGTGTGCGTGCATACACCCTGAGCAGGTATGTCTGTTTCCTTCGTTGCACTTTTCTTCTCAGCGCTGCAGATAATCCCGTTCTATCTGCTGTCGGTTACTCATTCGTCCACACTGTGTCCGAGGATCGGCTGGGACTGTCTGCTCCACTCCTGTTTCTGACCTCTCTCATGCTGAGGAAAGCGCAGTGAGTTGTGCTGAACTATCCGGATGCAGAAAATAAATGAAAATCAGAAACGAGAAGGATGTGTCTTTGTGAAACAGAAAACGGTTTTTCAAAACAAGCTGTCCGAAGATGCACAGCCGTTGCTGTGTGGAGCGGTTTCTCTCAGATTAATAAAATTAACTTATTTCTCAAAACTCTGGGAACAGTTGAAAGCCTTAAGAAGGTCTTCTACTACATTTTCAGAACAGCAGCATGAAATCAATGTCCATAAACCTATTTTATAGCTGGGTCTGGAGTCTTTCAGACATCCTATTTTATACTTTTGGAAGAAAATGTTCCCAGAGATCAGCTCATCTTAAAAAGAAACAAAAAATGCAGAGGAATATTTAAGAGAAAATACTTTATACTCGTTGGCTGCAGAGTTACTTTCCCGATCCTCCAGAGGCTGCTCACACAGTCACAGCTTCGGTAAATCCTTGCAGGAGCCGAGTTCCTTAAAGATCCGTCTGTCCTCGGTTGTCTTCTGCGCACTTCGGATTTTTCATCCAACTGGGGATTACCCGTCATTTGCTGCTAAGCGCTCTTTGTTTTAAAGCAGTACCTAGAACGAAAATCATTTTCCTCTCGTGAGGACAGAATAAAACGAAATACTTTGAGATTACAGTTCAAATTTTGCCTCAGTGTCGACGAAAAAATTAACTCAAGATTAGTTTCCTGAACAGTCTCGACGTATTTGCACTTCTCTATGAAAAATGACTGATAATAGAGGGTTTGTTACAAAACTTTTCACACTTTTGTCATTGTCTTAGTACAACAGATCTACAACTGGCATTCACCTTTTTGTTTCTATTTACTGTATTTGTAAAACTATCTCACGTAGAAAAATAAGATACAGATAAGCTATGGTACTCTGCATTTTTGTTACCTGAAATATGCTTTATATATATATATATATATAAAACACTAAACCCTCTCCTAAATAAGACAAATCTATATGTAAAATGAGAAACAAATGTATACTTATGGCATAGACTTCATGTCTAATTTTAATTATTTTTTTTTTAGTAGAATATTGATTGCTGTGATAAATAATGTAACATTGTATCTCTGATGTCCTGTAAAGGACTGCCGCAGAGTGATGTCTCAAACGTTTTTTTTAAGAGCTCTTTGAGAATTTATTATAAACATGTTGATTAAAACAAAAGTAAATGCAAAGAAGGAAAGCTCTGCCTTGTATTTAATTTCATAGTTTGGTAGCTATGTGAATATGCTGAATTCTGCATTTAGCTTTCTAATCCTTTTATTCTGTATTTATGTTATTTTCTAGCAGGCTGGAATTAAATTTCTGTGCAGCTTTTTTGTGCAATTTCTATTGGTTTTGATTCTGTGAGCTGCTTCCACTTAAATTAACACGACGGGAAGTTGAATGAACTCATCCCTTCACACTGCTGAGATCTTCATCTATTTCTCTCTGGTTTCAGGTGGGTTAAATCTAAGCTGTCTAATTGAGAAGGCAATTACTTGCATGACTAAATGACCCGTGTTGTGTTCACAGGGCAGGGCCCTACGTGATGCTGGACCGCTGTATTGGGAACGCTTCCCATATTAACTTGCTCGCTACCGGGGTTTGCATTTTTCTCACGTCAAAATCGATTCTTTGAAGACAAAGTTTTGAAGGCACAGCCAAGCTGGCCATGTATTTTTCTTTTGGATTCTCTAGGTAGGTTTAGTCTTGTTAAATGCACCTTCAGAGGCACTACACATCCTCCTGCCATTCGGGTGAGATCCCGGATTATACCAAATTTCTTCACTCGACTCTCTGTGGTTTGAGATTTGCCTTTCCCATCAGAAGGTTTTTGTTGTATTAGTTTCTCTGCTCCATTTCAGTCCAGGTGTGCAGACCCTTCCCACAGGCAGGTTCCCAATTTTGCCAAATATTACCAGTATTTCAATAAGTTTTCTTACTGGTATATATAACATGACGTTTTAATTCATGCATACATCCCTGCGCATTAAGCATGAAGTACAGTTTTCTATTTTGTAACAGTACACAACTTCCCCTTTTGTAAAATTGCTTAATAGATTTTATTTCTCCACAGCTGGCAATCAGAATATGTTGTGAACTGCCTAGATTTTGTGTCAATCTTCATTTTCGGAGGAGCCACGTTATCTCAATACCTCCTTAGGCCCTTAAAACTCTGTAAATAGCTTAAATGAGGTGTGTACAAGTTTGCAAACCACGAAAGCTCTGTCTTGAGGAGCAGATCTTTCCATCAGAACAAGTTACAAAGGCAGGCTACATCATGACTCTGATCCTACCAACGTCTTACGTGCGTGCCGGGTAACCGGGACCTGAGCTGATTATCCTGGCAGCCCCTGCGCGCCAGGGCAGGGAAACCTTCGGTCCCGGTCCTGCACGGAGCTTTGTGCGCGCTCGGCTTCTCAGCTGCTCCTTTGGGACAGTGGAACAAAACGGTACGTGTTTGAACTTCTTCACTGGGCATAAACTGAAGAATATGCTCAAGTTGTTTCTAGATGAGGCATCTTCCTCCAAAATACACTTCCCATACACTATGTGACATTTTAGAAATGAGTTGATAAATTACTGTTTGACTACACGTCGCACATAAAATTCGTCTTTTGTTGAGCTCTGTTACTCTGTTACTGTAGGATGCCGCGCCGTATTGCCTACATTTACCTCTGCAATCGACAGGTATTATCCATGTTTGATGTAAGGACCTGAGGAGACGACCCAGAGCCCATCCTCATGTTTCCATTGTTTCACGTTGTCTGTATGTTCCTCTCTGTCCAAACGTTCCTTCTCAGGTAAAGGAACACATTTACCTTTCCCCTCTTGATCAGCTCGTATGCACTCAAGGGGTCGAGCAGATAATAGGTTTTGAGGCTGTTTCTGACAGCCTCTAAAAAAAGGCAGAGGTATGGATATTGGTACATATAAGAGAACCGGCAGTGTACACACACACCATATGATCATGCACAGCCAAAAAAACCAGCTGGTACTTTTTTTCCCCGATGTTGAATTCCTACAGTTGCATGCAACAAGAAACACTAGGATTTCTCTCTCTTTTTTTTGCAGAAGCAAGACGAGCGCGTTGCAGACAGAAGCTCTCGGGTTGCCTGTTAAACGTACAAACCTGCGAGGATGCCGGGCGGTCTTTACAAACCACCTGCAGCTGGCAGGGTGCTGGGACCTCGTGAGGTCCCGCCAGCACCCAGTGCGTCCCTGAGGCCCTCTTCTTCTGTCCAACACCAGAGCACCGATGATCAGCACGTCTTCAGGAACATCAGCTGGTTGAAAGCAGAAAAGCAGAAATCAGTGTACATAGCCGCTAAATTTCAAATCCTGTCAGCTAGGATGAGCTCCTCAGAGCAGGGCAGCGTGAAGTAGTTTTCGCATCCATTTGGGAGAGGCGTTTCACCCTGTACCTTGTCGACGTTTCCCTGCGGTGATTTCTCTTCCAAACGCTTGTGCAGGAGCTGGGCGGCGCGAGGTGTATCGCAGAGGCTGCTGTCTCTCGCCGTAGCACTTTGGAAATTCAGGAAGAGCTGAGTTCACAGGGTAGTTAACAGACGTTGAGACCAGGTTGAGACCTCAGGCTGACGAAACAACCCTAGGGTCTCTACTCCAGCCTGCCCAGCAGCTCAGGATTCGGCAGGCGTAACAACAGCTTAAATCTGCTCTGTGTTCCCAGAGCTGTGGCTAGAGGGGTGACACAGAATCTCACCTCTCCCCCCGAGGCAACACTTTTTCCCAGTGCAGGTGTTGTGCACGCTCCAGGTCCCTGCTAAGAACATAAAATGTATTAACAGTAGTTTAACAGATCTTTGGATGTGCATACTTAAAGGATGACTCTGTTATCCCAAGCCCAAAGTGTTCTGCTAGAAAAGAAAAACATGACAGGAAGAAAACAAACCTTAGCACGAGGAAGAACGTGCAATTTATCTCAGCGTAGTGGGGAAATGTGCTTTCTTTGAATAATAAAGTCCACAGACCCAGCCCAGCCTGGAAATAAGGCTGAGGATGGAGACAGACTGGAATTCACGTACAAAGATGCAAAGATGGTCTTTTTTTGGCAAAAATACTTCCCTTTCTAGGAGGGAAGCTCCTTTCTGCATCATTACAGTAACCGAATGTCTAACTGAGGAAAGAGGGTGGAATTCCCCCTCCAGAACCTGTCCCAGCTGCGAAAACCTCCAGAAAGCGGCTTGTCCCTGCGG
Organism: Aramus guarauna; assembly: GCA_013400195.1. Taxonomy (NCBI): domain Eukaryota; kingdom Metazoa; phylum Chordata; class Aves; order Gruiformes; family Aramidae; genus Aramus; species Aramus guarauna. The sequence goes on from VXBL01000638.1 coordinate 434,634, forward strand.
CCAGTGTGGCTCTGCCCCCAAGCTGCAGGCAGGTTGAAGTACAGCGCTACGAAAGAAAAGTATCCCCAAACCCTGACTAATATCCATCCGCTTTAATAAGAGAGAGAGGGACATTTGGGGTGAAGCCGGAGGCTGAGGAGACACCCCCCGCCCCCAGCCTGGAGTCCAAGCGCCGGGGAAGCGGCTGCAGTTGTGGGCCGCGGGCAGCGAGGACGCGCAGCAGCATCTCTGCGTCGGTCGATGGCAGCGCGGGAGCCGATGGCAGCGCGGGAGCCGATGGCAGTCCAGGAGCTGATGGCAGCGCGGGAGCCGATGGCAGTCCAGGAGCCGATGGCAGTCCAGGAGCCGATGGCAGCGTGGGAGCCGATGGCAGTCCAGGAGCCGATGGCAGTCCAGGATCCGGCACCGCAGCAAAAGCTCCTCCGCACAGCTAATCAGCTTGGCTTCCAGCCCCGGCGATACGCAAGCAGATGCCGCCGCGTCCTCTGTCCTGCCAGAGCTGCCTGCCTTTGCCTCCTGGCAAGTGGGGTACGAGACCAGCTCCTGCCCCGTCAGATTTCCCAAAAATCATCCCTCCTGGCATAGTCCTTTTCCGGAACTTAAAGTTGTCGGCTTTGGAAAGACACCTCCTTTCCCTTGTTTGCGTGAATTTATTCCTGTTGTCTAAACAAAACTCTTACATCGATTTTAAAAGCAATGCTTCCGCGGTGTAACTTCATTAATCCAAACAGAGCATGGAATTGATGTGCCTGAAAGGTAGTTTTTCGTGTAAATCGCGTATCTCAGGCCGCCAAGTTCTGTTCATGTTTAAGAACGGTTGACTGTGCGGCTCATTACGTTACATTATTTTCTGGTTAAACAGGAGCCATATGCAACCAGCTGAGGCAAATTTGCAGTTTACATCGCAGAGTTGTCAGCTTTGCAAAAATGAGTGAAAACAGTCAGATTCTTGTGATTCAGCCCTTGAAACAAACCCATAACGTTGTAACTTTAAGAACAATCCCCACCATTTTTTGCAAGGATTAAAGTTAATATTAGAGCCAATGTGTAGAAATTCTTGGAGGCAGTAACTCTTAAGAATTTATATGAAATTGAGTTAATGAATAAGTCATAATTTCCCAAGTCCTTCTATTACATACGCTCTTTAGTTAACTCTTCGAGAAAAATCATACAGTATTTTCTTTAGATTTTCATGGAAATTATAGGCCAGTTCTGCAAACGCCTAAACGTGCAAGCAGCTTTGTTTATGTGAGCAAAGTTACTCGTGCGCATAAATATTGCCAGGATGAGCCTTTAAAAAGTATATATCCACTAAAAATCTTGATATGTATACCTTCTCCTGTTTGATTAATTCTTGCCAGTACTGACTAGCAAAACCATTGCATTCGGGAACAAAAACGCCTTCGTGCGGCGTAAAATGGTGAAAGATTTGTTGGCTTCTGCCTCCTACAGGATTGAGATAGAAAAAGGTGAGTTTAGTACTACAGGCAGGACTCTATCAAAAATCATACATCCTGCAAACGACTTTGTCATCCACACTTCTTTTTCACAGAATACTAAATTCTGATATTTGAATCGATCACTGATAATTTTTCTCACATACTATCATTAGAAGAAACTGAGGAGAATCAAGTCCAAAAAAAAAAAAAAAGGAAAATTAAGAGTCTTAATACAGAATTCTAAAGCAGTATGCAAGATGTATAGCAAAATGCACTTATTATTGATTTTTTAAAGTTTCAAAATGGAGTAATTGAATAACTTAGGGAGAGGGGAAGGAAAATGCACAAAATTTAAGGGCAGGCAGCAAGACAGCAAGTAGCACGCTGGGGTTTCTTTTAAATCGGCGTGTGTTCTCGCGTAAGCTGAAATGCTTAAAAGATAAGGGCAGCCAATGATTCTGAACACTGGAATCATATCTGTTGGCAAGAGGAGAGTTGCAGGAGTTTTATGAGCTCTGCACAGGAGCGAAACTCTAACCGAAATGTCTCTTAGGCAAAAGCAATTCTGTGCAATTTCAGCTAAGAAATGCTTTTGAGGTACCTTGTGACGAGGCGCTGGGTCATGACCTGGGTCTTGAGAAGCCTGAGTTAGTAGATGTTAGTTTTCCTTGGGGCTTTGTTTACCATGGACTTAGACATTTTGTATTATTAAGAATCTGTGGCTTATGAGGACATTCTATTTATCTTACCAGTCTTTTTTGATGGAAATGCCTGAATTTTCTTGGAAACAGGGATTTTATTGTGGATTCTTGGTGCCCCTTGGAGAGGCTTATTTTTCTGGACAATAGTTTTCCTTAGTGTCACTACCCTTTTGATTTCCCAATGGTCACAGGCTCTCAAGGTCGTGCAAAGTGCATCCTTTTGTTATAATGGACCCAGAATTTTGTATAAAGAGGCAGCAAAAAGATCTCTGGTTACTGGTTTAAAGTATCTTTTCTGCCATGTACCTCTGCATTAGATTTTGGCTGTTCTGCTTAAAAAAACCCAAAACTATGTACTTTGGAAGATAAAAGATTTAAAGGCAAATTACAAGACTATGCTCAGTGTGTATATATTTTTTTAACTTACCCCATGTTCCCATGTAAAACTGAAATGCAGATGCTGAAGCGGGATTTTCCACATAAACCTCTGCATAATTTAAACATCCAATGTCTCAGAGAGATTGTACCTTACACGTATTGTCATGTAAAGCATTAAACCCATATGCCTTTCTATTTCATTCATTTTTATTTGGCTTGACTTTTCCTTTCTAACTTACTCCTTTACCCAGACCCTCTTCTCCTGCATTCCTCCCGCTGAGTGCTGCATTCAAAAATGTGGATGGCTTGTGGCATCGCTGCATTTTGTGGTGGTGCTTCGCTTGCCTAGGAGAGAAATAGTTCCTCTCTCTACTAACCAGAAAGCACAAAACTTTATGAAGGCTGAAGATTCAGTGAGAATAATGTGAATTCTAACATGGATTTTTCCCTTATGATCGGTCTGTGTTTGCAATCTCCTTTTGACCTCTGTAACATCAAGTTTTGATTAAACGTGAAAAACACATCAACCTTTAAGAGTGTTTTGATTTTTTTTTTTTCACTTTACTTTTTGTGTTACAAGATTACACAGAATACCACATAAACTTATTATCTGCTTTGTGGGAAATGCATTAAATCACTTCACAAACTGTTTGAAAACATGATTAGGAGTAAATACAGGGTGTCTTCAAAGTGCTGCAGGCTGCATGAGGTGCCTCGGGGCTCAAGAGGTCACTTGTAGGTTTGGGCTTTTTACCAAGTTTTTAGCACGCCTGTTAGGCTGCGGGCTTTTGTTGCGCTGCTGCTGCTTCCAGCTTTTGCATAAATCAGTTTTAGAAAGTATCGGATCACGTATTCTCACTATAAAATCTACAACCAAAAGTAACGGGTAAAAAGATCACATCCATTAGCAACTTCAACGTTATTGCTTTCGGGACAGTTTAATTGTTTTTTTTCAGAAGTGATTATTTTACATATTTCTGCAGAGATGACCACCAGCTGCAATATAAAATGTGTCAGTACTCTTAGCACTGTTCCCCACAAATAAACTCTCACAATCAGTTTAGTTGTTAAATCACACAATTTAAAATAAACTTTAAAAAAACCCATTTCTCCACTTTCCTGATATAAATCAGGAGACTCTTAAAGCTACAGCCTTTTGAACTGTATTTTTTTTTTCTCCAGATATGCTTTTGCTTACTTTTTTTTGAAAGTCTCTTAGAAGAAATGAGAAAAATCAGTTGATTTTACTTTTCCTTCCAAGTAGTTTCTGGCCATTTTCATTGTCTAAACTCGCTCCACTAGCACAGCACTTTAACTTTGCTCTGCAAATCTCTGAGTAACGTTTATACACAAACAAAAATGTGGTAACTGCATATTTTTACTTGTACACATTTTTATAAACCAATTTTATTAGAAGAAAATGTAATTATAAAGTTTGCATAAATTACCAGGCAATTCCCTGAAACAAAGCTTATTAAAGTCAATGGAACTTTTTCTCTTCACTGATTTCAAGTTGAATTAGAAAAGATCTTTGAAAAAGACTTTAACAACAGTCACTTTTTAAAAATTTTTATAACAATATGTGACACAATAAATTATTTTCAGAGACTATAACATGAGGTTCACACATAATTTTATTTATCTATGGTTTTTTATTTGCTATTTCCCATGATTTGCAGTCTTCAGTGGAAAAAAGGCTCCTAGCTTTGATAGCAGCTTTGCTTAATTAAGAATTTAGGAGCCGTCTTTTTTTTTTTTTTTTTTACTTGAAATGTTTTCAGGTCAAAGTAGAGCAGATTCTCTAATTAAGCTCTTACATGCTGCTCCGTTCTAGTACTGATAGAGTTAGAAGGCAACAAATTCACTAAATCCTCCAGTCCTGACAAATCAGGTTATTTTCCCATCTGCTCCTATTTGCTGGAATCACTTTTTAAATCTGCCCCTCTGATGCCCACAGAGCAGGCTGATGGATTTTCATTACCACGGAGTTATATATTTAATTTATAAAGAGATTATGAATTCTTAAAAGATTCTATTTCACATAGGGTTCTTCTTCTTTTTCTTTTTTTTCTTTTTTTCTTCTTTTTTTTTCTTCTTTTTTTTCTTTTTTTTTTTTTTTTAAGAATATGTTTGCAATCTAAGAAAAGACTTGAGGATCTATTTNATGGACTTTTCTTAGAAACCAGGATTCCTTTTTAGTTTAGATCTTTTCTTGAGCTTCGGATGATGCAAGCCATAGGCATAAACAGCTACACAAAGGAAACTGGGATTTTATTGTGCATTCCTGGTGCCCCTTGAAGAGCTTATTTTTGTGGACAATAGTTTTCCTTCGTGTCACCACCCTTTTGATTTCCCAGTGGTCACAGGGTTCCAGGGTCGTGAAAAGTGCATCCTTTTGTTCCTCCTAGCCTAAAATTCTGTATAAAAAGGCAGTTAAAGGACCTTAAAGTTGGTTAAGGCATGGAGGGTATTTTGTGTAGCAGGACTGAAGTTGTGGGCTTTCTTAAATTACAGTTAGGATTGCAATTCCAGAGAGAAGATATCATTAAGCACATTATTAGAATAGCCAAACATTAATAAACATCTATTCGTAAAGTCACAGAATTAATCCTGGAATATCTCTTAGCATTCAAGCAGTTAATGATCAGCAAACAACAAAAATCCAACATTATTTTAACATCTAGCTATAATGAGAATTGTTTTAATTAATACTCTAGTATCTTTTTTAAAGGGCTTTACTATGTATTTTTAATTTTGTTGAGAAACCCTAATGAATCGTTATCTACTCTTTCAGTTAAATCACCGTTCTTAAGGCCTCTCCCCTCTTTCAAAAAGACTAATGAAAACTGAATTTCTGATAGGAAATTTTATAACTTACTTCTAAAAAATTTCAAGAAAGAAATAAGCACATTTCTTAAATATGTGTACTTCACTTTTAAAATGAATATACTACATAAATTTAGTTATTTACAAGAGCATAGCTCTTCAGCATTTCCACAGCTCGCTCCCGTCGTCGTTTCAGTTTTTATATACCTTTCTAATACAAGATGGCTCTTTAAGAGGAGATGCAGCCCAGCACCTAATGGCTGGAATTTGTGGCTTGACCGTATCACGCCCTGGCTAAAGTCAATACTGTTGCAGAAGAAAGCTGGCAGTCACCCTCCCCTCCCACGTGCACAGCGAAGTAGTCTCAAGCACTTTCAAAGGTCCGAGCAAGAGCAGCTACTGGGTGGAGAACCAGTAACCAGGAGCTGGAGAGGTCCCGGAGCGGGGCTGTAAGGGATGGGAGACTGAATCCCGGGGGGAGACGGGGTGGGAGGGAGGAGAGCCGTCCGGTGGTACGGGAGGCTGAGATAAGGCACCCCATTTATTTAGTGACGCTAAGCGCTGGAGCCTGTAGTGCGCCGGCAGAGTCCTCGGCGCTTGAGGAGGAAGGCCGATCGCATCCTTTAAAGATAGAAAATTAGTTATTTCCCGATGTAAAATGTTCCATGAAAAGTATATTATCTCTGAGCAAGTGTTGTTCTGTTTAGTTTCCTAATAAAAAAATAAAATATATATATATATATATGTGTGCAAAATCTGAAACAGTCTGATTTGGAGAAACTTCATGGCACTTGTCAGTGCATTGCCTCACATTCTCAGGTTCCTTTTTTACTCAAA
>VXBL01000638.1:459557-473617 GCA_013400195.1 Aramus guarauna
CCCCCCCCCCCTTGTCTCCGAGTCGCGATTCCCCCAAAATTTGGTGAGGAGCGGGGGAGGATCGCCTTCCCCGGGAGCCCCGCGTCCCACCGAGCCTCCCTTGGTAGGCCCTCCGTCGGGGAGGGGTCAGGCCCCGCCGGTGCTTACGACCGGGCCCCTGCCGGGGAAATCGCGGCAGTCCCTCCCCAAAGGGGTGCCGTGCCGCGCTTCTTCGATCCCCCCGTGGAGGCGAGCGACGGAGGTGCCGTTATCGGCTCATCTCCCGCTCCCCGTGGGAGTATGTAAACTTTCCTGAAGATCGGTCTGTGCTGTCTGCCAGATCTTCCTCACCGCAGGCTCTTTCTGTGTACTTTTTAGTTACCTGGTCTATTTTTGTTGTTTAGACTTTCCAGGGTTGGGCCCTGCCCCGCCATCCGCCCCTTGCCCCCCCTGTGGCTTCTTTCTTTAAGGAAGTTGCAAGGATAAGTTCCTACCCTACTTTTTATAGTGGTTGTAGGATGCTCTGTGAGTGCAACTCTTGGATAAGGGTTTCCATGGGACTTGTGACTTTGGGTTCTCTGCTACAGACACCTACAGGATACCTCCCTTCTCCCCAGCTTCACTCCCCCTTCTCCAAAATAACACCCCCAATAACGGGTGATTGACCCTAGAAACTAGAAAGCACTTGAAAGTTTCTTGAACAGAGAATCTGCTATCTCTAGCGAGCATCTTGAAAAATTAGACATAAATATTTCCTGTAGCTTTTCCTGAGAGTCCAAACCACCTCAGCACATTTAATGAAATTTTACAAAGCTTGTGTACTTCTCTTGTAGTTTTCCTTGGGTGTCTGAAATTTACTTGACCTATAAATTTAAATCCTAAAAATTTTTTTGTATAATTTTGTAATCATACAGGCCACACAGCAAAACAAACTTCACATGAGAGGGTGTAGCATATAGATGACTGTCCTTTGCTGGAAATATAAGTGTGATCTTAACCCCTCTAAACAGACAGTGGCTCTTGAAACATATTTGGGCAATAAATAGAAATTAGAATCCAGATTACTTTCCGTTCTTCAGTGCTGAACAATGTCTCATGCACCAAGAGCATCCTTCTTTGCCTGAGAGTCATTGAACTTGCTCTCGTCTTTTAAGTTTGAAAATCTGTTGTCAAGAGCTCAGTAAAACAGTACACAAGCAATATGAGTTTGTAAAACATGCTAAGATAAAATAAAGGTGGTATTAGGGGGGAGCACCATGTTGAATACCTTAGTGGACATTAAGAAACATCAGTGCAAATGGACCAAGATTTTTGAGTGAAGAGTCACTGAATGAATTTCTTCTTTTGTGATTTCAGGGTAGATGTAACTTCATTTTTTTACACCAAGCCTACGGAAAATGTATCTATATGTAATAATCTGTGTTTTGTAGTACACGTGTTCCATTTTGTAGAGATAGTGCGTAATCTCCTTGTCAGTGATTCCATAGTACATCGCTTTCTGTGGTCCAATCTGTAAGACTTTTTGTGACAAAGCTGACAAGCAAGATTCTGTCAACAATGTATTTAAATACTATTTTATAAGTCTTATTCCTTTGTTAGCTTTTTAAACATGGAAAACAGAAATATTGAGCTGGTTTTAAGTTGCATTATTTTTCTTGTTCCAATGAAATGTAGCTTTATACTTGGCAAACTGGATTAGTTGCTTTTGGGTGATTTAACTCGAGAGATGAAAACAGAATATTGAGTGTTTGCGTTCAGAATCCTGGCTCTGTGGTACAACTGTGTAACTTTTTCAGAAAATGGGTATTTTTAAATGGACAGGATTAGTAGTGCATTTTGGCACAAAGAAAAGTGATGCCAGGATAGTGTTCGCTCACATTTATGAGAAAGCAAACATAATTTAGGGAGAGGTCTATAGATTAAATGCTTAGGAAATATTTCTCATGCTCAGTTTTTTTTTCTGCAGTCTTTAGAAATGTATAAATAGTGTTAATGCCTAGTGACACAGAAAACGCATGCAAAGAACACAGGACTGGAAAGAAAACTTTTAGATATCCTTGTAAAATGCTTTCAGAGTAATTTAATCTGATGGTGAAAAGAATGTGAGTTTCCTTTCTGATGACTTCTGGTCTGTTTGCATTTCAAATAATTTTTTAATAATTTTTCAAGTGTTAAATTATTTATCATTGAGTAAGTATTCCAAAACATAGTATTTGCTAATTTTTTATTTGTTTGTTATAACATCAACATCCATGCATCATCAGGTAAATATTGGCATTATTTTTAACTTCACTGTGAGCCTTAAAAAAATTAATTATGCGAAAGTACTTCAAGAACTTAAGTTATGTCAGGTTCTAGTATTACTGTAGTGACGTGCCTTCTCGTATCTGTTAGTGCACTGGAAGGCATAAAGCTGTGAGAAGAGTCTTTATAATCTTGTTTCTTGGAAAGTTACTATTCTTATAAATTAAAGATGAGAGCCACTTAATAATTTTTTTATCTGTTCTATAAATTATTTGCATTTTCTAAAATAAGAATTTGCTTGTTAAATTGAAGGATTGCTATTTTTTATGGTAGTAATTCTCATTCCTGTAAGTCATTAGAACCTGCACATGTGTTCAAGGAAATCCCTGATCTTCCTTTTAAGAACCACTGTCATTGCTGACAATATAGTGATAATATGATCTGAATATAAAATGAAACAGGTAGACCCAAGTGAGTGTGTGTGTATGTATCAAATTATTTATACCAAAGCACAACTCCCTGCATTTTAAATTATTTTGTTAATATATTTCTAACCCATCACTGTGTGATTTATGTTGAGCTATTGAATGTGACCTGAGAACAAGAAATCTTTGTGATACTGTTTCCTACTGTTCTTTTGTAGGTCTTTTTTCTGCTTCCAAACATTTTTTTTTTTTTTTTTAAGTTTAAAAATTTTTTTAAACCCCTACATTTGAAAAATTGGTGCATCTTTCCTTCAGAAACCATCCCTTCTTTCTGCTCAGAAGGGATTACAGAATGGTCTTGTTTTATTTTTTCTTTAGAAGAATACAGTATAGTAATTCTTTTGTGTTTAACACTTAAGAACTCTCTATTACCACTGCAAAAGGGTGTGACTAGTTTATCCAGATTGGCACATTTTTTGTGCAAATCAGCAAGATCTGAAATCTATGCATTCTTCTTATGAGTATGCGTCACCAGCTAGTAAACTGCTTTCCAGTTATAAAAGAAAGCAAATGAAGCTGTTGATAAAGCAAAGGCAGTAGATACCGGGCAGACACCTTTTGATGCAGGAGTTTTGTAGTAAACATTGCGAGACAAACAGTTAAAACTCAGTCTGTGAAAATCTGTTGGAACAGAAGGGTGAGAAGCTAAAAGGATTGTCTTTTAGTAATGGTATATGCTGACAGAAACTTAATGACATTCCTCTGCTTTCGATTAGAAAAATAGTGAGTGATACCAGTATTATGAGCGTCTGACAGCACCGAGAAGCAGGCAGGTTTGCCTATGCAAATTTCAACAAAACAGTCATGCATTTTCGTGCAGATCGCCATTGTAGCACAGTCCAGATGTATTGCAACTCTGCTACTCTTATGGCTGGATTTTATATTTTTTTCCAAGAGAAATATCAAACTATATGGTGGCTTTTCTTATTTAGATGAGCCTAATGTACACAAAGGCTGAGGAGGATGCTTTTATTGGGGTTGTGGTCAATTCTGACAGCAAGGCTCAAATCTCCACAGTAAAAAGCTGTAAGCAAATCTATTTGAAGCAGATGATATTTTCTTTCTTGAGAGATGTAGAAACAAATGAACACAAACTACTTAATACTGGGCCAAGCAGCATGCACACTTGTTAGCTATTTTCGCTCTTGAACTTGCAGCGTCTGCCTGCTGAGGGGATTGGGACCTCAATGTTGTATTTTAAAATATGTTGGTGGTAGCACATGGAAAGTTTGTGATTCATGTTGAGTTTAATTTTGTTACTTTTCTTAGATGAGAAGAGCAGCTCTCATGTGCTTACTAGGAACTAGTATGGTACTGCTAAATTAACTGTGGGTCTTGAAAAGGTTTCCATTGCAGCCCGCTCGTCATAGATCCTTCTGAAATTTTGTTCCTAATGCTGTTTGACTAGCCACAGCGTATCTGTGTAATACCTAAAATGGTAACGTTTTATCTTCTCATCTCTGCCCTCAGCTAAGTGTAGTTACTCATCTGCCCTGCTATTTTGTGAGCTTTTATACTCAAAACCTGTCCTGGATGAGATGCCGGACTCTTGGGGCTTTCTTTAGTTCTCTTTTTGAAACCATTCAGTAGCGTGAATTTGATTGCGCGCACAGGTAGCGTGTTTTCTACAAATGCCTTTGCTGTAATAAGTAGCTATAAGAATTGAATGAAAGAGTTGCGGTAACCTTTTCCACTAATGATTGCTTTACTTGTATTTTCCATTTATTTCTTCTTTTCCCCGTAAGTTTCATATTCGTGTCCAAAGTTTTATATTAATGTTCAAACTTTTTTGCCTAAAGAACTAATTCTGCTTGTTGATAAAATTTCATAAAATGTTGGGAAAATACTGCCTTTGCTGGGTGCATGTTTGTTTGGGCATATTGTAGTAGTGTAAAGAAAAGGGTAAAAAGGGACAGATCATTTTCAAGCAACCAATATATTTCTAAAACTATAAATTAAATTGCTTGTTATTGATGTTAACATGCTGATTGCACCTTTTTTTCTGTAGCATTGAGAGGATTGAAGTGGCATTCTAAAGTAATTTAAAATCATGACAAGCTCAGTTGGACAGAAAAAAGTCTCTTCAAGACAAAGGAAGTGTGGTTTTTGTAGATCTAATAAAGATAATGAATGTGGACAATTATTGATGTCAGAAAACCAGAAGGTGGCAGCACATCACAAATGTATGGTAAGTAACCCATAGGAAAAAAGAAAGGAATGTAGTGAGCTAGTAAAAAAAATAGAAACAAATGAAAAATTCAACCAGCTGTGGCATTGTCACAAATGATTAATCACTGTAACTTGAAATTTTTGTGGTTTTCATATATATAAACGTTCTATGTAATTTATACCCTTAAAACTTAAAAAAATAAGTTTTGTTCTTATAATTTTAGCTGTTCTCATCTGCACTGGTGTCTTCACACACTGATAATGAGAGTCTTGGTGGATTCTCTATTGAAGATATTCAGAAAGAAATAAAGAGAGGCACTAAACTGGTAAGTCTCTATTTTTGGCCTTGAAAATGGACAACAATATTTTCTTACTTTCTGTAAAGCTTAGCATTAAGTTGTTCAGTGTATTATATATGTGGTTGTTTTTTTTTAAAATGCTACCTTTGTGTGAGCTCTAAGGTAATGGACAATTTATAGAAGAATTAATCTCAGATTTAGGAAGAACAAAACACCTCAGTATATATGATTATACTTCTATTGAAATGAAATTTAAATGTTGGTTAACCAGCCTTTGAATTGTCTTTAGGAAAGGATAAAAAGTAGTTTGTTTATTTCAGTCAAGTTCTGCTCTCATGGAAACATGTTGTTTTAAGAATTGTAGCTTAATCATGGAATTTTTTTTTTTTTAAAACCACTAGAATTATTATTTTTACAGTCACTTTTTTCTCGTTGGCAAATGTAGATGGTTGTAGCAGATATGTAGTTTTTTCCAAGTACATTTGAAAACTCATTTAGAAAATATGCCTGTTTTTCCTTTTGGTGGGCCGTGTATAAACAAATAGCATTTCCTAAATTTATGTTTCTAACCCAGTAATTTCTATTTAATATTTTCTGTTAGATTTCAGAATGAAACTCACATTCTAGGGACCTGGCGAGGGTATTATTGTGCCTTTACCAGTATTTGGTTTTGCTGCCAAAATCTGGTTTTAACTACCAAAGGTACTTTTATTTCTTCCTTTTATATTGATTTACTAGATGATTCTGTGAATATAGGCATCTTATGAGGTACGTGGGTACAATAGTGATTACAGCTCTACCAAATTCATGAGAATTGAGCAGCAATGACTTTTTTTAATTCCCAAGATGCTTATTCATGGGGGTTTTTGTGGTTTTTTTTTTGGGGGGGTGTGTGTTTTGTTTTGGTTTGGTTTTTTAGAACTAATTGTTTTCCACTTGGGAAATGACTGAGACTTTTTATAAATATTTTTAACAAATGATCAATTCACTGAAAAATTTTCAGCTTAGTTATTTAAAGCATTCTTACATATTTACCATTTGTCGGACTACTAAGAGTAGTCTCAAGTATTATTGTAGAACTGCAATTGTATAATAATAGACCAATATTTCATCCAGTGTTTCATTTGAATCTTTTCCAATGCAGGGAACTTTATTTGCTCTAATTAGCTGAAGCATAAAGAAATAACTGTTCACAAGTCATTCATGTTGGGATTAGGAATTTCCAAAGAACATGGTGGTAAATGGAACTACAGATCATAAAGAAACTTTTTGATTCTTGAGTCTCTTAAATGTTTTTTGAAAATTATTTCTTTTTGTGTCATTGGTGGTTTCTGTCTGTCTGCTTCTGAATCTCTTTATGTTCCTTCACTGATGCAACAGCTGGCTGTATTCTTGGCACTCACTAGCTGTACGTATCAGGCACTTTGTTCTGCTCTTTGCAGAAAACCTGGATCTGGTTAACATAGTAGATTCGTAGTCCTGAGATGTACCCTATTGGAGAGAATTTAGAAGATAATTTGAGATCTTAAGTTAGGTGCCTTATTTGTGTCTGTAGCTGTTAGGAAACTGCAGCTCTGTATTACTCTCTGGAGGAATCTATCTTTCTCTGTTGACTTGTATAGAAAGCTTAAAGCTAAATGTTTATAGTCAGCCCAAATACCCCCTCTAAGGTCTGCTTTGTGTTCTAGCCTGTTCTTTTATGTGGGAACACACCGAGCAAAAATATCTCAGCGTGGTGCACTGGGTTAAGTAATTATATTGATAGCTTGGACTAAATTTGTCTGCTGACAGATTTTACATAGTAGCTCTTTCCGGAGGTGGTGCTGCTGACCAGGTACGCACTGGAAATCAAGGCCTGTTCATTACTAAAGTGATAATGACTGATGGGTAGAGCCTCTCTGATGGGTAATATATTTCTGTCTGAGAAACGTTTGTAGGTTCAGGCCAGTCATAAAAACATGTGAAACCTAAACATTTGGGACTACAAGGCACTGATATAATTATTATTTCTGTTAGCTGTACATGGGAGGATTTTTTTTAAAGAGCTTACCTATTTTGCAGCTTGTCAAACTTCACATGTACCTGATACAACTTGGGAATTAATTGATCTGTTGACGGTCACCATTTGGACAGCAGGACTTGTACCAATGGAATGAATATTTTGTTACTGTCAGGAAACATAGACTAATAAGTAAATGTAAAAATTCCTGTGGTCTGTTTTGTTCATATAGATACATCATGAGTTTAATAAAAAGAAAGGGTTTTTTAGTCATTTCTGGCTTTAAAAATCCTGAAGTACTGCCTAAAATTTATTGGATGGATATAATTTCAACCTAGGCTTTTATAAAGAGCTTTGATCAGCCATTATTTTATGTTAAACCATAACGCGTAACAAATTTATGAGATGAAATACCCATACAAATTAGATAACAACTAGGGAACGGAATATAACTATACCATTTCAGAGCTTGCAGAGGAGTAAATGGAGATGATCCAAGGCTTTGACATTTTTACTGTTCAGATAACTTTGTTAAAATTGAAAACCAGGATGGTGGTACATAACTTTGGTGATATATTTATTTGATGTATTTGAGACTAACAAGAACTTGATCCAGCTAGCACGATGGGCAGAAAGTGTATTCCACAAAGATATACGTAAGGAGTATCCTACATTGCACACTTGTGCTTATTAATCTTTTGGGGGTGTGGGCAATGTGCAGGATACAAACAAAAATCTCTGGTTATCTTGTGTGAGGAGGTTAATGGGAAATTCTGAGGTTTGGGGGCAATATTATGTCAGTGGAAAATAATATATAGAAAAATATTGTTATAATATCAATTACTGCCTTTTCTAACACCATTTGAGAAAGGCAGCGCACAATTTAGAAGCACGATGGTTGGTGTATCCTAAGCAATGACGAGTCTAATATGAGAATTATTGGGAAAGAAGAGTAAAGCAACTGGCTCCCATTTAACCGTTTCTGCATTATGAGTATAAAGAGCAAAAATTAGTGTAATTGAAACAAATGCATTGTATTTAATAAATATTTCACTAAATTCAGTGTTTGGGAAATGACTTAAGGAAATAACTGTAGAAAAAAGAGGTAATAAAAAAAAAAAGTTAGCTTCTGAGGCTAAGGTAAATTTGCAGATCATCAGTATTGCGACTCTGCAAGATTCACTGCCAAATAGTTGTTTGGATTTTTTCCCCACTTCTACCTTCATAATGTAATTCAGAATCAAACAGGTACAATTTCTGATTATAACTTTTCTGAAATGGTTGGTACAGACTATCCTTGGGAGTAGGATATTTAGGTGACTAGCTGTGTCACTTTCATCAAACACATGATATTCCACAAAAGTAAATTATTTTTTTCTTTATTGAATTGATAATCAATGTATGATGGTTATTGTATTGTTGCATCATTGCAACAAATTTCTCCTTCATTTTAAAATAAAATATGAAAAATACCTGAGACCAGGAGGTGTAATGCCAAGTGCATAATTCCATTTATTTTGTCACTGGGAGTGGTAACTATATTATTTTTAAGCTCAGAAATATTAAGCCATGAATTGTAATATGAATTATGCTTTCTTTTTCTTTACAGATGTGCTCTTTATGCCATTGTCCTGGAGCGACCATTGGCTGTGATGTGAAAACATGTCACAAGACATATCACTACTACTGTGCTTTACATGATAAAGCTCAGATAAGAGAGAAACCCTCACAAGGCATTTACATGTAACTATTACTTATTTGCTATGTTTATTTTTGTATTTGTATTTCACATTCTTTGTTTAAAAAAAAGCAAACAACAACAAAGCAAACAAAAACATTTTTTGAATCTAAACAAAACTTGCAAAAAAATTCTAATGATTGTGGCATTCAAAATAGCGATGTGCTAGCAAAGCATATTTTCACTGCAAGATTTGTATATCAGTGAGTCTTACAAGTGGGAGAAAAATGTACTGGCATTTAAATTTAAAAGATGAGTAAATAATCTGTGAATCGTGACTGACTTGACAGTTTTCAACTACTTTGTTTATAGGATTTTATGTCGAAAACACAAGAAAACTACGCATAACTCTGAAGGTAAAATTATTCAATATAAATTTTTCCCATTGTAGAAAGATACTTTGGTTAAATTTAATTTTTTTGGAGAATATAAATGTTTTCAGTAAAATTAGACCTACATTTTTTGAGACACAGTGAGTTTGAAATCCCATCTAATTTCTGTATTTTCTCTAAAAATTATCGGTTAAGGTGGAGAAAAACCCAAAACATGAATTTAGGATGTTCAAAAGATTTGATGTTCTGTCAAAACAAAGTTTGGGTAGAAGTAACGCATTCCCTTCTGAGAAGAAGCTGGCTTATATTTGTAGTTAAATATTCAGAGTATTAACATCTAAACTATTTTGTCAGGTAACAGCTGATTTTTGCTATTGCTAATGTTCCTAAATATTCACTTTTTTTAACTATTAAATAGAGTTTAACTCTTCAAATAAGAAGGATCCAATAGTAAATGAAAAGGTTTGTGATAAGATCACTTATATCTATATTTGTGGGTAATTTTGATAAACAAAAACCCCTGTATAGATACATTCATAAAAGCTGTGCATCTTTGCAGAGGAGAGTAGTGAAATGCGTGAAGGATGATATGCCACAAACGTAGATAAATTGTGTGGTCTGTTAAAATTCCAAACTAGTTGCGCTATTGTGTAATTATGCAGGTGTGTTTCCTTTTTCCTTTTTTCTACTGTATCTGAATTTGGGTAAGCGAACAGTTGTTAGTTTAATGTAAACTGAAATGTTAACAGATTTAACTAATGAGGAGTATCTGACTATTTAGTGAAGATCAAATTTCATAAATTACTTCAGTCTCTTTCTGCCAAATGTATTTGTAATTTGTACTTTTTATGCTATGGGAAGTAGATATATTAATGGTAAGGTTTGGATGTTACTTCTGTGTTCAGAAAGATATTGAAGACAGTAGAAAATCTCATGTGAAAACTGATTTTTTTTTTTTTTCTTTTTAAAGTCTTTTTAGATAATTATTGTCATGTGCTTTGTGTAAAATACTCTCTGGTTTTGCTATTACTAGCTTTAAACAAGAAAAGTAGTATACATGGTAGATTAATTCTCTAGAGACAGAGCTACATTATCTTGTCGTTTGGCACTTTGTTTCTTTGTTTTGGGGTTTGTTTTGCTTGTTAGCAGAAGCAGAATATGACAGACATTTGAGTCCAGAGAGAGATTAATCTCTTTGATACTTAAACATAATCCTTTTATACTTATTCATAAATGTCCTGACGTTTGACGTATTTTAAAAAATGCCTCCAATTCTGCATGGAGCCCAATGCCAGTGGACGAATTTTTCTGCTTGGAATTCCTTGCAGGATCAGAACTTGTGCTTTTCTTTAAGAGTTTTCAGAAACCATTATCTTCAATTCTACGATGTCATTGTCTCACAGCAGCGGCTTTAAAATTTTATATGGATATATTTGTCTGAGAAGGCATGGGAAAAATTACTACATAGGCATAGTGGCTTTTTTCTTAAATGTTGGCGATGGTAGTTTATTAAAGCATTGGACTAGACTCATCCAAAGATGCGCTTAGAGAGTAGGAGAAGGAGGAATAAACAACATCATTCAGAAAAACTGAGGCCAAAGAACCCAATAGTATCTTACTTAGCATTTAACTTTGCACACATTTATTTGTATAAAATATTTAGTTCTATTATGCTTTACACTTCTAGAAATATGTTTAGCTGTACTTCACATTTTTGTTTTCTGGGTTTTTTTGTTTAATATTTGACTGCAATTTTACCCAGTGCTCTTTCCCAAATAATGTGTTCTCTTTTTAGTCCATACAGTTTAGGGAACTATATCCATAGAGTATTATTAACTACAGTTATAGATTTGATAATGCCAGAAGCTGGGGCTCTTTTGTGATAGACCTCCTTTAAATCAAAGAAAATAAAAGTAGGTATTGCACCTGTCTTATAGAAATGACTTGTAGTGTTGTATAGCAGTAGTATTTTGCTACATGGAAAATTAATTACCTTTAGAAGACAGGGTGGTTTTCAGAGTTTAAGAAGGGACTTTGGAGGGTTTGTTAATATTTAAATGATGAAGTTTGCTCAGTGAAATGGTAACTGGAAGCTGTTGGATGGTGAGATTAAGCTTCATATATGTATTTTGTTTATTTCTTGAGGAATATGTGAATATCAAAGAGGAACTTAAATGTGAAAGAATGGTGGTGTGTGAGTCCAGAAAGGACTTGCAGAGAAGAGTGAACAGACCAGCTAGGGATATTAGATGCTAACACAGTGGCTTTTTTTTTTCCCCTCTTGTTTTTGTTTAATTTTCATGAATCCTTCCTCTCAGCAGTATTTTCATAACAGAATAGGTAAAGCTCATCTGTGGTTATGTCACTCAATGTGGGTGCAGAGAGGCACTAGATTTATCAGCCCTTTTTAAGGGAAACTTACTGCTCCTGCTCTGGGATGCTGTTGGTTTATTTTTCTTGGTCAGTGTAGAACATCTGGGGTTTTCTCCTTTGTTCTCTGTATCCAGATTTAATTGTTGCAGTCCAAATATTTTTATTATGTTACTTCTATTAGTGGATGTTGAAAGAGTTTTTAGGAGTGTTTGGTTTGGTGTGGTCCAGAACAATTTATTTTCTGTAGGCAGTACTGCTGCATAATAGTGAGATTTTTTTTCTTCCCTTCCCTAGAAAACAGATGCTCTTGGGGGCATGCTTGTTGAAGTCTAACTTTGTTAGAAGTTCTAGTTTAAAAAGAATTTCTGTTAACCATTTAATAACAGTTAAAGAAAATGTCTTGAGGCTGCATGGAAATGTGATTGAAGGACCTATGTTGGAAAAATAGTTACCTAGTTAAAACCTAATAAAAAGGACCTCTTAGATATTATTTATTGCTGTCATGAAGTTCAAGTGGTGTGAGAATTAATCAGACTAAGTATCTCTCTACTCATCAAGACAAAATTAATGAGCGATGTGAGTTCATTTTCCTTTAACTGAGTTGCTGGACTACTTTCTGTTTTCTTGGAATACAAAAATGAAACGTGGCAGGAAGGTATTGTGCTCTTAAATTCATTATCTGTTGCAGCAGATTGTTGGGTTTGTCTAATTTATCTGTATGGCCTAGTCTTCAGGTGACATAGAATAGGCAAAATGTATTTCTCCTCTATTTCCTTCCACTTTGTGTGTGTGTGTATATATATATCAGAGTGATTCTTCAGTGCTGTGTTCCCACTAACTGGAAAAAGGACAGTAAAAGTGAGGTACTCTCACTAGGCTGTGGCTGCGAAGTCAAGAGATTTGAAGACCAAGTTACTGAAAGCTTGCTTCATGTCTAGAGTTTTGTCTTGCTGTTTACAAATCTAACAAAATAATCTGACCTGAACTTCAAGCAGTAGTTTAATTCATAATTTAGGCAAGCTAAGTTTTCAGTACCTAATGGGTTACGGGAATTGGTGCCAGTGCTCTCAAACTATCACAGCTAACTATTACTTGAATTACTGTTCAGTTTGATACAATTGCATTTATTCTTTTTGAAGAATAGAGTATTGTTGAACTAAGGTTTTGGAACTGTTTGTTGGAATTTATTCCAATGTACTGGAAATAATGGCTGAAAAATTTAAAATCTGGTATCTCTCAGTTCCCTGCAGGTGGGGCTGCCCTGGCCCCTGTGTTGCATTTAAAACAAATTCAGCTGATCAGGAATAGTTTAATAGAAAATAAGATGATAATGTAATTTCATTCCTCTGTTACTTACTAGTAAAACAAAGAATAATGAAGACAGCCATGTGACTATCTATTGTTAATGTTTAAAACAGATGCTTGGGAACTGTGGGGTCAGAAAATAAAGTGTCCATAATTCCCATTGTAGCTGTACTCAAAGCCTCAGGGAATTATGTTTCCACAATGGAAATAAGGACATTCCCTGTCTCAGAATCCTTTTCATGTTATTCTAAAGATCAAACATGAAATCTGTGCTTCTCGTACTGCTCAGCAAATTAAGTCAGGATAATATTTCTCTGTGAGACCTATTTAGAGATGCTGCAATCTGTATCAAACCCAGTGCTTTTTCAAAGCACTGTGTGAGCCAGAGGCTGGCAGAAAAAACATCCAAAACTTTCTGGCATTGCAGTTAGGTAACATACTGATTCATCTTCGGATTCTTTAAGCAGTGTTTGTTCGTAGTTGCATTTTCTGTAACACTGTTCACAGCGTAAACTTGCCTAACATTGACTGCATTATTTCTATAATGTATTCCATAACATTGTAGTTTGATGTCATTTCAGTTCTGTTGGTGGATGGTAACAAATTCTTCTCAGGCTCTGCTTACTCTACCTTCTTGTTGTCTGTCTTACAGAGGATGCTGCTCTGAATGTGGCATCAAACGTATACATAGTGTTACAACAAAAACAGTTGGCCAGGCAGTGAGTTAGCAATCTCCTATGCAGTCCTTTGTAGACTAATGAGGTATTTTGCAGCAGCGTGACAATGGTGTATTCTTATGGAAAAATATACAGCTAATGGAAAAGGAAAACATGTAAAAATAATGTAGTAAATGGTTTGTCCTATCTGAGGAGCTGTCCTGTGGGGTTTTTTATGTTGTAATGCTCCTTCCTATATAGGCAAGACGTTATACAAACAGAAACTTGGTCAGCTAACTCATACTTAGTAGGTTTATCAAACCAGTTGTCATAAATTTTCTGATAATGCAGATAAGTGAAGTGTATTGTCTGTCTTCAGTCTTTGCCAATGATTGTTTGCTTGAAAAAGCATTTAGATTGTATGGTTATGAAGGACTTTTATTAAGGACGTGGACCTCTTGGAGTGAGTCCACAGGAGGCC
>VXBL01000639.1:251-11988 GCA_013400195.1 Aramus guarauna
GGGGGGAAGGGGCGGTTGTGACTCGCGCCGCCGCCTCGAGCCAGCGGGCTCCCATCTCCGCCGCGGCTGGGGACTCGCGCGCGCCCCCCGCCAACGGCCGCCATGCCGCCCGCCACCGGCCCGGGCACAGCTCTGAGGGCGGCGTGGTAGGCGCCAAACCGGCCCCGCGGCGCCGTGGCAGCGGTTCCCCCGCCGTCCCCCGTGCCTGTGCCGCGCCGCCCTCCGGCCCAGCCGGCAGAGCCGCTCCACGGCAGCGCGGCGGCTCGTAGCTGTACGGCCCTCGCAGGCCGACACCGCAGGAGCCCGCCCCGCCCGCTCGAGGCTCTGCCGCGCTTCACGCCACGCACGAGCAAAACGCGGGCCCGTCGCGCTGTGGCGCGGACGTACGCGTGCGGCAGCTGTGCACGCCTGACACCGGAGAGAGAGACGCGGCGGCTCGTTGCTCCTTACAGCGATTGCGCTTGTTAGATTTCTAAAACCTCGGGTGCCGAGATGCTAAGCCAATTTCGGCTGAAACCAGCCCAAAGGCCCAAAAGCAACTGAGGCTTTAGAAAGCAACCATGGCCTCCAGCGAAGCGAACGCAGTTGCTGGGGGAGCTGGAGAGCCCCGGGGCAGAGGCGGACCCTTCCCACCGAGCTGCCGTTTCCACAGCTGCAGCGCTGCAGAAATTGTTAGCAGCTTGCACCTATGAGCCGAGTGCACAAGGGCCCCGTGCAGCATTCTGTGTGCAACGTCAGTATTATCGGCGTATCACTGATACGCATTGTGTGTGTGCTACAAAAATCATTGCGCTCCACTTGCCTCACCCTTTGTTACCAAATACTGCGAGGCTACAAAGCAACATGCCATTATGCCATGCCCTGTCACCATATGGCATTTGTTTCACAACTAAACGTTGCACAGATGGACATGCATTAGATTAAAAAAAGAATTAAGCATTCAAAAGTTAGGAAACACCCTATGTAAGATTGCACAACCCATATTAATTCAGATTACCGTGCATACAAAGTATTATATGAGAATTGGAAACACAGTCTTTGCTTATGCAACTGCGTGTTACTTTTTTTCAGGATGGCTTCTGCCTGATCCAGGCCATGAGAATGGGAGCTGTGCTCGCATAATCCACAGCGATACAATAATGTTTTTATCCTTATTGTTGGATGTGTACTCTCATGATTTCTCTAGTCCGTACTAGTTAACCCTAGTACCTAAGTACTTCTTGACAGAGTACTTAGAATCGCATAACTCTAAACTCTTTATCATAACTGTAGTGGACAGTTTTTCAAAGACACTATTCCTCAGAAAATACTGAAGTGTTATCATCTGATCATCTGCTATATATGAAAACCAGCTCAGGGAGTGCAAAGATTTGACTCCAAATCTCCCACATTCCTGCTGAAAGGTTTTACTACTTTGTTGTATGCAATTATGGCACCAGTGTTTCCTTTTCTGTTCCAGTGAAGTCCCGACATGGGGTAGGCAGCCTTACCGACTATAGGGATGAAGCTCTTCCATTTCAGATTCCTCAGTATGGAAGAGTCCACTGCAGCAGAGAGATGCAGGTGCAGAACTGCAGTCAGTGCACATGAACTCTTCAGAATTTTTTTTTTTTTTTAAATCTCTATTGGGTATATGCAAATTAAAGTTTCTCAGACTGTTACAGAAGTTAAATTTGGATGCATTTTTCAGAAGTCACTTTGTAAAATATGTCTGTGACACCAAATGGAAGTAATGGGGCAGGTACCAGTAATATTTGAATGTGGGCACAGCAGTATATTTTGTCCAGTCTCATTTTTGAAAACAGCTAAACCGTGGTGGGGCTTTAAACCTAGTCTACAATAAATACCATATCATCCAATGATTGTCATAGCTCATCAATGATAACACACTGACAGTGCATTAACTGATGAATTCAGTATAAATTGTTGCTTATAATAAGAATTAAGAAATTTCGGTATTGGAATTTTAAACCCAATTTCTTGGCAGAGTAGGGGAAAATGAGAAAAAATGCATATAAAAGTTATCAAGCATGTATTCTGTAGGCTGAAAATAGCTAATCAGCATGGTCTGTAACCGAGTTGCAAAGTACAGCATGAAAGTCACAGATTTTCTTCATTTTTGTGGATGCTATGACCTCCATACCTCTGATGAATAGATCACCGAGCCATCATCATACATCAAATATGTGCATTGCCACAAGCTGACTTAATGGCAACACAGCAGAGCACAGTATCAAAAAATTATTTCTGATGCCACCAGAACATAAAATAAATGTAGAGTATTCAGAGCATAGTGTTGTCAGTTTGTGTTGATCGTCGGTGCAGTGTGCATTTCTGTTCAGTGAACTTAAAATATCAACATGTTGCAATGTATTATCATCTGTCTGAATCAGTCTTATATTGCACTGGGACAAAATGTCTTCATAAAGCAGAGTATCACAATGGTACAGCGTGAGTTCACCACATTGTAAAACTTCTTCAGGATCTCAAGAGCCTCAGAAATTGTGGGGATACTGTGAGACATAATGATCTGATTTCTTTCCAGATTACTCTTTCAAAGTCACAATTAATTTATCCCTCCTAAATTATTTATCTGCAGAAAAACATCATAGTGACTTGGTATCACAATGTATTTGCATTTTAATGTAGTAACATATGGTTCTCAAAGAACCTACCAAACTGGTTATTCAAGGTAGCATTGTGAATTTTTCATCACAGGAAAAACTAGGAAGATATCAACACAAATGTGCTCTAGTCTGGGAATACTGAATAAATTATTAAAAAAAACCCTATAGACTTGCATTAGCTAATATTAAAAAAGTATTTTAAACTCTGTTACCCAACACAGAGAGGTAGTGTGACAGAAGGCTATAGAAATCTATAGGTAAATAACTACAAGTGCCTGCAAAGCCAAATTGTGGTTTGTTATCTGTGAGAGTATGAAACAAATGCCTACATATTCACAATCAGAAAAAAGAAAAAAAAAACAAAAACAAAAACCAAAAAAAGAAGAGATCCAGTTTATGTCTTTAAATTGGTCCATGTTTCTAAGCAATACCAGCAAGTTACTTCATTCACAGGAGTCTTCCAGAGATAACTTCATTACGCCTCTCCAATTTTAAGCAAGGCCAAGAGTTGTAAGAACTTTATGCCTTTTATTGATCAGCTCATAGAAATCTTTAATTTTGCATCTACTGCCTAGTCTAGGTTCCTCAGTCTCCCTGCTTTGGAAACTGAAGAAGGTGTCACTGGCAGAAGTGAGAGGGGACAAGTGCCAGACCAAAACTGTGAAGTACCACTAGAAATGACAGCCATGCTACAGGAACACAGCGTTCATATAGAAACTGTTTCTCTGTGCATAACTTCATTACTATATACATCAGAAGCAGAGCTATTTTTATGCAAATAGTTATGTATCTTTATTTCAGTCGACTGTGGACATATTATGAAGAGTGGGGTTTTTTGCATAAACTAAGGCATGTATTTACCACCAGATATCTACTTGTGAGGGCTATCTCACTTCTTTTAAATACAACCTATTTAATGAAAAGATTAGTCAACAAAAATTTTACTTTCTGTGCTGCTGAAAGTATGCACACAGGCAGTTTCTGTTCTGCAAACTTACACTCTTGTAATATTTAATTCGTGCTCATGTTGATAGGAGTTAACAGCCATGCCTCTATAAAGTGTTTGTAAAGAGTCTATTTATGATGTTATGAGCGTAAACAACTCATATCCTCGAGCTACAGTGCATTCCAGTCACAGTAACATAGGCTGGAATTTGCAAACTTACTTCTGTATGTGATGTGGTACAGAAGATACAGGTCTACAGGAGTGCAAAACCGGGGCTTTGTATGAGCAGTAACTAATACAGTTAAAACTATTTGTTTTCTAATTTGAGGTGCTATGGTTCAAAGATAAAGTCTGACCAAAACTAGTTAAACTAGTTTAGGAAAAGTCCAGGAACTTATTTTCAGCTGTGTATTAAAGCTAGTTAGAATATTTAAAGATATCTTTGGATTCAAACCAGAGCAAACACCTCATGAGAGGAAACTTACAATTTTACTCTCCAAAGAAGTAATAGAGTTTTTGGTCAAGTGCTGCTTTTGTCTTTTACTAACGAATTAATGATGCAGCATACTTATTCAGCAGTCTGGGTGTTTTCAAAATTTAATCCTGAATATATTTAACGCATATTAGGTGTAGGCGTAGAGACTGGATGGGTAACAAATACATTGTTTGCAGTTGAATGTATTGTGCTACCTTCTGTAAGTTTTCCATGCTAATGCGTTAATTCTTTGATTTTCAGTAGCTACTGTTAGGATTACAGTGTATTTTCAGTAAAGATTACTAAATCACTAAATCACAGAATGGAAGGGACGTCTGGAGATCATCTAGTCCACCCCCCTACTCAAAGCAGGGCCACCTAGATCAGGTTCATCAGGGCCATGTCCACTTGGGTTTTGAGTATCCAAGAACAGAGATTATACACCTTCTCTGGGCAACCTGTGCTAGTGTTTGACCACCTTCACAGAAAGGTGAGATCCAAAGTATGAAAAGTAATTTCATACTCCCTATTTTGAAAAAAAAAAATTAAAACACCTCTCAACTGTTCTGGCTACAATGCTGAGTCCTGATAGCTCGATATTAGTGATATTTGTGTTTGAAATTTTCTCTCTTCTTTGTTATTGTAATTTTCTGATATAATTGCATTTTGGCATATCAATACATTTAATTGCATTTTAGTACATTGAGTATATCAATAAACCAGTGGGTGGTAGAAACAGTTGCTAGGAATGGCTGATATCTATGAGGAGTGCTGTAGGGTGAACTGATCCTTTAAGAGGAAGGATGGAGGCTTAGTTACAACTTGATTGTGTGAGGCTGAGGTCATCATACCATTTAAGAAACATGGCTGGCTGGATCATATCACTAAAATAAAACAGCTCAGTAAAGAACAAATTTTGTACAGGCTAGACTTGTTGAAAGGAACCAGATTTTAAAGATGTGAAAGTTGTTGCTCAGTTAGGAACAATGGACTGGCTGAAAAAGGTTAAAAGACCAGTAGCCCAGTTATGAAGGCAGGATTAAAGGGAGTCTAATGGGCTTATGGTTCTGGTGCCCAGTTATCACAGGCACCGGGTCACAGAAGTCCCTTTGTAAAATGATTGTGTTCCATTTTTAACACAGTTGTACTTTGCTTCTTCTAACCTTCTTTTAATTGTCCTTTAATTTGCAGTCTAAATGCATTAACCAATATAACCCTTTGTTTCTTTGCCAGCACTTGCCTTTTTATCCTATAATCTATTCCCACAGTCATTTGTAGAGAGCAATCTTATCCTATTTCAGCTTTCATTTTATTGGGCTAGAATAGCCATGTTCTGTAAGCTTTCTCTTGTGTGGAGATTCTCTTTCTTTATCATTCCAGGAGCCCATCTTAGCATCTTCTTCAGATTCAATTCATAATTTTATACAATATTGCAGATGAAGTTTCACTGAGATCATACACAGCAAAAATATTTTCATATCTCTACTGAAAACAGATCTCTTGATGGCAGCTTAAGCTTATATTTGTTTTTCTCACAACTACCTCAGGTCATCAGTTCATAAAAAGTGTGACTTTGATGAGAATATCTTGATTTCCTCTTCTGTCATGTAAAACTGTTGAGGTTTTAGCACATAGCGGTGTTATTTGTTCCCAAGCACAAAACTACACATTTCTATATAAATGAAATCTCTTCTCATTTCTATTAGTCTAGACTATAGCTCTTTTAGTATTAATTCTAATTGGTAATCATGAATTATTTGTGTTGATGATATTTCTTCACTTTATCAGTGAATTTCATCAGCATGTATCCACATGTCAACGTTACTTGGAGCCATTTCCTTTTGTGTCAGCTCATTTCATCCTTCACTTTTCCTCTGTATCTTATTTATTAGTTTTCCATATCAAAATGTTGAAATCTGCTTACTTCTTCCGCTTCATAATGACATAACATACCCTGAGATTTGATACCTTTGAATTCATGGTCAGTTCTCCCTTCTATTTCTATTTTAGTTACTCTTTTCTTGCATAAGCTTCATAATTTGCCCTCAAGGACTGATTACACACAATTAACATCTAGCTCACATAAACAAGAACAGTCATTTCTCTATCTGTATAATTATATAAACTATGCAAGTTATTGTCTTAATGCTCACAATTTTTCTTATTGCTCATAATTTTTGCTGTTGTTCTACTAAGCAGTTTAATAATATCCTTTAATACAAGCAGAAAATCCTGCCTCAATAGTATTTTCTCCAAAGTGATTTCTTTTTAGCTTAGTGTTTCTGATTTTGTAGGTTCAAAATAATTAATGTATTTCCCATGTTCACTCTATTCAACATAAGCCATTTCATGCTTTCAGATGTGAAATAGAATAGTATCTCTTCCTCAGTCATATAATCACTGTTTCAGAAGTTTGCAGTTTGTTGGTGTCTATTGGATCTTTTATCCTTTGATTGGTATGTTGCATTATATTCATTGCAACTTGTCATGACAGGGGAAGATCAGAAGCAATTAGTGCTGAGGCCCCTCTTCATCAAAGGAATACGCAGCGGTGAGAAAAGCAAGCCTGTCAAACACAAGGCACTGTTCTGTCGCCTGTGCTCTCTGTTCCCACAGTGCCCGGGTTCTCAAGGTTTCAGTATTGGAAGAAATGGGACAGAGCTATTTCTGCCTTGACTGTCTGATGAGAGGGCTGGGTGAAGTCAAGTTCTGAAGATGATGATCCACCTAGTTGTAATAAGTTACCTCAACGCCATTGCCAGCATGGTGACCTGAGACCGTGTCTCCTATGAAGTCTCCTGCAGATGCCTGTTAGCAGGGCAATGCAGCATGGTAAGAGGCATCTGCAAAGGAGGAGAAAGAGAACAGAAAATTGGGATCCCTTATTTTTTGCAGCCTGCACTGAATAAAGAGCAGGTCAAAAAACTCCTGCTTGTTCAGTTGACCCCAGGGATAGTTACTGGGTGAGGCCTTTGAGTGCAGACAAGGTATATGGTGACTGCTGGCTGTCAGTTTGTTCATACAATGTTACTGCCTGTGCAAACTCTCTGCTTCTGGGATAGCACAGAGAGCTATGGTTTTGTGATCAGGTCAGCAGTGTATATTAGTTCTCCACAGCACTGAGCTCATTGGCTGTTATTCCACCAGAAGCCCCATGCTTTCTAGCTTAGAGACACGTTCAAAAAGTATTACAGTTATTTCGGTTTTAATCAGGTGTGCTGATACAGGGAGCTGCTGATGCTGGTTGTGGTGGGGAGAAAGTTAAAGATATATTCCTTGCAGAATTTTCTGTGGGATTAGGAATTGGATACCCAGAGCAATGCTGGAAGGTACACACTCTTCCACATTTTCCTGTGTAGTGACCATGGGACAGAGGGTGCAGAAGCCCAGACGAGCTTCCAGCTTGGTAGGGTGTTCCCACCTGAGAATCCCTTCAAGCTCTCTGTCATTGCTGCATCTGTTGTGTGGCCCCAAGGTGTAGTTATCATTCTTGGTCTTCAAGAACACTGCCTTTGTTCATTCAAATTTATTGAGGCAACATTCCTCACAAATCCAGCAGTTGTTGTGAGGTTAGAAACCCTCTAATACTGCCATGGAGTAATCCTGCTACCCAAGAAAGATACGGCTTTCTCTTGACACAGATTCATGAGGAGTGTCATTTTCTTAAGGCTCCTGGTTGCACCTCTCTGACATTTCTCTGAACTTGGAAAGATAGCTGTTGACATGGCAGAAACAAGTACACAAAGCACAAAAAAAAAGAACAGTAATAAAAGAAAGAAGGGCATCAGCAAGGTGGGCAATGACAACAGAAAGTAGGGCAGGGAAAATGATTTCAAACATGAAGATGTGTAGATAGATGACGAAGAGCTGAAGACTGACCATCAACAGCAAATGGAGTTGTTGACATGACTCTTGAATGGATTTGTGATGCACCACTGACTTTTCAGACAGTGGAGGTGGAGAAAGGTGTTTAGAAAAGCCACCAGGCATGGAAATGAAGTATCATGGAAGCTTTATTTTGAATGTGAGTCCTTGAATGAGATGAGGAGAAATACATGTCTTATCTCACAGCTGCACTTTCAGCATTCATGTGATGTAGTTATGCTACTGAACAAAGTTTTGTTATTCTTCATCAAGGTTTTCAGGCTGGCATAACACAAATAACCTGTAGGAACAGCAAATTACAGCTTCAACAGATCACAGAATCATAGCATCGTTTAGGTTGGAAAAGACCTTTAAGATCTTCAAGTTCAACTGTTACCCTAGCACTGCCAAGTCCACCACTAAGTCATGTCGCTAAGCGCCACATCTATGTGTCTTTTTAAATACCTCCAGGGATGGTGACTCAACCACTTCCCTGGGAAGCCTGTTCCAGTACTTGACAACCCTTTCAGTGAAGACATTTTTCCTAATATCCAATCTAAACGTCCCCTGGCACAGATTGAAGCCATTTCCTCTTGTCCTATCGCTTGTTACTTGGGAGAAGAGACCAACCCCCGCCTGGCTACAACCTCCTGTCAGGTAGTTGTAGAGAGTGATAAGGTCTCCCCTCACCTCCTTTTCTCCAGGCTAAAGAACCCCAGTTCCCTCAGCCACTCCTCATCAGACTTGCTCTCTAGACCCTTCACCAGCTTCATTGCTCTTCTTTGGACACACTCCAGCACCTCAATGTCTGTCTTGTAGTGAGGGGCCCAAAACTGAACACAGTACTCGAGGTGCAGCTTCACCAGTGCAGTGCCGAGTACAGGGGAACAGTCACTTCCCTAGTCCTGCTGGCCACACTATTTCTGATACAAGCCAGGATGCTGTTGGCCTTCATGGCCACCTGGGCACACTGCTGGCTCATATTCAGCTGCTGTCAACCAACACCCCCAGGTCCTTTTCTGCTGGGCAGCTTTCCAGCCACTCTACCCCGAGCCTGTAGTGTTGCCTGCTGTTGTTGTGACCCAAGTGCAGGACCCAGCACGGAGCTTTGTTGAACTTCATACAATTGGCCTCAGTCCATCAATCCAGCCTGTCCAGATCCCTCTGTAGATCCTTCCTGCCCTCAAGCAGATCAAGTCTCCCACCCAGCTTGGTGTTATCTGCAAACTTACTGAGGGTGCAGTCGATCCCCTCATCCAGATCCTTGATAAAGACATTAAACAGAAGTAGCCCCAGTACTGAGCCCTGGGGAACACCACTTGTGACCGGCCTCCAACTGGATTTAACTCCAATTCACCACAACTCTCTGGGCCCGGCCATCCAGCCAGTTTTTTACCCAGCGAAGAGTATGCCGCTCCAAGCCATGAGCAACCCATTTCTCCAGGAGAATGCTGTGGGAAATGGTGTCAAAAGCTTTACTAACATCTAAGTAGACAACATCCACAGTCTTTCCCTCATCCAGTAAGCAGGTCATCTTGTCATGGAAGGAGATCAGTTTGGTCAAGCAGGACTTGCCTTTCATAAACCCATGCTGGCTGGGCCTGATCACCTGGTTGTCCTGTATGTACTACATAATGGCACTCAAGGTGATCTGCTCCATAACCTTCCTTGGCACCGAGGTCAGACAGACGAGCAATGAGAACAAGATCCCTGCTGAAGATACCATGTTGTAATACACATTAAAGTATGGACAAATGCAAATCCTACCTTAGCAAACTACATCGTAATCAAGCAGATGTTATGTTGAAGTGACTCCTATTTCTATTTTGAAATGGTTACTCTGCCAGCGTCTCTGGTCAGAGCCTGGAATTTATCCCTAGATGATACTGCAGCAAACAGAGCAGCACAAAGAAGAAAGGACCAATCTCCTATGTGCTCATCTTTTGGCTCTTAGGCACAGTCCTAGTACCCATTTTGAGATTTTTTACTTTATTTCCACCTGCCTAAGACTGACTGTAGATTCTCATGTGAGTCATTGAGTGGTATGACCTAGAACATGATTAGAAGTTAAAAAGTAGAAAAATAGCAGTAGCAGTAGGAGAGATATCACATTCAGAAACTCTGGAACTTCCTGTAATGACCTTATTTATTTATATAGAGCCACAAGTGAGCAACAGCAAAAAAAGTGAGTGTAAGATTAGTATTTGCAATTAACTCATCTATGACATATTCTTTTGTCTGAATTTTACATTATACTATCAATTGTACAGGCCAGGGACCATATATGGTTTTAAAAGCTACTGCAATTCTAATACAATATTTGACACTGATTTAAAGCCATCACCACAATGCCATATGCAGTTTCCTGATTATTTAGGACATGTAAGTAGCACTGGAAGCCAGAAGTTGAATATCAAGGAGAGCAACACCCTGCCTTTGTTTCTTATACTCTGTTTCCTTAAGTGTCTGCTACCAACTATACTTAGGGTAACATTGAGAAAAGACAATGTTGACTCAGTTTGACAGTCATTATCTTCGTTAATATCCACTGAACAGACTTACATCCATTGAGCAATGTAATCTAAGTTTATGATGCATGGTTGCAAGATGCCACTGCTGAGGAGACACCTCTGTTAAGACTAATTTCTCATCAAGCAATGAACTATATGAATTCTAACACTGAAAAATGCTTTGTTCAGATAAGTTATGGTCAGTTTAGCCACTGATGTGGATTAGCCCCAGCCGAGCACCACACGGCCACTCGCTCACCCCTCCCCTGGCGGGATGGGGAGGAGAATGGAAAAACAAAGGCAAAGCCTTGTGGGTTGGGGTAAGGACAGTTTACTGGGACAGCAAGGGAGAGGTAAACAATCAACAACAGTACTGTTAACAGATATACACAATAGGTGATAACGGAAAGCAATTTACTGATCCAACGACTTACCCGATGTTCAGTATGTCCAGGACCCATGCCGAACCCACCGTTCCCCGACTAGCCCTCTTTTATAGTGAGCATGGCATCACATGGTATGGAATAGCCCCTGGCCAGCTTGGCTCGCATGTCCTGGCTCCTTGTGAAATTAACTCTATTCTAGCCAGAACCACGACATTATCCACCCCTTATTCCATACTATCTATATCATGCCCAGATTATTTCACAGATATCATTCCTGTACTCTATGGGCCATCACTCTAAAATGTGCGTTGAGTTCATTTAGTCCACGGCTTTGGGTTCCATCTGTCATTACAGTCTCTCAGGGCAGGAGCAATGGTGAGTTGCTGCTGGATTGCTGCATCCAGAGTTTTTTCATGGCTGGTGTATCTGGTATGGTCCATGTGAGAGAAGGGGCTAAAGGAATCTTAGTAGATAAAATGCTGTGTAATAATTGTCTAGATTGCTGTGTACCCCAAAGAATCAAATTGATAGATAGTACTCAAATGCTTTGGTAACTATTGTACAAACTAACTAAAACAAGAAGATTTGTTTCTCCTTACAAAGGACAGTTCCTGATAAGAACCAGGAATTTGCCTAAAGGACCAACTTAAACCGACCCTGCGGTGACGAAGAGGAACCATCTGCCTTCATCCCCACGNGGGCTAAAGGAATCTTAGTAGATAAAATGCTGTGTAATAATTGTCTAGATTGCTGTGTACCCCAAAGAATCAAATTGATAGATAGTACTCAAATGCTTTGGTAACTATTGTACAAACTAACTAAAACAAGAAGATTTGTTTCTCCTTACAAAGGACAGTTCCTGATAAGAACCAGGAATTTGCCTTAAGGACCAACTTAAACCGACCCTGCGGTGACGAAGAGGAACCATC
>VXBL01000642.1:11780-47408 GCA_013400195.1 Aramus guarauna
AAAGGAAAAAAAAAAAAAAAAAAAAAAAATCAGGAGCACTTCATTGCCATATGAAAAAATATCCCCCAGTGTTTCAAATAAATTCTCATGTCATTGAAGTCATCTTTCTATGAGATGTATTAATATATTTTAAAAAACAAGCTCTCTGCCANTCAAATTTGGTCTTAATGATTGAAGATAGCTCAAGGTGCCCCTTTGTTTGGCTATGAGTTGGAGGTGCCTCCTTGCCGCTCAGTCTCCCCAGGAGAGATGTCCTCTCCTGCCTGGGCTGCAGGGCCACATCGTCCTGCCCGTCCTGCTGTGGCATATGCTCTGCTGTGCCCTGGAGACACACACATACACACATGCATACACACATGCACACCTCATGGGCTTCCTTGGCAGGCCCAGTGCCAAAAATGCTGTGTGGGAGATCATCTAGAGCCTCTGTGGGAGTCTCCTTTCTGCCAGGCTGCAGTGTCAGCAGTGGGGTTTTGGGGACAGGAGACTTGTCTCTTTTGTTCTGGACCAAGGGCACCAAAGCCATGTCACCCAGCCCATCATTTGGTTACTTGGTAGTTAATTTGGGTCATTTGAACAAACTGGATTTAAATCAGTAACTGATTGTCACTACCAACCTCCTGAGCCAACTCTTAATCTTTGCATATTTATACACCTGTTTTTTCTTATCGTAGGTCAGAAAAAATACACAGAGGACTTTTTTTTTATATACCAACACCCACCTCTTGGAACAGATCTGAGATCAAGCCTGACAGCTTTAAACTGTACTTGCTGGCTTATGTACATGCTTTGGACACTACGTGGCAAATGCATGAACAATTTTTATGGAGGAGGTTTCACCATTACAAAAACCCAAGCCCAGGGGGGAGGAGGCAGCTCCTCAGCAATGCCTGTGCAGGACAGGGCGAGCGACGAGCACGAGGGCTGCCGTAACTGCCAGCCGCAGATCCCAGGCAAAATATTCATCCTGGGGCCCAGTATCATAGCACACTCACCCGCAGTACACCACCCTTGCCATTTAGTTGTGTATTCAAAGGCTTTTTGCCAATTCGCCATTAGCGTATCGTAATGAGGTTCAGCTTCTGTTTGATTTCCACGATGAGTCTGAGCGGCAGAGCCTAGCAGAAGTCAAATAAGGGCAGATACTTTATGCAAGCGGATCTGAAGTTTGGCTGAGCTCAAATAAACCTAGAGGAGACAGTAAAGGGTAAAACAGCTTAAAATGGTCAGGCCTTAGTGCTTTTCTTCCTCCTGCCTCTAATTTCATGTGCTAAGCATCTTGGACCTACAAAGAGATTTACAGTGTGTGTCATTAGAGCTTCTTTTCATTTCCTTTTTTTCTCTCTCACTAATATATTTCAAGTTAATTTCAAATGAAATCTCACTAACTCTGAGGCTCCCAAAGCACCTCCGCTGTACCGCTCTGTGTAGGGAGACTTGCTCAAAAAGCTCTAACTTGTCACCTTCCCATTTCACAGCAAGTTCAGGTGAGTGAAAAGTCATGGGGTATACCACACTACCTGTAACTTGTAACACGGTAAATCTTGGGAAGCAAAAAACATCTGGCTGCCATGGCTACAATTCTCGCTTGTTCCTCTATAGCACAGTTCAAGTGAGCAAACTAATGCATGAATTTGCAATCTGTAATTCCTGCTTAGCTAAGAGATTAAAAAGGAAGATTAGAATCAGAGTGAGGGAGATTTGCAGGTATTATGGGCAGAGAAAATGTTAAATTTTTGAGTAAGTAAAATACGTAAATGAATGTATTCAGAGTTTAGGACTTTACTTAATTTAACATATGTCAAGAATACTTCTCAGTCAAAATTCCTGTCAGCAGCTCAAGGGTCCAGTAACAACCACTGAGAAACATACTCCAGTACCGCAGGAGATTAGGAGCAGTTTGCAGACATTTTGTACTCAAGCCCTACTTACCCGTTTCCATTCATGGAAAACCTGGCACCAGGCTGAGCACCATCTGTGAAGCTCTGCATGACAGAGATCTGGTGGGGCACTTGGGAAGATGTCTATTTCTCATCACATGTGTAATTTTTACTAGAAAACAGGCTGTGGAGAAACCTGCAAAGCATCGAAACATATGCTACCAATGGAAGGCAGGAAAAAACGCTGCCTGTGTTCTACTGCTCAGCTAGCCGCTCTCCAACTCTAATATGGAAAGAGAGGTGAATCTCAAGGGTGTTGCTACAAAAAGAGATACCTGGAGTGCTAAATACTGAAAGCATGAAAAGTAAAGCAGGCATGCAATAGAAATGGACCATTACCAACACACTGTTTAAAGCGCTGAGGCAGGACTGGTGGTGTAAATACATTAGTGTTTAAGAGTAAAAGAATATGCAAGAATATGGAGGCATTTTCATTGGTATGGATGGCACCATGAGACACTTCAGAGGAAATGAGAAAGCTAAGGAAATGAACAGATTAAATTAGCTGGTGGAAAATATATACTGGGAGGAATTTTTGAAGCAGTTGTGCTAATTGTTTTACAATAACAACACAACACATCAGCCTTATCAGCTCATCAAAAACCTCTGTTTGTTTATACAGCTGTGGAGAAAAAGCCAGACTTAGAATGCATAAGAAGCGGAATAGAAACTAATGTCTAAAATTTTATCATGTCACTATATGCAGCAGCGCTGGTGGACCTTTATTTGGTATTCTGCTCTGCTCATTCTCCTGTGTCAGTTATACAGCAGAAATTAATAAAGATTCAGAGGCTAGATATGAACTACTACTGTAACTGTCCTGATGCTTCTGAGTTCAAGTGACAGGCTCTCCTTTTGACTTCTTGGTGAACTGATTAATGTAACTATTAATGAAAAGAAAATGAAACTGAGCGACAAAAGGGTAATGCTATCTCTCTCTTCCTCTTCTATTGAAGAAATTATGTTTTCAATTACATAAATTAAACTACTGCCACTTCTTTTCCCAGGTCAGCGAACACCCATGCTACCTCCTTTTCCCCTGTCTTCACAGTTAAGAAAGAACACAGCACTGAAAAAAAAATCATATGCTTCACATGCCCCTACAACATTAAAAAGTCACACTATAAAAACCTGTGTCAAAAAGCCACTGTTTTCACTGTGGACTCATGTGATGGCCTGCAGCATAAGATGACATAAGGGAAAGGTGGCAGGCAGAGCCTGAGTAATTGGCAACTGTGAGGTATATGATGGTGGTGCTGCTGCACCATAGCGTGCTAAACTCATGCCCTTTAGTTTCCACGGCTCTGGAACAATTCAGCTACGGCAATCACATATATCAGGAGGCTTAGTGCAGCCAAGTGATAAATAGGGCAGATTGGGTGCAGATCAAAGGGTCTTTCGTAGCGTCCATTCACAGGCATGGGCAGACAATGGCTTGCTAAGTAAGGACATGGCAAGGCATGTGTGAAAAATGATCTCTCTGGCAATAATTCTACCAGTGACAGATAATCAGAAATTTAAATGTTATTCTCATCTTCACAGATTTCCTAAAATAATGGAGGATACATAAAACCATTTGTATTTGAAGAGAGAAGCTAGAGAAGCTAAATCATTTAATATTACAGAGCAGGATGCACAGCACTGGGCAGATAAATGATGAAATCCCAGTGCAGTCTATCTAGTGCAGTTGCCACACTAATTACAGATCAATTACTTCCCAGTTGTTTGCAACCTTATCAAAGAATAGTAAATTTACTGAAAGCAAAATGTGATAAGATGTCTTTTCATTGTTATAGTAGATTTGTTGAAACCGCTCTGACGTTGAGATTAATAAAAGCTTTCCCAAAGGTAATATGATCTGTATGTATATAGCGAGAATTTTGAAAGCTGAAAACTTGATCCTAGGCACTATCATAAAAAATTTTGGTACTATTAATTGTTATCATGCAAGCATCCTTAATACAGAAGAGGTGAAGTAAAGAAGAAAATTATAAACTGAAAGCTTTTTATAAAAATATAAATATACCTTTTGCCTTCCACAAATCAGATAATGAATAAGAGTGAAGTACAAAACCTGAGAAAATCTGCAATTCATATTTTAAGGAGGTTTACAGCACTGAAAAGGGAGTGCTGGGGAACAAGGGATGACTTTTATAGCATATTATCATGGAGAGAAGAAAGCAGTGAACCTACAAAGTGTCAAAATGACAGAAATACACTTCTGTAGTTTGAGAAGACCCATTCCACCTCAAAATATCTTCACTTTTTACCCCAGAATTTCCAATGTCTTGACTTTTTTCCCCAGAATTCCCACTGACTTGCCATGTAAATCCTGAGAATTCTCTCTGCAGGAATTTGCATATCAGCAATACTAAATACATTCCCAAAACTTGTCCTAAAGGTCATAGATATTTACTGATCCCAAGCATTGAGATTCTGGAGAACTATTATGATTGCAGTGTTATTTCATTTATTTTACAGGTTTTTGGGGGTGTTTTCATTTTGGGTTGTTGGTTTCTTTTCCTACCAAAATCAGCCAGACTTGGAGAAAGTAGAGGTTAGCTTGTAGACATTTGACTGCAGTAATTTAATGTTTTTGTTGTTGTGACAACTGTTTAAAACACTGGAGCTGTTACTTGTTATTTGTTACACCACAGGCGCTTATCAGGAGTCAGTCCTGCTATACCATCTATTACTCTAGGACAGTTTAATGAACTAGTGAGTTCAAATGAGTCGAAGCCTAATTTGTACACTTTCCAATGGGACTGTGGATATTGGGCTGCTAGTCTAGAAAAGCTGTAACTCTCAAGGTGTTCAGGAGAAGAGATACAACTGGCCCTGACTGCTTTCCTTTATGAAATGGGACAACTCTTGGGTTGCTCTTCAGCAGATAAAATCAAGAAACTTCTGTGCTGTGTGCCCTCCTTAAGTCTTGACTTCTGGAGGAAAGACTTGGCACAGGGGCTGAAATGAAACTGGACAATTAGGAGATCAGGATCCCGTGGCTCACTGCAGCACTCTCCTATTACTCAGACTAGACATCTTTGAGTGGCAATTCACCTAAGTGGAAATAGCAGCACTTCAGGATGAAACAACCTTTCAGAATGCCAAATTGCTGGTGCTTCAAGAAGTCCAGTTCAGGCAGCAGCAGATTTTCCTCAGACATCTTTATTGTTTGTTTTTATCAGCTCAATATATATATTTTTTTTAATTCTTCCTTTCATAACATATACAGTGGAGAAGTACAGGTTTACTGATTTCTGTTGGAGTTGGATCAGATACTCTATTAAGAAGACTCTTTCCATTAACTGACCATAGAGATGACTTGTATATTGAAGCTAGTCATCCTGGATATCATGGCTCTGAATGTTCAGAAAATAACAATGGAATGATTAATATGTTTTTTTGTTCCATGGAACCCTGCCATTTATGAAAAGGCAATAAAAATTAATTTCTTAATAGTGGTAAAGTGTTTTAAAGAAAAAAAAAAAAACAGAAACAAAAAACCCAAACAATTTAGATATGATGTATTGAGCAATGCATTTTTCTAAAGAAAATTAATTAGGAACTAAAATTACCTATTATTTTAGTTAACATACATTCCAGAAAATAGAAAAAAAATAAGGTTCAATTTAGTGGGTAATTTTTTGATAAAAAATTGCAAATATGGCTTAATATACCAAACATTTATGAAGGAGCAATTTCATCTTTTCATTATATATACATCTTACTTTGAAATAAATTAAAGGAATTTGATATAAAGACTCAAAAACTGGAAACTTGAAATTCAGATTATTGAATTCACATGGCTCTGACCATATTTTATTAGGATATATGGACCGTGCTAGGAGACTTCGAAACTTCAGGGTGAATCTTAAATGGATCCAGGTCCCTGCAATCTTCTTCAGCATTTCCTATTTCACTTAAGCAAATCTTTCTCACAGTTTTAGATCCAATTCTCAGGTGCCTGATTCTTCTCCTGCACTTAATTCAAGCTTGCAAGACAATATTTAACCCAAGGAAATAACTGGGCTAAGGTTCTGAAAGATTGATTGTTGATATGTGCCTCAGTGTCTCCTGGGGATCTATCCCCTAAGAATCTGGTAAAAGTAACCTTATCAAGGTAACCTTAACCTATGATTTCTGCTGATGAGCCTTGAATTTGTAAGACACTACGCAGTCATATTTGAGATGTCATTACTAGGACTGTAACAAACAACCACTGGCAGTCAAGACACTTGTGTCCCTGAAAGAGATGGAAACTACTATTGTAAATACTACATCAATGTGCAGCAAAGGTTGCTTTCCACCTCTGCCTAGCTGTGGAGGATGTATCTCACTTCAGGTGTTCTTGGAAGGTTTAATCACCTATTGGGAACTAGAGCTTATGTAAGGAACTGGGACTGGTAGCTTGTGCCAACTCTGCTCAAGGACCCTGAAGAGTCACCCTAATTTCAGGAACTTAAGCAACCCCATGTGCTGTTCTAATTAATTTTTAAAGAGCAAGTTAGCTATTGACAATTTTCATGGCTTAGGATCACTTTCTGGTTATTTTTTTTTTTTTTTTCTTTAACTCCTACTTATACTTTGGAAGCTGAGAGTTTTTGGAGGAAATGTGCAGTTCTAACTCTAGAACTGACACTTATTGAACTGGTTAGAGCTGTGCTGTATCTGGCTCTCATATACTAGTAAAACATATTACAAAAGAGAGCAATAGCAAGAGTTGCATAAAACCTGAGACAGACAGTGAAAACCATTGAAAGGATGGTAAGACAAGAGATGAAATTGCATAGAACAGGATTGTTTAACTAGGCACAAAGAAATGATAGCGAAAACGATAGTGAAGGAGTTTTTCAAATAATTGCAAGGCACTTAAGTAAATTATAGTAAAGCTGGAAACTCTTTTCTTTACCTTTGCCCCACAGCATAATAGCTTACAAGGAAGTACAAGTAGACTCAGAACACAAACAAGGAAGTCTTGATTCTCCTGGTGAGCAGCCAGTCTATGGAGTTCACTGATGTGGCAAGTGCCTGAATTAACTATTCTGGATATTTGAAAGATCTTTATAAACTTATGACAGCTCACAGTATTTATAGGTTTGCAAATCAGAACAGCAAAAAGGATAGTATAGAAGGTCCATAAGCCAGAAGATGCTCTCTCTTACATTCAGTGTGCTTGGAGTATCTCCCCTGCTCGCACACAGGCACATGGAGCTCCTTCTGAAAGCTCTGGTATGGCTTGTCAAATGAGAAGGGAAACCACTCTCAGTGGAACTGGTGCCATGATCCAGCATAGCAAATGCTGTGCTGTTAAATCAAGGCTTTAAAGCGATTTCTCAGTATTCAGAGAGGCCTTTCCTTTTTAGACAACAATGGAAAATAATCTGGATAGACCCTGACCCTTAACCCACAACAGTGAATGTCTCAAGCATGGTACAACGGATCAGAGTTGTTCTTAGTGCCCTTTGCCCTCTAGCATGTCTGAAAGGCAAACTTCTCACAGAATCAGAGATAATCACTCCTGAATGTTTAGCACCCCTGGAGTTTCAGCCTTAGGGCACGGGGATGGAAAGATGACCTCCTGAGGACCCTCCAGCCCTTTTCCTTATAATTCTGTGATTCAAATTGTCAACTAGAGATACTCCAATGAATTTTGAGCCGATCACAGGATGAATGTGACTTACATACCAAAAATATTGCCCAAACATTATTCATTAGCATGTAACTTCTATTTGTGAGCCAAGTTTCTTTCACTGATTGGTTTTGTCATTCGATATGCTAGAAGCATCTCACACTGAGCAGATGCTGATTCTATGCATGGCAGGGCCACTTCACACCCAGGGCACTAAAAACTAACGTTGTTCAGAATTCTCCGAAGTCTAAACAGTCTTTCAGGATAAGCAGATGA
This sequence comes from Aramus guarauna, assembly GCA_013400195.1. Taxonomy (NCBI): domain Eukaryota; kingdom Metazoa; phylum Chordata; class Aves; order Gruiformes; family Aramidae; genus Aramus; species Aramus guarauna. The sequence continues at coordinate 19,629 of VXBL01000642.1, forward strand.
AAAGTGGTCCAAAAGTCATAGATCTGATTAAACTGTTTCATACGTATTACCTATTACCACATTGCATGCAATCACCCTGCCCCAGGATTTGTCCAGGATTTCTGTAGTTTCCCAGGTATGGGGGGAGGCCAGATAGAGAATTATTTGACATGGGTGGAGGCCAGCTGACTTCCAAAGCAGTGAGATTGGTAAGCCTGCATTTCACTTCTCTTCTGCAGGTTTGGTTTTGGTTTTGGGGTTTTTTTGCCACAGTGATCTAGATGTCCTCAGACTGAGGTATATGAAGAACAATGTGTAGAACTGAGATGCCCTTTTGTGATAAAGGTACTCAGGGCCAGCGGTGACAAACACAGACCTAAGGCCTGCCTAATGATTGAAGTCTCCAGAGGGGTGCTGTGCTGGTCACCCTTGCTTCCCTGCTGGCTTGCAGCATGTCCTGAAAATGATCATCTGTAAACAAAGGTCTAGTCAGGAAGAAGTTTTATAAGTGTTTTTTCTTCACTCTTAGGAAAATTAAAGAGCCTGATTCTTCTAGTATTTAGTAGTGCAATTTAGCACAGCACTAGTATAGGAGGGAGGTTCCTCCCTTCCCTTCTTCCCTGCCCTGCTGTAGGTGGCTGTCAGATGGACGTCATGGCTGTGATTGCTTGCTGTGGAGTGGATTGTGGCTGCTTCTGACAAGTCCTGGGTGTATACAAAGTAACTTGTCTAGCTCACCACACTTTCTTTTCCTGGTGGACTTACAGAGTGCACCGTCAAAAAATGAGGAATAGCTTGTTTCCTCACATTTTCACAAGCGAGTTAGAAGTCTATGTTTTTTTGGTTGGTTGGTTGGTTGGTTGGGGTTGTTTTTGTTTGTTTGTTTGTTTGTTTGTTGGGTTTTTTTGTTTGGTTTTGTTTGTTTGTTTGTTTGTTTTTAACCTGTTTGCACAAATATCCTTCCAGATAATGGCTGTACTGTTTTGTGTGCCCTATCTTAAAGACGGAAGCTCTTGGAAAGCTGGTCTTTTCAGAATTTAAGTCTTTAAATTCCGCCTAGTTCCTTGTGAGAGGCAATAGGAAGTGCTAGGACTCTGACAGTCTCCAAGGAGTAATTCAGAGGACCTGCATGAAGCCCTGAGCGGATGTTCCCCTCAAGATCCTAGAGAGACAGGTGGGACCCAAGGTTTGTGGGGTTTGCTATCCCAGGGTCAGTTGTGAACTTCCATTCGTAAATTTTTTTACCAGAATGAAAATCACTACAGGATTAATGTAATGTAATTAGAAAGTTGAATATCCTTCAGCTCTCTGCATTAGATTTATGTATTAAGTTACCTAAATGGACCAGTGTCCAGTCAGGACAGCATTTTCCGGACTCCTGACTCACTGGCAGTCTGGGGCTGAAGCAAGCTAAGTAATATTGTAATAATTCTTACAAATTATTTAACAAATATTAAATTATTTTTTTGAAAGGCTTCTTCCGCCACTGCTGATTTGTATCATGGTGCCTGAAGTGCTCTGCTTCCATTTAAAGCTTTTTGTGCCTAAGCCTCTGCCTTCTGCTGCCCTACCTGTCTTGATCTTTTTGCAGCTGCCACTTCAGAATTTGAAGATAAGGGGCCATCTAACATAGCAGCATTTTTTTTTCTTTCCATGGCCATTAACGTTTTTTCTTTTTTAGTGCCTTTTTTTTTCCCCCTTATAAAGGTACCTTTGTCTATAGCTTCCTGCTACAACTTCAAGGAAGAGACATTTATCTATTACCTTACTGCCGCACTGTGAAAGTCATGAATTATGTTCGTCTACCCAGATAGATTTTCACCCTGCTTTCAGTAGGTCTCCATTAACCCGCATCTGCCAAATTAAACTGACAGGTTTAGAAAAACTTGACACAACAGATTCTAAAATTAGGTCTGCTACAAAAATCAGAGGGATTGAGACCATGGTTTCCTCCCTCTGTGCAGCTTTAGTTGAATCAGAGTGACATGATAATACAAAGAGGTAAAAGGGAGAAACAATGTTTCAGTCCTCCTTTATAGTAGGGTTTTGTTATTCTTGCTTTAAATTTCGGTGACAGAAGTGGTTCAGAAATCACTAACAAGAGTTTTCTGACATAGATGTGCCTTGTGTTCCTTTACTGGGGGCTTTATTCCTTTTTTCTTTTCTTCCTTTTTTTTTTCTTTTCTTTTTGCTCAATTAGAGAAGCAACACTCTAAAATGCAAAAAGCAGCATCTCTTTTAAGATGGCATATCTGCAAACACTGTGCATAACAAGTCTCAGTGGTGTTCAANGGACTTCCAAGGACAGTACGTAGACCAATTGTTGGAAAAGAAGGGAACATCATTTTAAAGAGAAATTGCCAACCTTAATTGGCCAAAAATTCACATGAGCTAAAGTTCCAAAAAATGAAATCCCTACAGCTAGTGTGTGTTCACCATAAAGTGCAGTCAGGAAAATCAGGAATAATATTTTAAAAGGACTTTGGCCACAGTTTGCAAATAATCAGCTGTTTTAGCTGAAGTCTTGGCAGTGAATCCACCAGCAGGCTTGAAAGCTTTCTCCACACTGAGAACACCGGGGCAAGACCCATGTTTGCCTGGTGCAGGAGGACCCGGGACATGAACAGTTCCTGGGGTCTGGTACAACTCTGCTGGGGGTCTCCTACTGCCAGCCAGGCAGAAGTGTTTGTCTGGGGCATAAACATTCCAGGGAAGTCTTAGAGGTCTCAGCTCTTCAGATCTCCTTNGAACTACTTGAGCATACTGTTTTGTGTTGAATATAGTGGTGTATGTTGAACATGAACTTACACTCATTACTGTCAAACATCAGGTCACCTCAGAGAGACTCTTTGCAGCCAAGCAAGAGGGAAACAATATTGTTAACTAGGATTCACTATCTTCAGAAACTAAGGGAAAGAGAGAAGCTTGCATAGCAAATCCAAGCTACCCTAATATTACACACACCATTTTCTCTGTATTGAAATTCCTCTCATATAACTCCAGAAGGACCTCCTTGATAGGAACACTGGATTAACAAATGTATAATGCCAAATCTTTCCATTACTCAACATCTCTTTTTTACCACTGAGTTCTTTATGGAGCTCCAGTGCTGAGGAAGCCTCCAAAATCCTCAAGGAAATATGAAAGATGAATAATTTTTCTTTTCTTAAAATTTTGCAAACATTGAAACAGACAGCACTGACTATCTAGAAATTAATATTTGTGACTCTTAATTTTCCTTTCTGAAAGTGAAAATCAAAAAGAAAGGAGAAAAATGGGAAAGTTGCTATGTCCAATTTGAAATAGAATTTCTAAACAATCTTTTTTTTCATCAAATATCCAAGGAAGATTCCTGCCATACAGCACATGTTCCAGTTTGCAGAGAGCTGGGCCTATTTGTTGTTTTCTTGCTTCAAGGACTACTGAGATTACTAAATCCAGGGGACCCAATTAAGCTTCCCTGTTCTGATTGTTTTCTGGTGTTGCTATTTTACAGTTTCTAGAGAGGCTGGGACCTGGGAATCTTGGTACATCTACCTGGCAAATTGTTTGTGTTTCTGTGAAGGTGAAATCCATCACTTCGTAGAGGGCCAAACTGAAATTGCACTTTGGAATGGGAAAAATACCTTTTTATTCCATGATACCACTGCTTTCACTAAGCAGCAGTCTTGTACTGTTCTTCACTTGGGGTGATCTTTGATGCACTGAATGCCAGAATTTTAGCATCTTTATATTTTGAATTAACTCATTGTCAATATTTAGCTTGTTTTACAGGATTTAACATTTTATAGCAATGACAAGACCTCATGTTAGGAAGTGGTTTCCCTGCAGTGGGCTACATTGATACAAATGTCTGCAGCCCAGAGATTTTAATATTTTAAAATGAATGTAACACATGTAATTATAACAGTTTATCAGAGTGATTCTAGGTTACTTTTATCCTAAACTAAATATAAAGCTGAACTATCTAGTGGTTTCTTTATCAGATTCCAAACAAATAACAGCAACATTGAGTAAATGAGTGTTATGCTGATGAGTGCTGCCACACAGTCTCAGTGGACTTGTTTCTCTGGGATCACCTGTAAATCTAACATTTTCCCCTGGGTTGTTCTAAATACTAATAAAATCATTTGTACTTCTGCTTCCTCTTGAAGTACTATAAGAAATTTTGATTGTAAACCAATACATCTTCACTTTTGAAGTGAAACTTGGTTTGTTTGGTTTTTTTCCCAAAATAAGTAAGGACTGTGTTGGAGATTTTATTTTGGTCAGACATGAGTGCCAAAATCTTAGCAACTCATTATAATAATTTAATCAAACATCTTTAGGGGGAGATTGTTCTGTGTTATCTGAGACAACTGTTACACACCATACTACATTGTAGCACGTGCAGATCTCAGTATGTGCACAGATGTTCTTGTGCACATACATACACGTAACTTGGTCTGCATAGATGTGCATGATGTATCTGTATCTCAAACAGGGTTGCACAGGACCAAAAGTAGATCTTTCACTGAGAATATGTTGATAACCTCTAGAATAGTTGAGATTGAGACCTGCTGAAGCCAGAATTCACAGACATATATTTTTTTATTGTATAATATGTAACCATGTATTGTATGCTAAGGACACTTTCCTACAGCCCATAGCATTTTTTTAATATTTATTTTATTTTATGGGTTTTCAGACAGCCATATTTTCCTGTGCAAATGTTTTAAAAGCTATATGCAATAGGTTTAGTTTACTATTCAGTTAATTTGAAACTCTTGTGTGCTGGTCCAATTTAAACAACTGCAGGAGATCAGACTGAAACAAACAGAAAAAAATTACTTCCTCCAATGTTGACTTTCAAATTGGTTGAAGGACCCCAGAGATTAAAGGATGGATGTTTGTTATCTCTCTGTTAGGATCATTTTTTACTTTTAATAGAAAATTTCTGACTGAGACAGAAAGGCCAAGCAAGTTAGTGCCTAGCAAAGTGTATCTCATGTGGATAAGGCAATGGGAAAATAAAAAGTCCCAAGCATCATACAGCACCTCAATCCCTTTACATGAGCCAAGCATCTTTGAAGCTAGTAGTAATTCATCCATCTATGGGTCTACATCTGTTAGCTTAATAGGTGACACAAGGCTGGATTTTAAATGAGTCTAACCCAATAACCAGACTTATGTAATAGGCTTTTCAGGAAGGCAGAGAAGGAAGCCTTAATGTTAAGAAACCCTAGCTCAAAGTATCAGTTCCAGTAGCTCCAATGGCTAACATTAAACCTTTCTGTCTGTCTGTCAGTCTAACTTTCCTTTGTATTTGCTTTACTCTGGCTATCACATTTGCACTAAGGCTGGTTTTGCCCTCCCTTTAACCTATGTGAGTACACAGGTGTGTGCATAATACATGAACAAAGAAATACTATTGTTTCAAAGAATTTCTTTCTCATGGTTGTTGCTTGCAAAAAATGGACATCATGTGCAACTATTTTTCTTAATTACTCCCAAAATGTTACTGATATTCTGTGTCCTACTCTCTGTCACTCAAACTACATTAAAAAGCATAGTAAATTGTAAGTTTCTGTAACTTGGTTGCTTGGTGATAAAAGTTGTATCTTGTTTTCTTTTACAGGGCTGATCAGGTAGAACATGATTTTCTCTTCCTATACACTGGTTCAACTCCATTGCTTTCAGAAGAATTACTCTTGATTTATTCTGGTGAGAGATGAAGAGGCAGCTGATTTTCTACCTTAGATGAGTTGTTGGCACAATAGCAGAAATATTATATGTCTTGGAAAAAAAAAAAAATATGGTGTGCATAAGCAGAATGTCCCACACAACTCAGTTAGTTTAACTTAAGAAATGTTTTCTCTCAGAAAATGCCAATAAACTAGAGCAACATTTTATTTAATGGTGTGGAAAAATTCCACAATATAGCCATATGAGAAATGTATTTCATTTTCTTTTTTTAAGCAAGTCAGCAAGTAAGGCAAGAGTGCATATTACTAAGTTTGCTAGCACAGCCTAGAAGAGCATATTGAAAGATCCCCTGTAATGCACAATTGGACGCAATGCTAAGATGGAGTGCTTTGTGCAGCTGCAGAGCACTTTGCTGAACTGATTGGTTTCAGATGCTGTGAATCTCCAACCTTGTTATTGGCACACATTAAAACAACAGTGTAAACCTTTTGTCTCTTACTTTCTCCTGATTATGCAGGACATGGTGTGACAAAATAAACATAGCAAGGCATCTTCGCATTGGAGACAGTTTCAGCAATAAATACAACCCTGGCATAGGGAGGCACAACTCTTGTTGACTTCAGTCAGTGCTACGCTGGATTACTCTCGGGATGAGTTTGATCCTCAGTCTCTTTCTAGTAATGAGAGCTCTGGCAAGAGCATTAAGCGCTACAAGCAGAGAATTAGCAGCTCCAGCATTATCCATGTTGTCAACAGACATGGAAAGCAAGCAGGAGGCAGAAGGAAAATATTGTGTGTGCTTTACTGGTTTGCAAATATTCACTGATTAAACTAGCAGTAACACACTGACAAAGTTAGGACTTTTTTTCTGTTCCCTTGTAACTGTACATAAATAATACATATTTAATACAGTTTAAGGCGTTTATTTAGGTGCATTAACTGCAAGGAAAAGTAGGTGGTTAGATAGTGAGGACTGTAAGAGGACTAGATGTGATGCTGTCTTTGAGAGGTATTCACAGTGATGAAAAACATGTCATACAAAAAAGTTGCAAAGCATTATGTATCCTACCTTGAAAACAGATTGTCGATATCTTAACATGAATAAGGAAGCTCACGGTGGCAGTACAAGAAGCCTGGGAATGTTTATGTATGTTCTTGTTAAAACTGGTGTCTTTAATTCCTCTCTGAGCTCCAAGTAAAGCCTTTCTGTTCAATATGATTTTATTTCATGACAGGGCAAGGAGGGCTACACTCTGAAAGAAAGGACTAAATTTTAATAACCTCCAAATAGAAAAAAAAAAAAAAAAAAGAGACAAAAAAAAAAGAGACAGCAGCAGGCATCAACTGAGACAGAAAGAAGTAACAAAGAAACTGGCAGCCAGAGACAGGTAAGAAAAGAATAGTAACAGACATACCAGGTTTTCAGAGAGACATGCTCTCTCTCTCTCCTCTCCATACCTAGCAACGAGACCACTTGCAGCCAGCACTGCCCCTGGTGTATCCCTCTGGCCCCCAGCTTGGTCCAAGTCTCACTGGACCCAGGCCAGAGGGAGGCAGAGGGGAGGTAGCTGAAAGAGTCCTGGCTGCTTCCCATCCTCTCTCGAGTGCTCCTTCTCCTCTGTCCCACATCATGGCAAATGGCTGTGCTTTGCCTGTAGGTCCATGAGAACCTATGCCCAGGAAAGGAAGGTCTGAGTAGCCCACTTGATCAGTGCTGTCAGCTGGGGAGGCAGCACCTGTACTGCCAAGCCTCACTCCCTGCCACCACACCAAGCAAAGCTTTGTCCCAGAGAGATGTGTCTTTGAATTTTTGTGCCTTTGTCTTCGTCCCTCTGTTCTATTTGTTCTTTCTTCTTATTTTCTGTTCCTGTATGTTTCTTAGAGCACAGGCCTGATTTTTTCTCCACATTTCAGGAGCACCAGACAATTCCTATACACTATGGGTAAACAAGAGTCTCCTGAAAAGTCCTTTTGTGGAGTGTGAACGATGGCTTGAATTTTTTTGTTTGTTTCTTTCTTTCTTTTTGGTGATAATCACACATTCCCCCATGAGTTTTGAGCTTAGATGACTATGAAAGAAAACTGAAGATTGCTGTTAAGTCTATATTCTAGCTACGCATGGTTTTCTGGCTGAAGTTCAAGGAAACCTATACTGAATACAAAGGCCATTATACATTTGCAGACAGAGAGAATATAGCCCAAAGGTTTGTTACTTTATAACACCTGAAAAGAAGGGGGCTTGCAGCTACTTAGGGTTTGTTTCTGAGCTAGATGAAGCTATGAAAGCTATAAATGACCAATAAAGTCTTTTCAGAATAACTACACAAGGAAGTTATTCCAGGTATGTCTGTGGACTCAGTTTTGTGAGTTTATCTGTATAAATGGTTTACAGAAATAAATGTCACATTTCCTGGTAAAATGAGAGATACATGGAGCTGCTATTGTGAATAATGTAAGCTTATCAGAGATTAAAAAAACCTGATGAATTATAGTTACAGTTTCCATATTTACTACTGCAAGCTCTGATTTTTTATCCTATGAACAAGTAAACTGTGAAGGGATGGATTGATTTCTGATAAAACAAGAGCTGATAAAAGCCCTATGCAGAATGAAGTATATTTGAGTTGTTTATAGCATGCAATTAGTTTTTCTCTCTAATCTCCTGACCTTCGCTATTGCTACTAACTCAAGGCTGTCTTCCCAAATGAAGTGACACTGCAAAGCACAATATGCACTTCCTGGCAAAGGTGATATAGGACAAACCAACATGAAAATAGGTTTTATCCTAAGCTGTAGGTCTTCTGCCAAGTTACAGAAGTATAAAATTCCTTTGCTGGTCTTTCCTTTGAGGCAAAGGAGATTTAAAAGATCACGGAGAGTAGCTTCTGAGCTTCATCTAAACGAGTCCATTTTGATGCAGTGGAAAGCAAACAACATACATTGCGTGAAGAAAATTATATACTTAACCTTGAGGTATTCATTGATTCAGAGAATGTTTGTTGGAAGGTTCCTCTGGAAGTCATCTAGTTCAGCCTGTCCCCCACAGCAAAATTATCACCAGCTATAGATCAGGTAAGGTATGACTTTGGTTTGTCAAGTAATGAAAACCTCCACAAGTGTAGATCCTACAATCTCTCACTATTCCAGTGCTGCACTTGTGATCTTTTTCAGGAATTTATCCCAAACATTTAATCTGAACATCCCAGATGCAGTAAGTGTTCATTGCTCCTTTTGATGCTATTTTCTTCTACTAGAAAGAGTTTGGCTCCATCAGATCATAAATTCACTTCCAGCAGTTGTGGGCTGCTATCAGATAACCTCTGTGGCACACTGAATAAGCCTCTCTCTCAACTTCTTGAAGGTCATGTGCTCCTATCTGGGCAGCCTCTGTTTGATGCTCTTTCTCCTTAGCCCTCTTGATCTGGAACCCAAACCTGGACACAGTATTTTAGGTGCAGCCCCTCAAGGGCCAAGAAACGATGTACAGTAACTCCCTTTGATCTGCTGACCAGGGTCCTCCTAATAGGCAGTGTGCATTTTCCCTTATTTGTGATATAATTGCAATGCTGGCTCATATTTCACTTGATATTCACTGGCGCTTCCAGGCATTTACATCAGGGCTGCTACTCAGCTAGTAAGTTCTGGAATGTATTTGTGCATGAATTAGGCTTTTATGCCCATGGCAGAATTTACAGTTCTTGAACTGCATAAGAAGTCTGTTGGCCAATCTTCCAAGTTTGTTGAGGTCCATCAGGACTGAGGTTTTATTTTCCATCTTAATAATCTCTTCCTCTTGTTTACTATCATCCACAAATTGCTTTCATAGTATCCAACTTACTGATGAAGCATATAGGCTTCAACATCATGTGTTCCTAGCTGCCAGCCAAATACCATGCTATTGATTACTACTGATTGGGTTGTCTTCCTTTTTCAACAATAGCCCCATGTTTGCTCTGAACTTCTTTTCACTACTAGCATACCTAATAAAGTTACATTATCCTCTAACTCTAGACCTGGATTTAGGTCTGCCTGAGCTTTGGCAATCTCCCTAAGTACTTGAGCAAACAAGTCTTATATTTTTCACAGTTTCTATGGGTGGCTGAGGCATGTGACATATTTTTTTAAAACTGTTTTCCCCATTATATCCCCATAATATCCCCAGGGTTCATTGGTCTTGATCCAGAGACCTCCAAAAGACAAGCTGTACCATCAAGAAGCACCTTTATATAGGATGCAATCCTCCCTCCTTCTCTCCCCAAAGAAGCCTGTGCCTGTGGTGCATATGCTGTCCCACTCAATTTCTGTGACTGTGCCCACACTGTAGCCCGGCAACCAGTCATGACCTTGTAATTCTTCCTGACTCTACACTAATGTAGAGATGCTAGAGATAAGTCTCAGAATGCATTCACCTCTGAGCACAGACTTGATTCACTGGCCAGAAGACTTTGTCACAGAAATACGCTAGCTATAGCAAAGCTAATCAAGAAGCTGATCAAAGATCGGAGCCTTGATAGAGAAACACACTAAAGGAGAAACAATAATCTCATTTTAACAAACAAGTTTGTTCATTCAGAAGTAGTCGCTGGCCCTGGGTAATGGCTGGTCTTGATCCTGAAGAGATGACAAATTTTATAATGTACCCATCACTAATACTACAGGTGGCTGAGGCAAGGGACACTTTTCTAACCTCCTTCCCTTCTCCCTTAAGTCTCTATGTGCTAAAACTTGAGAGCAGACTGCCTATCACTTGGATAAATATAATGTTATCATTAAGTCACAGCACGCACCAGCGCTACCTTTTGTCTGGGTTTCATTCAGTGACCCCACTCTGACAAGGAATTCTACAGATAGAATACACAGGGTACAAACCAGCTGCTTCTTCTTTTGCTCTGTGTTCACTGGCCATTATATTCAGCTTCCTCACCGATGTTTCTGGTGTTGCATACTTTATTTCCTTTAGTGCTCTTTAATTTTACCTGAGCCCTGTGATTTGCTGTATTCAAATTACAGAAGCTGCTCCCTAGGATTCACTGCAGCAGTATGTCCACCACTCTAGTGTTTGCATACTTGTCTGTCAAGGCCATTACTCTCCAAAATCTATCTGAGTCCCTCTTTTTTCTCCATAACTCTTTTGGCCATCTGTCCAATTGATTGTGCTCCATTCCAGCATGCAGTCGTAGCCTCTGTGCTGCCCTCCAGTTTCTTCACAAAATTTGTCAGGATGGGTGAGTTTTGCTGTGGTCTACACTGTCTCAGACAGACTCTCTAACAACTGTTTCATAATTATTAACCTATTCACTTAGCTCAATCCACAAAGCACATTGTAAAGAAGAACAACCTCTACAAACTTTCTTCATTCTTCTCAGACAAATTGTTCAGAATAGCTGTTTTTTAGGCACATAGCCTGTAAATGTAACTGTATCCAGGGTTTGGTGATTTGTGGTTTTCATCCCACCAAAGAAATAAATGAAAGTTTGCCTCACTGTAAACCGTTGTTGACACCTATTCAAAGGCGATCACCAAACCTAACAATTAAGGAATGGTGAAGACTTACTAGAAACATGACAATTTATACAAGCAAATAAATCCTTGAAGTAGTTTCTTCAAGAGCTATCATCACTGCTGTGGTTTGCAGAGTGAGTTAGCTGCTATTTATGGACTATTGATGTTCCTTTCTAAATTGCATGAATTTGTAAACACAGGAGCATTATCACCTTATTTTCATCAGGCAATCCTCAGTGGTATTTAGATGAATTATTTCTTTTTAATGGGAACTCTGATAAAAGCACACAAACCTCATCTTTCTCTGGCATCAATGCCTCTACATTAAGCTAAGAAGAGAGCTTCAGCTTCTGTCACATCCCATGGTGCATCACAATATACCAACAGGGATAAAGTGCCCCATAAGCTTACACTATGTTTATAAATAAATTCCCTTAGCATCTGCTTTTGGTTATTGACAGAAACAAGACACTATGCTAGACGGTTTGGTCTGATCTAGCAGGACTAATTTAATCTTCTTATGTTCTTGCCTTCATGTCTCAAAGTGGAGCCCAAAAGGGTAATGTAAGGGCCCTGTCTGCTACATATGCTCTGTCTTACTGCAGGCAGCTGCTTGCAACCTACTGGGTTGTGCTCTACTTCCTAGGTAATCAGGTTGCTCTCTGTAGAATTATGATTTTATAAGGGAAAAAAAAATAATCTGTGAATGAGAAGCCAAATGTACTCCTGTCTGCTAGAGGTGACTAAAGTCACAGCAGGAAAAAAGCTGCAGAACAGGGGAGAGTGGCTGCAGTGACTGAAAATGGCATACATTGTTCTTCTATCCATAGATATGGGGGGAGCTAGGGAAGAGGCTGAAAAGCAGTGCCTTGTGGTAAAAGGATGCTGTCAGCATGATCAATAGTTGTAGTGACAACCCAAACTCCTGTGGACTGCTCGCAACAAACACAAACTTTCTCCATTCAGATAAATTCCCCTGGGAACAGAGGGTCTGTTTGACTTGAAATATGCATTCTTCATAGTTCTCTGCACCTATTGTGTTGAAATAGTCAGTATCCCTTCTTATTTTGTGGCAATAAGTCTTTGGGACTAACTGTTCAGAAGACTATACTTCAGGTATAGTATTCTATTGTATTCAGATAAATTATTTTCCTTAATACTCAGATACGTTGCCTTGGGAAAATAGGGAGTACTTGTAAAACACAAAAATGCAAGCCAAACAATTTCTTCCCCCCATTAACTTGGGAGGTGGCTGTCGATCCTCAGGTTTTCTTATTTAATATAATACTGATTTATTGCTTTATGAAATGTTTATGTTCTGACAGTCCTCCCCTATGGATCTTTCTGATGCATATCACAAACTCTGCTTGGTTTTTTGCACTTTTTGTTTTTTTGTTCAGGATAGTCCTTTTATAGCAGAAATAGCAAGCATTATTTGTGCACTGGAGTAGCTCGTGATGGTTTAGGGTAGTGTGGAGTGAAGGTGGCCTAGCTATAAAAGCGTTGTTTATCTGCTACAAGGTACTTTATCATACAGTATGTTGCATTGTCAGCAATATTATTCTCTCATGCACAAGCTGACTGTGCCTACCCATTCTAGCAAAATGTTTAAATACCTATACAAAACTGATATGTTTTTGTATCTTAACACCTTCCCCTACAACTATGAAACTTTAATAATATTTGCTAAATTTTCATCTAAAATATCTGTGAAATGCTTACTGGATTTTAGAAACATTAGATCAACAAACCAATGACCTAAGTTTATCTACTGAACTGAACAGGAAGTGCTACTGAACAGATACAGGTGCTAGGAAAAGTTGGACATGCTCATAACAGGTGACCCAGAAAGCCTGCACAAGTTTCCAACAGTCTCCACACACTTCCTTTCATATTGTCTACCTTGAGCAAGACCTCCATGTATGCTACTGAACAGCTCACACAGCTGAAGACTTACTTGGATTTGATTTGAGCTCATGACTATTGCCTGTGAACACTCACCTTCTCTATTATAATGCAAGCTACAAGTCAAAACTCAACTGGGATCAGTTTCTGAAAAAGAAATAACATGCACTTTCCCAGACTTGGATGTTCCTGAAGATTCGCAGCAGTGCTTTCTTCTTTCACTGCCTGACTGAAGTATATTAGTAGTACGCTGTGGAGGAAATATTTCCTACCTCGGTATTCCTCTGTAGATACATAGAGAGGTCCCAGCTCCAGCTGCCACCTTCTTTATACACAAAATCCTCAGGAAAGAAAGTATTTTTTTTTTCTTTTTTCAACAAAGAAGCGGTCAGCTGATAAATACACAGTGGGCAAACAGCTGGCTCAGTGTACCAAGGCTCTTACCATGGTAGTAGCATAGATTTAGAATGTGCAAGGGTATATTTATTCACTGTGGCTAGGAAGAAATGAGGAAAAGTTACAGACAGACTAATTTTGTGCCTGGTAGGCTGGTATCTTTTTTTGCTGCTGTCTATTATTGACTAGATCACATTGACTGTGATGCTTCAAACACTGTAATTCATCAGACAGATGCTGACTAGCTACTTGTTCATTGTTTATTTATGAGCAGGGAAAGATTTCCAAAGGTGTTCACATAATATAAAACCCAACAATCAATATGTATATATTTTTTTAGGTTACAAAATAATAAACCTAAGTTAAATTATATTTTGTTGTACGAGAGAGAAAAAAAATGAACCCTCAAGGGGCAAACAAACTGTTGTTACTGAAGGAATTACCCATTCAGGACGGACTCAGCTGCCTAACTCCTCATTAACTATTTATCAGTTCCTTGGACGGAAAAATCTACTATACGGTGAATTCCCATCAATATTTAATATAGCAGTGCCTGGAGCGCTGGACTGAGTTTCTCGCTTGTACAGACAGCAGAAGCAAAGTGTATACTGCCACATCTCCTAATGGGGGAAATCTCAGATAAATCCCAAGGCTTCTTTCTTTTGTTATGGTTTACTTTATATACTTCTTAGAATTGTTAATGACCTGTTGCTGAGGATTTTTGCAGGGTTCATGCCAGTTTTTTCCTTTCAGACACAGCAGGTGCACTTATTGATCATCAGGCCGTTTCATCTGAAAGCCCAAAATACACCATATTGACTTAATGCTACCATCTTCTGGTTTGGAAAGTACCTTTGCTAGCCCCGCCAGTTGTATATTTTTTACTTTTTTTTTTTTTTTTTTTTAATGTGAAAAAACTCTCATGTCTGAGGGTTTTTGTCTTACTGCCCTAGTTTTGGTCCCTGATATACAAACCACACACTATAAAACTAATTGGGCTGTCTTCATTAATATAATGTTCTTCCAGTTTCAGAATCATCTATCATAGTCAGAAAACTTCACCAGAAGCTTGCTAGCTCTTTTGCTATTTCTATACCATCTGCCTGCCTGTCCAGTTCCTAATTATAGATATTCTGCCATCACAGTTAAATTTACAGCTGCCAGATTACAGCTAAATTGGTTTGCATCACACTTTTAGCCAAGCCTCAGTTATCAAGCTCTTCCATTTTTCACTGTCCAGGGCCAGTTGCTGACCTAGTGTGACACTGCAGCAGGGACAAAATAAAATATTAGTGCTTTGCTCTCATGGTGTGATATCTGTCTAACCTGTCCTGAAACACAAGTGTAGGAACTTCTTTTGCAGTGCTTTGTGGCAGAAGGTTGTCATGATGTTTGTGAAGTGGGAACTTCACCAAGTAAGATGCTGCCTACTGAAGAACACTAAATGATCTTGGTCTCAGTACCCACAGCTGTCCCCAAGAAACATAGTGGGTGTTTTTTTAACCTCAAGGCAGCAGACACTGCCATGGATCAGCCACAGGTGGAAGAGAAATAGTCAAATGTGAAATTTCTAAAAGACTAATAAATTATCTAAAACTAATACTATTTTTAAGGTTATCCAAACTGCCTATTATTTTCTTGTTTACTCTTATCACCATGTTCACTGCAGTCTAATGACTCTGCTTTGAACTGTCTGCAACAATACCCTGCTCTGAGCTGAAGATAACCCAAATATTCTTCTTTCCAACAGACTTGTACACAGGAACCTATTCATTCTGACTTGGGCATGAAGTAATCTCCATTACCTAGCTGCCACAGCAGGCAATGAGGCAACAGACCTAAACAAAAAAAGTGATTTGCCTGTTCTCAAAGCTATCTGTCATACACAATAATCTGCAAAAGCTTTAGCAGCCAGTGGTAACGTGATATGAATTTGGCCCTTTTGATTTGATTTTCCTTACAGCCTCAAAATGTTTTGCCTTTAATTCTTTTTCTCTGGCTGCTCATATTACTCCATGATGATCACGCATTCTCTCCTTGTTTCATTTTGCAGCCATCTGGGAACACAGTGGCAACATGCCATGAAGATTGGGCTTATTCCACTTCATTCCACTTACTCAACTGTTCCACTTCATTCTTTAGTCTCCTCAAGATTTATTAGAAAGCTTTATCTTATGTAGTGCCCAGTCCTTCTGCCAGATGTACACAGAAGCTCTTAAAACTCAAAGCAATCTGTCTGTCAGAAGAGTTGCCAATGATCTTTTTACAATGTTGTTGACCTGTTAATATAGAGCTGTCACTCAGAATGCAGAATTCATTGTATTTCTGGTAGGATATGGCACATGGTTTGACAAAAATGTCCAGTGAGTACTCCACCTCTTAAAAAACTAGTAGGACACTTCAGAATGGAAGTTTCATTTCACAATCAGTCCTCAGAAATGGGCAGCCTGTAGGCAGAAGTGCGAGAAGGAGCAGGAGTGATGGGACACCTTTCTCTGTAACTGTACTCTGCATCTGAGGGATGAGGGAAGAAGGAAAGACCTGTGACATGGTTTAAATCATGAAAAGTGGTTACACTTTCCACCATGCCACATGACTCCCACATCTGGTGTGTACAGTTGGGAACTGTGAAGAACACACTGTGCTATAGGAGGAGGATGGTAAGCAGCAGTGGAAAAGGAGGGTCCTTTTTATTTGTGAGGATTCTTGCTTGGTTGTTTTTTTTTTTTTTTTTTTTTTTTTTTTTTTTTTTTTTTTTTTCCTTTTTATTTTTGCAAACAAAAAACTNTCTGTGACTCATTCTATGTCCAAGAATACAACTTTTTAGCATATATTCATTTAACTGTAGATCCATAAATTCACATATTGACATATTCATTTTATAATAACAAGATTATAACCTTGCTGCAGCAGCAGCCGTGCCTAGCTGTGTTTGTGTAGCACTAATTCACTCAGGCATTGTATGTATGTGGTCTGCTCAGGTCTTCGAGTCAAATGTAATAACAGCATTATGTCAGAGTTTGGTGGAATAATTCATTTAGCCTATTCATGCATTTGTAAAGCTATTAGAATAATTCAGAGTCAAGCGTACTTCCCAGGGGAATACTGTGGTCTTAGATCGGTATTTACTTTGAGATCTTTGCCTGAAAGGAGTTAAACCTTAGCTGGGCTTTAAGCATATCAGTCTAGGTTTGTTCATCTTTGCTCTTTAAGGTCATTTAAGAAAAAGGGCCATAATCCATTTAAAGAATGTATTTCTCTCAAAAGATTTTTGGATTAAAACACTTCTCAAGTTTGACTGACACTGGTTAGTGGCCCTGGTGATGTTCCTATTACATTAAGAACATAAGAACAGCTGTACCAGGTCAGACAAAAGGTTTGTCATGTCCAGTGTCCTGTCATGAGAGTGTCATCAGGGACACTTAGAAAAAAAGCATCAGGAAAGGATAAGGATAAAAAAATCCTGGATGGCAAATGCACTCCAACTTCACTGCTAGAAGTACTTAGTCTAATGTACATATCTCAACTGTATGTTTATTACGCTGCTTCTTCAGAATGGTGTGATATGTCTCTAACAGCCTGTGCCATCCCTGCTGTTTTCATTCCTGATGACCTCACTAGTGCATTAGCTAAAGTGCATGTATCTTAACATAATTGTTTTCCTCTCTCTGTGGAAATAACTGCAAAATCACTAAGGGTCAGGTCACTTCAACTGTAACTGATCAACCAACTCCCACAATGGAAGAAGGCTCAAAGGAGACATGTGCTCCTGAAGCTCAAGGAAGAACACAAGGAGTGACCACAGCTGTTGTAAAGAAAGCTGAACTTACCCCAGCAGGAAGGGGACATAAGGGTGGCCTTTGTTTTAGATCCCTAATCAGTTGAGTGTGTCCACTAGTTGTGTAAATGGCCTTCCCTGAGTTAATGAAAAAGGTGTGAATGTCTTCCTAAGCCAGCCAGACCAGCAGGGGCATACAAGTGGCTCCACCCAACATAGAGTATAAATACTAAGCAACCAACAACATGAACTTTGAAGAGAGCAGCAGGCTTGAGCTGGTTTCGACCCATGTATTCCTTCACAGTGACTGGGGATGCCCAGCACCGTGATGGTAAGCATAGAGACATTGTAATAGGAATCACATATTAATTGTTATTTGACCGTATATTGCAATTGCTTTATTATCCTTGCATTGTGATTTCAGTATATTGCTGTATCACTCTGCTGAATCAAACTCCACATCAAATATTTAAAATGAGTAAATTTGGTATTAAAATATGAAAACTGTCATCATGTGGAATATCTAAAAGAACATTGTCACAGAGAATTGGACTTTAACATCAACCTCGTCCAACAAGACAGAGGCAAAACTAATTTTGATCATTTTGATTTGAAATTATGTCTTCTAATTAAATTCAAACACATGCATTGCAAGATTGTACATACCATGAGGGAAGAGCAATTGTTTACGGACACAGCTAGCAAGGATGACATAAGATTATGAGGAAATGTAGTTTTAATGTCAGAATAAAAATCTTCATGGTTAGATGTCCAACATTACAACATTACGGAATAGCTTCTGAAGGTGAATATTCAACACTTGGCATTTGAAACTCCACTTGCAAAATCACTAGGGACTACAACAGAGAAACTTTGTCTCTGCTTTCTATAACATGTAATTTATTTTAAATCTACTGTATATGCTTACAATACTGCTTTTTTCCTAAACCAAGAGTATTTGGTTTTCTTGTCACTGATGTCTTCACCATTACTTTAAAAACAGGAGAAAGAAAATAAAGAATATAATTTATGTTATTAAATAGGATTTTTTTTTTTTTTCAGGTGGAAAAATCAGGCAACAGTGATCTAATTAATCCAGAATAAAAAGAACTGAATGAAATGCAGTTTACTTATTGTTCAGATGAGTATAAAGATGGAGGTCCCAGAGGAACAGAGCAAGTAGACAGTGTTCTTAAGGCTTGTTCTAGTCAGTTTGAAAGAAAGCAAAATGCAAGAAAGGAGCAGAAGAAAGAAATGTGGGGAAGAAAAAAAAAGGTTCTGTAAAAGAAATTCTCACAGGATGCAGCTATTGCCTGGGGATCACAGAAGTGCTAAAGCATGTAAAACTATAAAAATATGGTGCATAGAAAGGCTACTGACTCATACCTTTAGTCTCCCCCAAAATTTAAATGTATCTCTGCCATAGGGGAACACATAAAGTTTTACATGCTACTCCTGTGAATGAAGAGTCTAATATTCCTACATATGATGCTTGAGAGGATTAAAATGTAGCAAAGTGATTTATACTACTCTCATTTAATGCACAAGCAACAGAACAGAGAAAAGAAAATGTTGGTCATTTTGGCAGAACAATAGGCTAAAAAGCTTCTTTAAAAGCCACTGCTTTTTCCTGTAGGGTGAATAATCAAGTGCTTATGAGCCTCTTTATTTATTTGATTCAACTTTACTCATAGAGATAATGCAATAGTTAGAGGTGTAGGTAGAGAAATACTTATCTGTGAAAAGCGAGACGATCTGTTACCTTTATGTGGCTCGCTGAGTCCATTTGCATCCAGTTCTAGCATCCACACCAAAAAATGTTGAAAATGATGAAATTGTTCTGTGAAGAACTACAGAAATGAATGGAAAACTGAAAAGCAGGTTAGTATTGAGCTCCTAGAGTCATTCAGTTGTTCCAGTTTATGAAAGAAATGTTTCGGTCAGAGGGAAACATAAGCATCAACTAGAAGAGAAAATACAGGATGATAACAGAGCACTTATACGTAGCAGACAAAGGCTAGATGAAATCAAAAGGGATAAAAGCTGTAGCTTGGCAAATTTCATCCAGTTGTGTAACAACTAGTTTCATAGTATCACCAGGTTACAGCTGTCCAGGGATATCAGATTGTCCATCCCTCAAACTTTTTAAATCCAAGACTAGATATGATTTGAGGAGAGAGACTCTTCACCAATCACATAGGCCAAACGCAGTGAATTTACAGGGACTCTAATATTTAAGATCAGATTAATTATTACAATATTCCTTTCTGGCATTTAAAATTCTGAGCCTAAAAGTAATTTTTTTATAATTTAGTGCCTTTCATCTAAGATATTTTAAATGCTTAATAAACACTAACTAATTAATCCCCTCAACACTTGTGAAAAGTAGGTAATTATTACTAAATCTTCTTTGCAGATATGTAAGCTGTGGATCAGAGAGGTTAAATGATTTGTCAAAGGTTGCATAACAGCAAATATCAGATCTGTACTGCTGGAAAATCTAGGTTCTGAGTACTCTTGTAATTATGATAACTATGATAACTATTATATTCTGGATAGAACTATGTTGATTGTTTAACTTCTTTCATTTTTCTTGTTTTTTAAAGTATTTACAATGATAAAGAAGCAGATCTGAACAAAGGAGGTGGGGGACTTGTGTGCTGATCTGTGAAGCTGTGAAGTTAGTGAAAAGATACCAACAAGAGAATACAGTTTATTTAGCAAAACCAAAACCAGCTGATTATATTAACAAGGTTTGGGGTGCAGTGCTTTTTCTTTGTCTAAAAACGATGGTGGAACACATTTGTAAAGACTTTAAAAGGCACTCTTTACTGAAGCTGCTCACCACAGACAGCATGCTCTGAATTTCCACTCCCTATCTGATTAAATACAGCTTGGTGCTGCCTGGTATCAGCATGCAGGGTGTTCATAAATCCTGGCCTGGATTATGCTACATTAAACTGGGCAAAATTCTGATTTCACTTATGTCATTAGTAAAACTCTTCCAGACTTCAGTCTTTTAATTTGTGTCGCTTCAAACTCTCAGTCCAAATTAGAGTTTTCACTGCTATTACATTTTACTTCTCCCATTATGCTTGCCTGGGGAGTAATTTCTCCCTCTTGTTTGCAGTATCCTATTAAATTGGCCCATGGACAGTGTGTGAAAATGGAATGAAAGCTCTAAGGCATGCCTTTCACAGTGTTTTCTCTGCAGTATACTTCCTGAGTTGAGGAGCTTGATCCTAGTGCCGTTCCTAATACAAGAGTATTTTGGGTACTGCTGGAGAACGAAGCCAGTGCAGCAGTATTCCACAGTTCTGGTTTCTTAATGGGGTGGCTCCTACAGAAACCATGATAACATTAGGCGAGTCTTCCTGTTGACTATTCAAGAACTGCTGAGGAAAGCACACAAAAAGGAATTGTCAGTTTCAGAATTACAATATCATAATGTTGTATTTGTGGGTAACAACCTGCTGACCAAGCAGTGATCTGTAATCCACAGCCATCCCTAACTTCAGGGACCTACAGAAAAGTCACAGCTACAGACTTGAAGTGGATGCTCCTAGAAAAGTACCAAACTCAGATGCTTCGAACCTCCCAGCAAAAAAAAAAGGAGAAAACAAAACTTTTTTCTATGTTGCTTTGTAAAATATATTTAAATTGCTGAGTACATAAACATGGCACTTTATAATTTTTGTTCCTATGGGGCCACTCATGCCTCAGGGTGGATTGTCAGTGCCCAGTGGTGATTCTTAGAAACACAAGAATACAACAGAATAAAAGATCTCCTGGACATGAAGTCAATGCCTTGCCACTGTAGACAACCTTGCTTTGCATTACTGCTTGAATAACCATGGGCTAGTTCATCACTGCTATTTTGTTATGACTTCTATGCCTGCTTGAATCATCTCCTGTTTGCATATAATGTCAAGTAAAAATGCTAATATAAGACTGAATGTAAGGCATTATTTCATTCCAACTCACATTCAGCCTCATATATATTCCCTTGTTTACAACCAGCTATATTTTCTGTGTATTCTCCACACTCTTTCACTAAGCAAGATCTATCTTCAAACCTGCAGAATGCAACAAATCAGAGAAATTTCTTTTATACTTTGGAATGAAATTTGCAAGCTTGAAATCTATTAAAATATATACCTTTTTCCGTCTGTTAGCTACAATAAAACATAATTATGTTAGGAAATCTGGCACAGTATTCTGAGATTTAACACCATTTAGTTTCATATTGCAGATATTCTGTTTGGTGCTGTTAGGTTACTTACTCACTGTGAGTGAAATCCAGATCTTACTAAAGTCCAGGAGGAATTTTGCCTCTATCTTTCTAAGCAGACCAGATAAAAAACTCCAACTGTAAAAGGTCTAGGTCCATACACATGACCGAGTAGTTATTGGCAAGCAAGGCTGAATAGTTTCAAACAATTGTTATGCATATGCAGTACCAACAATAGTATGTTGTGTATGTGGAAACTTTGTGCAAGTCTGAGACCTTTACTGCTTCTCTATCTTTTGATGTTAAACTGCCACTTCTTTTAAAATGCATGCTACCAAATTACAGCCAGCTCTTATAAATCAGTAACAAAAGCAAAAAGAAGCTATAGAGAATATCAGAGTAATACAAGCACAACTATAGATGTCAGATGTAACCTGACTTGCTTTTTAAGTGCAGGTGCTTAAATGAGCATAAGAAAAGCAGATAAATACAGTAGATGAGGAAAAGGGGAAAGGACAGTAGAAGTGTCTTGGGAAAACAATACAACAAAGCATCTGGGTTTTTTCAATTCTCTAAAGGGTTGACATGCAGGGTACTGTTCTTTTCCAACCTTTTTTCTTTTTAAATGCTTCCAAATAGCTTTAATATATTCCATCTATGCTTAGAGAAAATAATGAATTGACGAGTAGATGATGCTTTGAAGGGATTAACTGACTGCTGTGGAACAAACTAGATCAACTGCAAACTAACCCCAAAACTTCGTGAACTTATTATTTATAGGTCCTTTCCAACAGAAAAGCAATATAGTCAAAATTAAGTAGTCTTTCTTTGAAAATTGTAGTTATTTTGATAAACAGTGCTGTCAAAGCAACAAACGTGAATGCCACAAATTCTAGATCATTCACTTTCATGTAAGGTTTACAAGGTTTCTTGTGAGAATACTTCATAGTTAAAGTATGTCTTCCCTTGGGGATCACACAAGCATTTAATTTTCATTTTGGCATTGGGCCCATTGTGTTTATGAGGTTCTTTGGAAAAGTGGAATTGATGACCACAAAGGAAAAGTTGAAAGTTACTTATTTTAAACCATGATTATAACCTTTCAAGATTTTCAGAAAAAATATGCTTTCTTCCAGATATATATGTATAAAAAGGGACTTTGTTGCAAAAAAGCTTCAGAGTTCCGTATTTAGCCTACCAATATAAAAAGTCATATCAGGCTTTATACCATATGGTTATTTATCATGCTATAATGATATCCTTTGCTGTTTTGCCCAGTTACACTAAATACCATGTATACCACTTTCTTCATCTACAGTGCACAGCATTTTTGTTGGCAAGCGTAAGTTTGCAGGTAAAACTTCAACTCAGTTGCATATTCTTTGATTTTTCACATAAGCTTTTCAACTATTAATGAAAAATTATCATACATTTTATTACTCTTGATTTCTTGTCTATCACATATTTAAATTTACACTACAGATACAAGAATACAAGTTCTAAAGCCTATGCAAGAGAAACCCTGCTGTGGCAGGTCTGCATGATATTGGCAGGAATGTGTTAATCATGTTGTTGTAGCTTCTCTCATAAGTGACTTGGAAGCCACTCTTTCTGACAACTTGCATGGATTCTGGGCACAATCAATTAAGTTTTCTAACGATACACTAATTTTCTTTTACTGTAACTCATGGAAGATTTAGGCGCTATAGGCCTAATCCTGTTGAATTCAGACCTGTAAAACTCTAAGCATCCTTTACTGCACTGAAGATAATGAGAAATGAATATGTTCAGTGTGTTACAGTCTCACTCGGTGCCTTCCAGGAGCAGGAAGTTTAATTGAGCATTACTATACAGCAGTTGCAGTTGTTAGTCCATGCACTGTGTTTGAATAAAGAACGTCCATTCTGCTGCTTATTAGGTCATGTAGACAAATACAGAATTTAACCTCAGGGATCTGTTAAATGGGAAGATGTGGCAATAAATTATGTGGCAGATTCTAATAAAGTCCTGATATTTCAATACGTTAAAGAATGTCAAACTGGTCAAATCTTAGGTAATGTAATAATAAAAAAAAACTACTGTGATTGTTGACCCCAGACATCAAGTGTCACATTCTGGTTTGATTTGTCCTCTTGGTTTTTTTTTTTTTCCCTTTTTCCGTCTTGTTTTTTTTTTCCTCTCTCTGAAGTAAGGTTTAATAGTTACACAAAATTAATTGTTACTCCTATTTCTTTGCTCAGAGAAGATGCAGAGACATTTGCACAGCAGAAAACATCAATTGTCACTCAAAATGAAAACCTTTTAACTGTCATAAGTGACTGCAGATCTGTTGATTTCATCAGCAACCTTCGGAGTAACACAATTTTCCACTCTGTTTCTGCCATATGCCTCTTGACAAAGGATTTCAGAAGTATAAAACAATTACTGTTTGTTTACTTTTGTTTATGCAGAAATGCTAAATGCTCTAATGCAAAGAATACACAGTGGATTTTACAAGATATTAATAATCCCTTCTAATTAAGAAATCTGCTTATGAATTCTTTTCATGGTCATATTTCTGTCCTTTTATGATTTATCAGTAATTGCTCAATTCTTGACTTTGACATTTCCCCTCCACAATTGTAAGACAGTCTTACATTAAAGAGCTGTTTTTTAGTCATCCTTAGCTGGATTCCACTATCTCCTCTGGTTTCTTCGCTTTGAAATAGAAGTTTGATATAATTAGTTCTGAGAACACCTTTCCAATGTCAAATATAAGATGCATGTCTTTGGAGCGCATATGGCAAAGGTCCAAAATGAAGGACAGTAAAAGCAAATGATTGCCAAAAAGATGTGAAATTAATTTCTTAACTGTACAGGTCTTCTGTAACTTCAATTTCAAAGAGTAATATTTTCATGAACAATTTTCATTAAGCAGTGCAAAATCTGTACAAAACCTACGCTGAGATGGAACACGTTAAAAAAAAAATTTAAACAAGAGGGATCATGAGTGCCAAAAGAGTACATTCTCTGATATAAGTTTTTGACATTATGATCTAAGCAAATAAAATTCTCATATTTCCTTCTCCAACAGTACAATACTTGGCAAGGCTATGGCATGGCTGATGATAAGGAGAATAATATTCACTTAGAACTGGCAGAAAGCAGATGATGCCATTCTAACTTCTGTGATGTTTTCATAAATTCATTCTCCACTACATTCCCAGCAGTTTCACTAACAATGAAACTATAATCAAAGTCTTGCTAAGCAGGCTTAAAAATTTTTAACCTTATTCCTTCTCTCCTTTGTGCTTTCCATGACCATTATCAGACTGGCATTTGCTGAGCTCACGTCTGTTCTGTTGGCATAGATCACACACGACAGCTAATTCTGCTGTGTTCTTGTTTGGCTGAGTCTAATCTATTGGAATTCAAGAGTCAGCCAAACTCTGCATACTCTATGCAATAGTAAAGGCTGTATACCATATCTACAACAGAACTGCTATGTTAGTGGACCTCTCTGATTTACGAATAAAAAGGGTTAAGAAAATATTCTCTTAGTGCCTTCTCTCATGCCTCTATCTTGAAAGTTGTTGTTTAGTTGCTTTCCAAAATGTCTTTGATAGCTGTCCTCTTTCTATCACGAATTGAAATTGACACAAACACAGGACTGCAAATTACAGGTACCCAGTCATGAATATGTGATCTGCTATATAAGAAAAACCTTAGGGTCCAGTCTCCAAACTCTACTCTGCAAACTGCAGAAATGTATTTTTTAAATGAAAGGGTGGATTTTCTCTTAGTCACATGATTATAAGAATGGTTGGGTTTTTTTAATGAAAAAACACTGTTGTAGTACAAACAGTATGGCTAAAGACACTGCAAGTGTCTTCCACATTGCTTAAGGTAAATGTGCCTTCAGCATTTCATCACCAAAACCTCTGAGATTTCTTTCCTCCAGCTAAGACCTCCCCAGGTGCATACCTGCACACAGTCTTCTCCAGAATCTGCTTGCTAATTCATTGTAATCATATAGATCAGTCTGGTTTCTGTTTGTTCTTTTAACCAGATAAGATTTTCTCCACAACACAAAGGACCTTGTTCCATTACCGCAGTACCAATGGAACTGTTGTTCTACAAAGTAAACAGCACTGGTGAGAAGCTACACCCAGATCCATGCCACCTTTATGCTGTGCCAACAGCCATCTTGAAGACCACCGTCCTCATAGAACACGTGCCATCTGTGGCACATAACAACTCACTGTCAGGTCTGTTGATTCTGTTAAGCAAGCAGCTCCTCTGCAAATGACTCTCCAGCATGTAATGCACACAAAACTTGCATTAGCAAAGGAGCTCTGAAGCTTCCTAAATGGAAGGACTATCTTGTGCCATTTAGCTAGCTTTGCATAAAAACTTTGTAGAGCTGTCTTTAGACTATAGAACTGTACCTATTACTTGTGCTACATATCATGGCAAGTGCCTCCAGTGCTAAGAGAGCAGAGTAGTAGCATGTTTTGTAATAACTTACTTTGCAGCTCTTTTTTTTCTTTTCCTGGCAATTCGTTTTCACAAATGTGAGTAATGTTAGTTCATGGGTGGTGCTGTGTAAGGAGGGAACAGTGTCAAAGTCTAACACTGTGCTATGCACTGGAAGATACGCACAAGCAAGCACAAGGTTTTGCAACAGATAGGAACTGTTTATGATTTTACAGCTTATGATTCATATGTGAAATGGGCAGCAAGAATAATGGTTGCAGTTTTGCAAACTTAAATTGAAAATGATCCTGAATGTAGATTAAATTCTGAAAAGTATCTTGGGAATTTTTTTAATCTTGTAAAGTGTGTTATTAATAATAAAAATTAATAATCATATTTACTACATATGGCTTGAAGGCAATCAAGTACAGGGTTTCCATCATGTTTCCAGCTGATAACAGTAGACCATCCCTGCCTTGATCTACTAAGTTATTTTTCTTCACTTATCTGAACACAGACAGGAAAAAAACACACAGCAAGACTTGAACGAGCAACAAACCAAAGGCATGCCCATAAACATCAATGATTTGTCCAGTAAACAATGTACTACTACAAAACCAAGAACCATATGTACCTGCAAACACCTATTTCTTGTCATATATTGTTTTGAACTACGGATTCAGTTTTACCTGCAGGTGTTCTTCTCTTGGTTTTCTGGGTTTTTTTGTTCATCTGTTGTTTTTTGTTTTCTTTTTTTTATCTCCATCTATTTTGAAAAGGCTGCTTAAAACCAGGGTTCCTAAGCAAGCACTGATGTTCTAGACCACCAGCTACAGTTAGTACAAAAAAAGCATCCTGAAAAGCTAAGTTTTATCAAACGGACTCTAGGAAAATGCGGTCTCAGCACAGGCATTTGAACAGCAAGCAACATAAAATATAATTTAAAAATATCACAAGGTCAAACGGGATTATTATTTACCTTAACTGGTTTCCATCCTGACATGTCATCATAGGAGATGCACAGATGCTGAAATGAGACCCTAATCATGTAGTGTAATCTGTATAATGTGCTCAATACAGAGCTTTTTGCAGCAGTGAACAGGAATCTTTGGGGTAGCCACAGTCACACTGTCCACTGTATCTGATTGCTTTTTTTCTCTTACAGTTTTACAGTACAGTACTTAATCTTTCTTGCACCTATGAGTTTAAGTACTTGTTTCTACAGTGATCTGGAGGTTTTGTAAGACAGTAGCTCTGTAATAAACTAAGATTGAGCAATAGCTTTCAAAAGTATTTTTAAAAGATATTTAAATTAATATCTTTACTTTGGAGAGCGTGGAAGAACTGAAGTGGATGGCAAAAAGGAAAGCTATTCATTTATCCTCTTCTCTTTTATGGGCTTTATCCCTGGGCTATTTCAGTTATTCTTACTGACTCAGTATTAATGACAAATCAGTGCAATAGGATTTACTTTTTGTAAAGCCAGAAGCCGTACATAGGGCCTTGACTGGGTAGAAACAAATGCTTTGGATTTTCAAAATGGCAGTATTGAAAATATTTTAACTTCACATAGACATAAATTTAGAGTTCTTTAAAGTGTGTCAACAAATTCCTTATAACTAGATATTTAGCTAACATGAACAAAAGTATTTGTAAAGACAAAAACCCACAAACTTGAATTGCAAAACACTATATCTAAGTTATTACCTATATATATAGAGGGAACATTACACTGAACTTCAAAGTGGATTTTTCTATTGTCTCAAGGGGTAGATAAGTACCCTGCTTCCGTTTATGTTTTTGAAAATCTCCTCCCTTGTAATTCTTTTTATTGAAAACTTAAAAAAAA
>VXBL01000642.1:59417-87740 GCA_013400195.1 Aramus guarauna
CCACACCCCCCCCCCCCCTTTTTTTTTTTTTTTTTTCATCTGGGAAAACATCCTTCATATTTTATTGTTGACAGATTGATAAAAATGCATTGTTAGATCCTAGCTTTGTGGGAGAAAAAAAAAAGTTTGTTTATTTTTGACTACTGCAAAAGGTAGAGAAATTATTTGATGCCCATGTTCTGTTCACTGGTATGCTAGGTGTTTTATGGACTTTTTGCTGTATAAATGCGTGACCAGTAAAAATACTGTCAAAAGAAAAATCAGCTAAAGAGAAGATACACAAGAATCCTGTTAATTAGCAAAATCTGCTTGAATTGCTAATACCAATTCATAGCAATTTCTTCAGGTTCAGCAATTTTTACTTGAAAAGCCCTGAAAAATACAATTCTTGTTGTCAGTTACATTATAATTTGGTGGAAGAATTTACCTATCCATGGTGATATGTGACATGGAAAAAAGCATCTTAGATTGACAAAACCTGTAAGTACACTATTCATTAATTTTTACTTTGTTAATTTTCTTTTCTATCATTAAATTAGCATATTAATCTAATGAGTTCAACAGTAATACCTGCAATAAAAAATTTTACTTCGTGTTTATCACTGAGTAAATTTATATTTTTTGTTTGTTTTCATCGGACTCTTGAAGGACCACCTTATTTGACAGGCACCATTTTTAGTTTTTGATAACAGTAATGAAATGGTGCTGGAGTGCAGAGAAGGCACCTTCCTCCTGGTGACGCTAAAAACTGGAGATAAGTTTGCTTTGATCATCCGCTACTAAAATCTTTTTGTTCCATTCTTAAAGATGAAATTTAGGCTCATCGCATTTAGAAGGATGAATATTTTAACAGAATGTATTTTGTGCCATAATTAATCTTTGCTGTGTGGCATTGACGTTCTTTATTTGTTGAAATAATACAATTTTTCCTCCTCAAAATTATTTCATTTTTATACTTGGGGGTGGATGCTGGCCAGTGGCGGGCATATTGGCGTTGTGTGTTGTTCGTCAGTCGTAGTTGACTGCTGCGGCCTTTCCCTAGCGGGTAGCAATGAAGCACTACCTTTTTGGTTTTGTGGACTTGAAAGCAGTATTTTTCATATTCATATTACAGTTCAGAAGAAATTCCTTCTCTCTACAGAAATTCAGATCACATCTTATCACACAGGGCATGGCTAAGAAATATATACTAATTTTTATTATAATACTAGTTCTGTACATAGGAATTTTTATTTTTACTTTATATTTGTTTTAATTTCGTAAATAAATTTGAGTATCTTATCTCAGTCTGTGGCTTTGAAAATGGAGCTGAATGCATTCTAAATATTTCCATCAAAACTAAATTGTTGTTTTAGTAGTGCTGTGTAAAGAAAATATAGATGTATATTTTGTGAGGAGACAGAAGAAATAAGTATTTTACTTTACTTACCGGTAGACTCGATGATCTTTGTAGCACAGTTATCGGTCTGTGATGCTAGTTCATCAGTGTGAGGTAAGGACTCCTAGCAGCTTTAATGATGTTGGGTGCTCTGGAATTGTTAAAAGTTGTTGCAAAGAAATTTGCTAATTAATGTTGTTAATGAGGAGGAAAACCAGTTGCATATTTTTTTGGTGGCGATTGGGGTTTGTTTGTTTGTTTGTTTGTTTGTTTACTTTGATTGATGTCTAATCAGATTTTTAAAAAATTGTTATGTATTCATACAGGCAGGGCATTTGGTGAGCAGAAGTTAACAAAGTAGGAGCTATCAATCCTGCTCTCTTTCCTATTGTTTCCAGAAAAGAAGGAAATAAAGAGAGACTCTGGAATTTGAAAGTATTGACCTTCTGACACGCACACACAGCATGGTCATTGCACTGGCACATAAAGTGCCTTAAGCCACCATAATGGCAAACTGCATTTTTGAAGTTACTGATATGAGAGCCAGCTGGATGGGGGATGGAGAGCCAACACTGATTCTGCAGCTATTTGCAAGTTACCACTTTAGAGCCAGACAGCTTCACTTTTATATTCGCAAACTTACCACTTAGGAATAATGTTGCTTTGTTCAGCTTAGCCAGGGATTTGTGACTGCTACATAGACTTAGAACCGTTTGGTCCAGAATTGTGTGGTTATTCTTCATAGAGATCTGCTTTACAGAGTAATTTCATTCATCTGGTGGTGGGGGAGGGATGAGAAACAGTGAAGGGACATTCAAATATAGCATTCTTCAAGGAAAATGCGCATCCACATTAGCTGGTCGCTTTTTTAAACCTTTTTAAAGATAAAGGCAGAGATTTGGATGAAGTACTTAAAACCCAATTCAGACCTGTGTCTTCAGAGTATATGTGATTTCTTGGATAGGCTCTCCATGCATAGTCTGGAAAAGACCTAATATTTTATGTACTGCAACAGCTCTCTTCCCCTCCTGCCTGCCTTCTTTTTTTAAAAAAAATATTATTTATTTATTTGTTTACAGTTATTGCTCCAATACACTTATACATCTTTCTGTAGTTCTCTTGGGGCTTAGTTTATTAAAAATTAGTGATCCATCACTAAGCGGGATAGAGTACAAATACTGGTGCTCCCAAAAGGGAGTTTTCATGCCAAACCAGAAGAAATAATAGGGATACAAAAGCTGCCAAAAAGCGTGTCTCCCAATTGCTAATTAATCAGGCGAAAAAGCACCTCAGCAACTGCAGTTGAATGTGGGACAGTTTATTGTAAATATGGAATAAAGATATGTTAAGGGGGCGTAGTATCTTTTTGTTTGTAGCTATGTTTAATTAAAAAAAAAAAAAAAAGTCAACTATGTGCCAGAGTTGGTGAGTAATTCTTTTACATTGATGACATTGTCTGTGGATAGACCTCTTTCAAGAAAACCTCATGCTACTTTTGAACACAAAAAAACCCCAAACATTTTATCTATTTATTTCTTCTGTCTGTTTTTAAGGTGGTGGTCATTAATAATAATATCTATAGACAATAAGCAAAGCTTTAGAAAAATACTTTAAAAAACTCGTATCTTTAGTAATCTGGGTTACAAGGTATGGGACAAAAAGAACCATTGCTGTGAATATCTGGTATCCAAAGCTGCCAATCACTTTTGGCACAGCTCCCATCATGGTCGCTGTGCCCATAATTAAATGCCTGTCATTAGTGTATTTTTCCATAACATTTACAATGGAAAAGGCAAGGGGTCCTTGCAGAGCTATGGCTGTCAGGGGAACAATAAAAACTAATTACACACTCTGCTGTCACCATTGTCAGCTCTGCTTTTGGGGGGGAAAGTACATGGAAAGTGTGTGCCTAATAATTATATATATAAAATTATATATATATACAGTACCCAATTGGGAAAACTCAGTTGTAGTGAAGTGACATTTACTTGGAAGTTTATTATTCCTACATTCAAAAGATCTTAATTCCAAGGTTGTATTTTTCCCTTCACTTATGCCTAAGTTGCATACACTTTTCCCTTTGCATTTCAGTCACTTGCTTTCCTATCTTTCTTTCTGTCTTGCACACTTTCTGGTGAACTGAGCTTTCCAATACAATTTCTGGGATCAAAGCCGGTATTTGCCTGCATTTATTAAGTGGGTGCAAATCATCTTATCCTTTGTACGCTTTTGGTTGTGTGCTGCATAGTAAACTGGATTTTTTTAAAAAGGCTGAATGAAAGCATCTAGTTTGCATGTTCACCTTTTTTCTGTTTTCAGCTCATGGTGTGCAAGTCATCTTGAGTGAAATCAGGTTAATATTTTGGAGTACTACAGTAGTGGCTTTGGTAAAACGTGTTCCAGTTCTATTTATCAATGCAGAAATATTTCCAAATGCAAGCAAAAGCACATAATAATAATTGCAGAGTGAATTATCTTGAATGCTGTTCTTAAAGACATTGAAACAGTAAAGTTGTGCCCTCACACTAGTATTTACTTTTTTTTTTGTAGCCAGTAAAATGAGTAATTTATTTAAGCAGATTTTTTAGCCCATTGATTTAAGAAAGAATATATCCTCAGAACTAGAATTTTGAATGTATTTAGGTATCTAGAGTTGCAGACAGGAGCCATGTGGGATTTTTGAGACTGCTTGGTGCCTGTCTCAGATTTTATTTCTGCTTTTTTTACACCCTTAGGTACTTAGATACCTTTCAAGAAGTGGTCTGTACAGCTGATTAAGGAAAATAGTTTAAACAAATATCATAGTTTTTAAAAGTTGCTGAAGTCAGTAGGAGCTGATGGGTACTAATGAGGAAGGGAGGTCCATTTGAATTGCATGCCTCGATAGATACTACAGGATCTAATGTTGGTCTTTTGATGCTTTTTTATTGCAGTGTTTTTGGCAGTGTTCAGATCTGACTATATTGAAATAAAAAGATTCTCGTACTGCTTTGGATGGGAGTTGATTTAAGTCCTGTATTGATGACTTAATGAGGTAGTTCATCAATAAGAGTTTCAGTAGTTAGGCTTGTCAATTTTTGTGAGGCCATGCAATCTGCGTGGATCAAATTTAGTGAGAGGGCACAGCAGCATGGGACTATATATCCCCTTGGGTATTTGTTTGGGTCCAAATAAGTTCTAGACTGAGACTTTTTGAACTGTGTTTGCAGAGTCGGGACCTTCACCTTTGGTGGGGGTGCTGAAGAGGGTAAAAGTGAACCTGGTAGAATGAGTAGTTGCTTTGCTGTCAGCAGTTTCGAAAGTGAGAATTGGCTTCTCGTACATGATTACAAGATAGACATTAGTGAAACTCTGAGGTGTTGGATGCCTTATATGGTGGAGAACAATTTGGTATGTGCCAAAAAAAAATCATTAATTTAAGATCATGAAGGTAAAATTAGATAGAGCAGTGCACCACTGGGATACAAGTTATGCATTTTCCAAAGCACTGTATGCAGTAACGGCTCTCTTCTAGGTAAGATATTCCTTAAAGACCAGATTGATCTTGTGAATGTCCAAATGGGATAGAATTGTTTCCTCACTGAAATAATTAAAACACTGTATTTGGGAAAGAAGTATTTATTTTCTAGAAAATAGAACAATAGTCTTCTACAAAACAGAAGTCCCTGGTTTGCTGGTGAATGCTGCTTCTCCTTGTAAATGTAAGCTCTTTGATATATATATATATATATGTGTGTGTGTGTGTGTGTATACATGTATATCTATACACACTATGTAATTTATTACCTGTCTACCAAAATGGTGAGCAGGGTGTCTTGTCATGTGGCATATCATTGTATGTTGAAGCTGCTGGGAGAATGAGAAGGCAATTTTTCTTGAAGTAATTTCATATAATGGAGTACCAAGTATTACATTTTTCTTGATTTCCATTGGACTTGCTGTGGCTATGGCGTACAACATAATGACAGGAAGATACCTCTTTCAGGAAATGTGTCACACGTTTAATTTGAGAAGAAGGATGTTGATGAAATAAATCTCTTTTTCTTAAAATCTAGTCTCACAAAAAAAGCAAGTTCTAATTCTCAAACTGTATACATTTGAAATTTGCTCATGTTTTGTAGTCTCTGTGTTGGTAGATCCAGTTGTAAGACATGGGGCCCAATTTAATATTACTTGTATGTATTTGTAGTGAGTTGCCTGCAAGGTTCCCGGAAATCTTTGAAATTTTCTGTGAAGTTGATTTTTTAAATATATTTGAAAAATGTCCTGTGAGTGTTTAATAGCTTTTTATGTTGAGTTCACAAATGCTGTAAAGGAATGCATACACAATTTTATTGAAGAACTTACGTCTTAATCAGTCCTCAGACAACTACCATTACAAAAATACTAGAAACACTTCCTGCAGAGAATGTGATAATTTTGTAACATTCTTAATAGCATAATCCTCACTTAAAAAAAATGAAATATAAATCAGTCTCTTAACACGTGGTACAAAAGTTGTATTGTACATAGGATCTTCATGAGCAGAAGTTCCATATATTTGCTGAAGGTTTTGAGAGTATAAAGAGATTGTTCATTAAAATAAAAACAAAATAAAAAGACTGTTGTTATTTGCAGTATCTTTAATCAAAGTGGTATGAAATTTCTCATTAAGGTTGAGGTTCACATTATCATAACAACTGACAGTGTGGGTGAGGAAGGAAAATTAATTAGAGAGGTAGATCATACTTGTTTCTCATTATATCATGGCTATTCACTGCATTCAAATTCCAAGCAAACCCCTTCTCTATATCTTAATTATATAAAACTTACTTGCAAAGAACTCTTTATGAAGAGAATATCCATATTCTGTTTCTAGTCTGAAGCACGATAGTTAGCTTTAAAAAAAAAAAAAAAAGAGGTTTTTTGGTAATTTACAGCATCACTTTAATATTACTTTTTCAGACCCTGTCTCTGACTGAACTACATTTTATAGCTTACTGTAAAAAGAAATCTCCATTTTCCATTTTTCATACTAGCTGTCTTGATTTAGTGCTGATATAATGGCCTTTTTCAGAACAAAGCATTTGGAAGAATTTCATAAGCACTTTTTTTTAGGTGTAGAGTTTGGAGCTAATATATTATTACTGATGAAAGCAATTTTGCCTTTGTAACTTATGTGAGTAAATCAGATCATTGTAGTGCCCAATTAGGATTTCTGTAATAGTGTTTTTTTAGGTACGGCAGAGGAATGATTGCATCTTCTTTGTCTTTGCGTGGTTATTTTCTTCATAAAACTAGTACAGTGGATGCCTACAAGACTTGTTTTTTAGTTTAGCATTAGTATCAGGTAGGTTTAACCCAATCTTCTTGAATTATCTGTTTTCTTTCATATTCAGTCCTACCCTTAAGACAAAACGTCCTCTGATTTCCACACTGCAATGAAATTCCAGAGACAAAGCAAATCTTGGTAGTGTATTAGGCCCAAAAGTATGGTGATGTACCTGCATGAAACAGTTCCGTGGTTTTCAGTTAAATGTGCTAGAGATTAGTATTGTTACCTGTGATTGCTGTTAGGGATATTCTTAATGGTTTTGGTCTGAGAAACATTCCCACCTTTAAGAAGGAAAAGAAATAATTACTTTTTTAAGATAAATTCATAGGTTTTAGAAAGAATGTTTCTTGCACACTCTACTTACTGTGGTTCATATCACTGCAGTAATTTTCTTATTTAAATAATATATCAGAAGTAAGAATAGTGTTTAGACAAATATGGCTTGTCAGTTGAGAAATTAAGTAATAAGGAATCTCTTGATTTATGATAATACATGATTACTAATTCCCTTTTTCTGCAATATTCCTTAAAAAAGTGATTGGGAATAGTCTGTAAGTAGTATTCTGCAATATTTATCTAACAAACAGAGGGTAAAAGCAATAGTTTGTTAACCTGCTCTAACCTAACTCTGTGCTAGGTTTGCATAAAATTTCAATTGAGTGTATGGAATTGTTGCAGATGTTACTTTTTTTTTAATTGCAGTAATAGGAGAGAGTGAAGTAAGTATCAACTGTTCAGTTGACAGTACTTCACGTGCCTTGTTCTCTTTTATTCCTGTCCAAATTTGAAAAACGTTATTAGTAATGCTAAGCTATTTTAAAAAATAGAACATGATTAAATCTCTCTTAAAAATATTTACCATGTGTTTTTATTTCCTACTTCTGCAAAGCCCGTTTTACTTTTTATTTTGGTTGTTGTTTACTGAATGGTTTTTTCCTCTTCAAAACTTTAGTTCCATCTTAGCTACTGTTTTGGGCATGGTTACATATTTATTTTGTATATACTAAAGCTTATTTATCCTTTGATGTGGTTCAGCCCCAGCTGAGCACCATGCGGCCCTCCCCCAGCAGGATGGGGAGGAGAATGGAAAAATAAAGGTAAAGCTGTGTGGGTTGGGGTAAGGACAGTTTACTGGGACAGTAAGGGAGAGCATGGCGGCACATGGTATGGAATAGCCCCCGCCAGCCTGGCTCACCTGGCCTGGCGACATTAACTCTAGCCTAGCCACAGCCAGGACACCATATATTGATTAAAATTCTCAGCCTGCATATGGGATTCTGAGAAGGTAATCTAAAAGATGGGTAAGAGAAATGTGTTACAAACTGATATTGGACCCTGCCTCATAATTTTATTCTTTTGAACACTGTTTTGGAAACAAGTATCTCTCAGTTACTCAGGAGTCTTACTTCTGTTGCAAATGTGTTTGTGTCTTAATTAAATTGTACTGGTTCTTTCTACTGGTCTTCTGGTGCTTTTAAGCTTTCCTGCATGTCCTTAAAGTGAGAGGAGAGGAATAGAAAGCAGTTGGGAATCCCATCTGATGTCATCAAATTTTAAAAATCAAACAAATGCCATGACAACAATGCAACATTCTCAAGTAAAGTAACTCAAACAATGAAAACTTCATGCATGTGAAAATTGAACATGCGAGGTGGAAAGATGCATTTGTTCTGCTGTTGCATGCCCTTTAACCCCAGGGCTGACCTAAAATGTGTTTTTCAGAAGATCCTGACACATCTGAAGCTAAAGCTGGGATTTTTCCTATTTTAACAGTGGTTTGTCAGACTGACTCAAAACTTTCAGTGGAGTCTAACATGAGAAAGCATGTTCAGACAGGACTCCAACCACTCTAAACAAAAAATCATACAGCTGCCTTTCAGTTTGAACATGTAAATTATGATTGTCAATACAGTTGTACTTCACTGTCAGAAATGTGGTTCTAGGAGGTTTTTTGTATAATGTGGTTGGTTATGGGGAGTAGGGGAAGAAGCCGAAGAAGAAGGGGGGAGATTCTACAAATGACAGCCTGAGATTTCTGCCAGGATGCTTCTTTTGATTTTGTTTGTTTCGCTGGAATTCTGCAAGCTTCTGGAAATAGACTAATACATCTAAAGAAGTATAATTGCAATGCAAAAAAAAAAAAAAAAAAATCCTGAGATTTTACTTAGAAAAATGTTTATTTAAAAACATTGAATTGCACTTCTTTTAGGTCCTTAACATGAAAAATGTCAATTCTTAATCATTTTTCTGTCTTTGTTCTCTCAATAAGCTGAAAGCGTGGGTTTTGCCTATGTTTTTTAAACATCAGAAGGTTGTGTCTGTGCAAAAAGATGCATTGCTATAATCTATGGTCATGCTATAATCTGTGATCATGCTGTGACCTAGGTGTTGCAAAGAGAACAAGAGCTTTGGATAGTTCATGAGTTTTTTTGTGTACTTCGTTTGCTTGTGTCACTTTTAAATAGATTTGCAGATAGTAGCTGTCTGATGTGTGATTTTCAAACTTTGCTAATCAGCTTTAGGGGAAAACTTACTTTTCTAAATATAAGTGGCTGATTACTCTTCAAACAAAAGTTGTGGTGTTGTTCAGTGTCCTCTATGCCTTTCCTGCTCCCCTTCTGTTTTCCTTTTTTCTTTTTGTTCTGTGACCATGAGTATTTCCAAGAAAAAGAAATTTTGATTGTAATCTGTTCATCCCCGTATTTTTACCCTGTTAGAACAAAAATGGGTAAGGTCTTGGGGTTCCCGACTACTGTGTTCCGCTTGGAAGGAGCCATGAAACAGTGGCTTCAAACTGCAGCAAATATTGACTGGGTCTCTGAGCTGAGCCTTGCTCCAAGCTCACTCTGAAGACTTGAAAGGCTCCTATTGTTTCTTCTCAGTCAGCACTCCATAGCCAAGGCTAAAGTATGCATGTGTTAGGAGAAGAAGAAAGGCAGTGAGGGAAATTAAACAGTGAACACAGCTGAAGGCATAACTGCAGAGGAAAGGGAAGCCTCCAACAAAAAAAGGGCAAGGACTTGCTGTGGGTTGCATGAAGCTTTGCAGAAGTGGAGTGTCCCACACCATCCACCCTCTTTCTGTCTGAAGTGCTAGATGAACCTAGCCTTAGCATCATCTAGGTGGGATTAGTTGGGAAAGGTGTACCAACTTTTTCCTTCAGGGGATGGTTACTGCCAAAGATTCTGCAATCCATTGTGAACAGCTAGGCAATGAAGGTGGATTCTTGGGCAATTCTCTCTCCCTCACTGTTTGAGGCTCTGATCAGAGTACCAATGGATGAAGTATTTTGGAGAGTTTAACCAGTGCTGTTCTGTTCCATTTAGCTGTTGTCTTGGCTGTGCAGAAAGAAGGCAAGATGCAGAGGATGTAGTTTAATTAGGCCACCACTTTTTATTAATTCATTTGGGAACACAGCTTGGCAATAAAACACAGACTGCAGATTGTAGTGCTTTCCTTGGCCAGTCCATCCTCATTGGAGAAGCTTCTGCCAGCCAGTGCCGGGCAGGTGATGGACCCCTGCTCTAAGGCAGGATGGGGAGCTGTCTCATCCTTTCATACCCTCCTGTCCCCTTTCTGTTTTATGAGGAGTGTTTTTTTCCTAAGTTCCTTTCAAATTCCTGTTTGCCAGGATATTTCACCTCTTTAAAGGATGAGTGTTGTCTGGGTGGCTAATACAGCCTACTACATCACATTCATTTGAACTGAATCTCTGTGTGCCTGTAGATCCCTGACTTGCTGGGATGAAAGTGAAATTCATCTCACCAGGCTTCCTAGCTCTCCCCCTCCATTCCTGCCCAAGAAAAGCCTTCAAAGAAAAATATGATTAGCATTGTACCTGCTGCCAGTCTTAAAAAACAAAATCTTTCCTGCTGTTTCATTTTTGCTTCTAGATAGGTACTTCCTGAATGTTATGAGAGAGATGCGTCTTACACATTTCACAATGGTCAGCTGTCCTCATCCCTTTCTATTTTGTCTCAATTATGTTCTCCATTCCCTCCTGTCCTTCAGTCTAGATGATGTAAGGAAACTTCAAAGGACCCATGACCTCTTTTTCTTCCTACTTGCAAGACAAAACCTTGCCCTCTGTGTTTAAGATTACAGAAATGACAGAGTATCTATCTCATTATTGTAAAGCATATTGGGATATTTTGAATATGAAAGGAGCTGTTTAAAAGCAAATTCTGTTTACTCTCCTCAGATGGGAATAGGATTGTCTTGTTACTGCACTGGTCCTTTATCTAAGAAGGAGAAGGGCTTGACATCACGCTAATAACAATGAGTTTGCACTGTGCTTTGCTTGCACCCTCTAGCAGCACTATAGCAGGAAGAAACCCAGTCTTTAAGGGTGGAGTAGAAATTGGAACAAGGATGGTAGTTACCTGAAATACGAATATACTGTGGATAAGAAACTTCAAGTACAGTGCCTTAAAGCCAGCAAAAGCATTGTTTGTCAGGCTTGTAGACAGCAGTACTATTTCAAAACCAGAAAAACTGACTTTTGATAAGTAGGTAACACATTATTTTAAAGTGCTGTGAAGCAATGTAAATGAATTTTAGTTAACCACGATTTTAATTTCACTAGAGATCAGCCGATTTGGTTTGAAGAATAGGTTGAAGTATATCTCCCTTCCTCTGCCCCCCCCCACCCCGGCAAACATTTTTTTTTTCCTTTTTTTTCCCCCTAATGAGAAGAATACTCTGTATAAATATTGTATACTGATTGCCAGATCCTATTCAAGTTCCTTTTTCTGTTCTGAAGACAGAAATGTGTAGTTGAGGCATTTGTAGTTGTGATACAGAAGAGGAAGATTTAGGATTATTTTTTTTGTGCAGTGAATCTGTTTCCCTTTGAACTAGTATTTTAAACACATTTTTACATTTTGTTAGTTTTTCAATTTTAACTACTACTAATGGTTTCTTCTATCTCAGAGTTTAAACCAACAGCTGGAAAATACCTTTTACTGAAAACTACTGCATCACAAATACCAACTCGAAAAAGTTAAACAACATTAGAAAGAATTTTTGTGTATGCCTCAAGTGCAAAGTGACTTTCAATAAAGTCAATACAAGGAAACAAGTAACCAGAGTCTTGTCTAGGCCGCTTTTCTTTTTTTTAATATCCTTCTCATTTGTGTGTCTGCTTCCCTTCCTCACCTAACACAACAATTTTAATATTATGATCGATATTTTACAGACAGGAAAATTCAGAGTTACTGCTTCTGCAACAATCAGAACTCTTCTCTGTTATATGAACCATAAGATTTTTATTTTGACCTTAAAGCATGTGTATATGAGGTAGCGTAAAATGCCTGCATTTTGGAAGGGTTTATTGTTCAGACTGGAAAACAACATATCATGGTACAAATTATCCCTCTTCTGCTTTTAAAATTTAGTGTAGACTTGTTTCTTTGTACTTGCCTAATCAACTGTTCTAAATGACACTCATTTGTAAATTCACTGGCCTGTATTAAAAAAAAATAGCCAATCAAAATTGTAATGTATTTATGTGCTCTTTTTCTTCAGTCTCATGTTAAAAAAAACAAACCCAAAATTGTGTGCCTTCACTGCTATAGCTGATATTTAAACTGTAACCATGAATTTTTTAGAAAGCTTTTAAGTCTTGGTAGAAATATGGTTTTACTTTTTCTTTTGTCTCTGTAATGGTATGTTAATTTGACCGCTCCCTAATGCAGCTTTATTTTGTACGCTAACATTCTAACCAGCTGTTTTCCCATTTTAGCAGAAGCCAGTTTGAGAAACAGGTAGTTGTTGGTAAATTAGAACTGTGCACTGAGTTGCATCTGTTTTCTTCAAACTTTTTTGATTCTTTTATTCTGTCAACATTTATCCAAATTTCAAATTAGTATGATAATTGTACTGTATTGATGCAAAATACTCTCCTCCATATGCAGTCATGCCCACTCTTTCTCTTAGTTCTACATTTATCTTTCCTGTTTTATAATAGCAAAATTTTATGATGGACAAATATTATCACAAAATTGAATGGGTTTATTACAGTCTTCTTATTTTTTAAAATCTAATTCTACCAGTGTTTTCTTAAATGAACGTAATGAATTAAAATGTTGTAAGGGCTGGAAGTAGTTTAATTTTTCCAACACTCTTCTCAAGAAGAGTGTTTTATTTTACAGTAGGAGTCTGCAAAGAAGAAAACAAAATAATACAAAGACTTGTTAGGCATGTCTCCATGAAGACTGAAGCAATGGATGCGATGCGGGGGCAAGTGGCAACATAGAGTGACATTTCCTAGTGCACTGCTAACTATTTACACCTTTTGCATTGAAAAAGACCTGCTTGAGAACAAAGGGAAGAAAAACCCTCATCATCATTTGCAGGTACTGAATTCCAGTTCAGCTTTCACCATAATCAGTTCCCCAGTTTGATTGGTACAGCCCATTTCCTGTGGCAGTGTGGCATTTCAATGAATTAGTTGAAATCACAAAACATGGGAAAGAACTGTTCTCCTAGAGCACTGGGTTTGTGCTTGGCCAGTCTGTTGCTTTAGGTAGAATAATCAGGGTTATACACAACCTCTTAACTGAAAACAGTTCATGTGTCTTTACTTCTGTGCTTCACATTCAGAAAGGAGTTTAATTTTATGTGCTTCTGTATTGGTCTGCTAACCAGAATCTGCATTGACTTGTTCATTTGTAACTAATGAGAAATGTAAAAGTTGAGGTTTAGCAGAACTAAACTTAATTTGGCTTGATTAGTCAGAAACAATAGCAAACAATGGTACTGTAATTGGGCAACATAGTTTTATTTCTTGACAATCCAGTACTGGTTTTCATTGCTATATTTAAATTGTAACAAAAGGATAATTTACGACATGAAATTCAGGACAATATACAGATGTATATTTTTATTATGATATGTTTCAAGTGTTCTTGGGAAGTATTACTGTAATTGCTGCTTTTTCCCACACTGAGATATGTAGATCCTGTATGTATATTTTATCTTTCTCTTAAAAAACCTGTTGTCACACCAATGAAATAAAAGCAGTTTTACCGAACTGTTATGTCTAAGCCAGTTTCCTTCTATTTTTCTATATTCCTCACATTTGTGTTTATGCCTTACTTCCTTATTTCTCATCTAACATAACAGGTTTAATAGTATGATTAGAATTTTACAGCCAGGAAAAGACAGGATGCATCAATGAAAGTTCTTTTTGAAACATTAAAATTTGCTTCTTTCTGGTTTAGAGTCCACAGCAGGCATGAGCATTTTCTTTTATAGAATTACGTATACTATTGCTAGGTATTAGAATGCCTCTATCAAACAGAGCATAACAAAGTATGAACCCAACAGGTTTCTGAAGGTCCATTGTAGTTTGTAGTCTCTTATCTGAACTAAAAGTTCAGAACAACATAGTGTTATGTCATTTTTGTAAACAGAACATGAAAATGCTCATTTAATCTCTGTGGATGTTAGCTCCAAGCCCAAATCATCTTTAAAAATCAAATGCCTAGAGAGGCTACTCACTGGTTTGACACGCGGATTTTTGCTAAAAGCTGCAGTGACCCTGCCTCGTGCAATATCAAAATCAGCACATTTTTTACAATGATCTGTGCAATTTTTGGCAGTTAAGATTCATGGTATCTGGTCTAGTTCTACAGAACTCTGCTGTAATGGAGAATAAAGAAAATGGTAGAGACTCATGTATGTGTATTTATGTATGAGAGTTACTCTTATTGGTCACATTGTTGAAAAAATGTTCTGAAATTCTGGTCTAGTATCTGTAAAAATATTTTGTACATGTCATATAAGTGCCTG
This sequence comes from Aramus guarauna, assembly GCA_013400195.1. Lineage (NCBI taxonomy): Eukaryota > Metazoa > Chordata > Aves > Gruiformes > Aramidae > Aramus > Aramus guarauna. The sequence goes on from VXBL01000642.1 coordinate 73,904, forward strand.
TCTGATCTTGCACATCTCTAAAGTACAGGGACATTGCAGCATTTTAGAAAAGTATGAAATTGTGGAAGGCTCGTTTTAATTGTATTAATTGATATGTTGTGATGTTTGTGCTTAAAATAGTTTAAAGAAACTTTTAATTTATAATAGGGTCTGTCATGAATAGTCAGGAAATGGGTGGAAATTATTTGATTTTTCAACTTGATCTTTTATTTGAGCAGTCAACTTCTGACATATTCAGAAAAAATACTGATTTTCAGAAGTGAATTTTGCAAATACCTCAAAATACCAAATGTAGAATTTTCAGCTAGAGAACAGATGTATCGTTTCGTCCTTAGCTCCTTAGATGATGAATTACATTCGTTCATAGTATTTAATAAAACAAATACATGTAATGGTTTTCAACTTTATTAATGTAGAATTTTAAAATTCTGACCTCTAGAATATTTTTTAAAACCCTGTTTAAGTTACAGCAGTTTCTGAAGATAGGCAAATTGCACATTGAACTTCAGTTTTGAGTGCACTTTTGTACTAAAATATAGCAATTGACCAGTTCATTCTTCATTTTCCACAGCCTCTGTTTTCCCGATACGTGTTCAATAATGCCTTTTCAACAGCTTGTCTAAATAATTGCTGAAATGAAAGAAGGCTTTCGCTTACTTGGTGAATTATAAAACACACACAAATCTCTGCACTTTGGAAGGGTTAACCTTTTCATGAAGGTTGACAGAAAACAAAAAGTGTAGCTACGTAGCATTTGTTTGAAGAATTTGAGCCAAGGTGTCTATTTAATGGAGGATGACAACGATGCATTTAAGAAGTCATCCCACTTATTGTCTCCAACACAAAAACCTTCCGCCTGCATCTTTCAACTTCACCACTTGTGAAGAAGCAATGGGCAAACTGCTGAATTTTTATTAATCAGCTTAACCTAATGAGATGAAAAGACCTTTTCAGAATTACGGGGGAGAGATATGCACACACAGAGAAAACTGGTTTTGAATGCTTTCACATCTAGAAATTTTCTTCATACCAGCTGGGAAAAGGCAGACCTCAGTTCTGCTTCTGGCTCCCTCACCTGCCTTCCTCATTTCTCTTTTCCTACCTAATTTTAGATCTTCTGTAAGCATATGTTCATGAGGTGTTCCCCCCCTTCTGCAGCCCTTCAGGAACAAGTAAAAGGAAGACTTAATGCGGGTTTGGAGTGGAGATACCTTTGGGAACTGAGGCAAGAAAGCCTAAGCTGATAAAACATGAGTCGTCTTATGGGGGCCCTGTTTGGATAACTTGCCTCTTCTAAAATTTTCTTTTCCCTTTCTTCTCTCCCCCCCAGCTCCCTCTCCTTTTTTCTCTCTTGTCAAGCCCACTTCATAAACGGTAGCAGCTGGAGATCTTTTTAGTACCATTCAGGGATTACTGCCCTTCAGGATTTTAATAAGCCCCACTGCCTGAAATGCCTGTGAGGGTGCTCTCTGAGACAATTACCATTCAGGGCTGGGATTGAGGGCCCTTCATGGCCCAGATGGCCAAGGGGCTGCGCACGGGCAGATAGCATTCCTCAAACAACAGATCACTGGAGCAAAGAGAGTGTTTCTTCTTTTTTTGTTTTGTTTTGTTGGTGGTGGTGGTGTGGTTAGATGAGTGGTGAGAGGGAGAAAAGAAAGCAAGTGAGGGGGTTCTATCACTTTGCAACTAATCAAAGCTGAGTTTGCTCATCCTCCTATACATAACTGGATTTAAACTGTGACCTCTTAAGAACTGCAATTTGAGGTTACATATCCCTATTCACTGTAGGGCAGCTGCACTTTGTAATTTAAAAACACAATACCCTCGATTATGAGGAGTATTAGCTGCCCTCACAGGAAGAAATAACCTGCAAAGGGCCAGAACAAGATCACTTCTTACTTTAGCGCTGGGAACAGAGAACAAAACTGAGAACAGAACTGACTGGTGGCTGTGGATGTCTGGGATATTCTGGAAAGTCTGGAAAATAGAGCTGATTAACAGTGAGCAAACATTTAGTCAAAAGGAATTGCTCATGTAGGTTTGCTTTTACCTGCAGTATGGCATGGCTTCTAGATGAAGCACATGGAAATGAAGTGGTGGACTTCTGAAAAGACTTTTTCCTCGGATTAAATTTTAGCCACTGAAATAAGGGAATTGCAGGTCTTAGGAGAGAAAGTTTTGAGTTGTTTTTACAAGGAGCACTCCTTAGTGACTTAAGTGCTTGCAAAGCTAATTTCAGCACAGCCAGAGCTTTTTGGTCTTGCAGTCCTGTGCAAAAAGTGGGAAATGCGGCTTATTAGCTGAACAGCTGTTCTCTGTCTGGATGGACAGACATTAATTTTTTAATCCTTGGACCCCCTGATGGCAGAAAAACCAATTTGTGCCTCTTCACATTGAAGTTAATATTTATGATACGGAGCTCAGTTGCTGCCTATTTGCTTTTGACTTCTACAATGAATACTTCATTCGTTTAAATCATATTTAATAAGAAAATAAAATGCATCATGTCATAAAAGAGAGCAATTGCCTTAAATATAAAGCATACAGCTGGACTGTCTTATGGCTGAATAGTTTGGATGAATGGGACTAATTCTATAGTTATTGATCTTGAGGTTTCTTCTCCTATACCCCAGTAAGCTGTAGCAAGTTAATTTGTGGAATGGCTGAAACTCCAAACTTTAAAAAGAGTATTTGATTGCTCTCTGAGAAAAATAATAGATATGAATTGGTGGTAGATTTTTGTGTGCTGATAATCTGTATGTAACCAGTTCTGCTTCATAAATGGTTGATATCAAAGAATTACACCAAATTAGGATGATAATTTCTTACTCTAGAATGTGTGGTGATGGCTAGGACACAGAATAGGTCCTCCTGTTTGTATTAACACTTCTGAACTCTTCCTCCTTCCTCTGAATATTCAGACTTCTCCAGTGGAATAGCTGTGTTGAGGGGTGCTGCTGCGGTTAAGAAATCATTTGTAACAGAAATAGTGATACAGGAAGACCATTTACCTGAAGATAATGTTTCATTAGCCCCTTTCAAACTGGTAAGCATGATCGCTTGGATATACTCCCAATATGAAACCGAATGATCAGCTTTGTTTCTCTCTGGCAGTCCCATCAAACCCTTTTTTCCCCTGCACTTAAGTGTTACTAGGATAACACATTTAAAAATAAATAAATAAAATTTTCATAAATCAGAGAGGACTTGACTTTAGTAATGGATGCACGTTGCTGACATTTTAACAACTCTGGTATCAGTGGCCAAGTACAAGGCTTGCAGCAGTTTCTAATTGTTACAAGTATTGACTGCTTGCCATACTTTGATGAGCAGACTCATTGAAATAATGGAGATAATCATTAAAGTGGATAAGGTGAGTAAAATTTGTGCAGTTTTAAGAACTAATATAGTTTTACATATTATCTTTTGAGTTCTCAAATTCAATTTGCATGAGAGACAGCATTATAAATTAGAACAATTTATTTAACATTGAAACTTGAGCCTTCTGTTTAATTTGAATTGATAAGACTGGAAAACTTCAGCTAGAGATTACTTGTGTATATATAAACAATGCTTCAAATAGTCTGATATGTGGTCTGACACTACTGAGAACATGCAGTGTATGTACTACTGCATTTCAGCTATGGGTTGCAGAATGTGTAGTTCCATGCCTTTTATTTTGATAATAGATATACGTGTAATGTTACATGTAATAGCAGTTGTGCTCTTCAGGGACATCAGTATTTCACTAATTGTCCTAGAATTGGGTGAATACAAGACTGGACTAATAGTGTCATGATGAAGCAGACTTTAGCTAGGATGTGCGGAACTGTTTATAATAATGGTACAGTGTTTCTATGTGTCAGTGTAACGTTAAAGTTGCTTTATGGGCTCTTAGTTTTGAATATAATTTTGGATCATATAATGATATTTCTGGTTTCTGCTATGTGTCATTTATGTCAGGAATGGTGTATTTTCAGAAGGGCAGTGCCATGTGCATCCCCTCACCTCTGGGCATTGCTGCAATGTCCAAATATTGATCAAAATAAATATTTAAGCTCCTATGTGATATTTCGTATATAAGACCTGTGATTCCTCAGACCATATTCAACATCTAGGTTCCTTCTCAATGTTCAAGGTTTTGCCAAATGTTTTCTGGTCTTTTATTTTTCCGCAATACTAGGATAGGTCTAGTTTTTAATGCCATTAGGAGATTAATTTCTCACTCGCTGTCTTCTATTAGGATTCTTTATTAATAGCAAAGAATGCTAGAGATACATGCAAAGACAGGACTTGAAAAACAGATACAATATTTGAAGGCCTATTTGTAACATATAAAAGCATATAGTGCTGGAATATTTTTATTCCCTTTCCTCCATCTTCCAGCATGACGTGTCTGATTTTAGCCTTTTCACATTTTTTTATTTCAGTGTCAGCAGACAGTGTCTGCGCAGTAATTTACCTGACAGTGTCTACTGCTGCCAGGTCTAGAAGCCTGATGGAGTCATGGAAGAGCATTATAGTGCTTGTCATTCTAAATGTCATGGGCATTTAGCTAAGGGCTCCTACAGCCTAAATGTCTTCTTTCCAGTTTTTGTTTTAAAAAGGTACAACCCTTAATTAGAATGTATACATTTTTCCTAGTTAATAATATATGCCATGAAATAGTTGTTGAATCCTAGTATCATAAAGGCAAGTGTGTAAAAAATTGTTTTCATTTATCAACAATGATGACCATCCTTCTGTGTATTTTGTATTCCTGAATAGTTGCAGAAATCACTGTGGAAGTACTTCTAATAAGCTTAGATCAGCTGGATAAAATAAAAACAGTTAAAAGCTGGTTGATAGGCCATTACCATAATCTGTAGGTACTATTTATAAGCTAACCCAGCAACCTTCTCCTCGTGGAAGTAATATAAACATTAAAATATAAATTATTTTATTAACATGTATTTTCTTCAACTATTGGTCTGTTAACTGCAGAATCACATTCTGTCAGTGATACAATATTAAGTAAATTCACTTCAGAACTTCTAAAATTTTGGACTTCTGTCTCATGTCTTTAATGAAGTCTGTGTTTTTAGATTTCTGTTAACATAGAAAGGTGTTGCTATCTAAATGTCTCTGTGAGCACATCCAGACCATGCTGTTCAACATGCTGTCCCAATCTGATACGTTGTAAATGGCCAATATTTTTAGATGTCCTTTAATGAAATGAGATGATAATCTTAACCTTAAGTATGTGGGAAAATTATGGCAATCCTAAAAATATAGTGAAAATTAGCAGTTGATAGGAATCTTTTTTGATGCATTCTGTGGATATAGTTTCCAATTTGTATGTGAGGGTGGATTTGTCAGATTAGCAGAGTTTTTTCCATTTTATGAATTAAACCCATTTACTCATGAAAAAAATGAGGAGAATAATTTTTAATGACATGTACAAAGCTGGCGGGGGGGAAAATATTTCAAAGAATTCATCTAAGTAAAAAGTACTCTGGTGACCAGTCAGGCCATTGATATTTGGTCTGATATTTGGTCTGTGTCAGTGAACAAAAGACTCTTAATTGGTGTTTATTCACTCCAAGTGTCCCAAACAGTAAACAGGAATAAAAGTGTTCAGAAATGTCTGCACGTCATTTCCTCACAACTTGTCATGAATCCCTGGCGCTTCTGGTTTTGTCGGATTATTAGTCTGTGAAGGAAGAGATAAAGCATTTCCTTGTATTGAATTTGAGCACGCTCTGTGCTTTGGGCTGAATGAAATATTAAAGGCTGTTTGCGATCTCACAGATGAGTAGGGCAAGCAAACTTTCGCACGCACATGGAAGGAGGTGGCAGACTGAGGTAGAGGCATTGGTAGATTCCCAAATTTAGGAGACTTGTTCATGGCTGCTGGTAGTATTTCCCTCCCACGTACAAGGACGCTCCACCCACTTGATTTTCAGTGACTACTTTTAATTATTTTTGTAAGCATCTCTGGACCATATGAACTTGCTAATCCTTCCATTGACTGTGCTTACTTAAACTATTTCATAAACACAGTAAACATCTCTGATTGCAATGAACTCTCATAATCTGGCAAGCCTGAAACTGTGGAACCTGCAAGACATGCTCCTTGCAAATGAGAGGGTGTGGATGTGCTGCTCTCATTTTCATCAATAGAACAGAGTAATTACAATTGGGAAGGAGAGCAATAAATGATAGAATCCACTTGGGAAAGTAAAATACTTTGGGATACTGTGGAGTGGTTAAAATGTAAGGGGTCAAGCATGTAATCCATCTTTATTTCTCATTGTCTGTAAATATCTATACTTTGTATACACATTTATGTAATAGCATACTGTCATTACATGTATAGCGAGATGGTCAGAGAAAGATATCTACAGTGTTGACTAATGTTCTTAATACTGTATAATACTACACAAATGGTAATTGTTGGATGGAAAGATGTTGTCCATGGCAATCCTTCTTGATTAAAATTACCTTACACGTTGGCTCACTGCTGAGACCTTTCATCCCATGGATGGCTGGTTTTACAAGTTTGGCCTTATCTGTCAGCCTGCCTGTGTGGAGCTGAACTGAAATGTATCTATATTACTTAATGAGAAACTTCGTCTTAAGTGTAGGGAAGTCTCCCACTATGAGGTTGTCAGCTACCTAAGCCCTAAAATCCATGATAATTGCCGTGTCTATAAAATGCCCCTCATTATGGCACATAAAATGCTTGGCTGCAAAGAACTGCTGTGTGAAGATTGTGTGCTGCATACCAGTCAGCATAAAATAAAACTCCCGGGTAAAAAATAAACAAATAGACATTATACTTGGTTTCATTTGCACATATTTTGATGAAGGAGATTTCCAAATTGTCTGGCTGTAGTACAGGAACAATTCAATGCATGCAGTCTTCACCACAGAGGAACTTAATGGCACTCCTACAGTCTGTTCAAATAAATGTGCTGGCCCTGGGAGAAAACGGTGCACAAGGAGTTAAGCAGGGCTATTTCCCGTCGATCAATACTGGAAAAAAATACGCAGTAAGAACCTAGTAACCTTCCAAAGAAGTTGCTTTGAAATATTCACACAACAATAAAGGTGCAAATCCTCCTCTTTATTTGAATGGAACTTAGCAAAGATGCATCTAACAGGCGGAAATATGAAAATGCTTTTCCTCAATTACCAATCGTTAGCTCAAAGAAAGTAAAGAAATTGTTTCAGAAAATAACTGCATGATTATTTATTGACTTTGGCCACATCGATTTGCTAAATCATATGGATGCTATTAAGGTTTGCTGTTTTAAGCAACAACACCCACTGCCCCCCTTTATCCCTTTATTTCAATTGACATGGTCAAATCCCAACGCAGTTTTGAAACCACAGTTTGAAAGATTGTGTATTTCAGTTATACATGTAATGGTTTCATATTTCTTAATTCTGTCCCCTTGGCCATCACCACACTTTGCATTTTGGAGTTTTTCTGTGCAGCATGACCCTCAGCTCAGATGTGAAACTATGAACTGTGTTATTGTATGTGCGCTTTTGGTTCAAAACTCATTTAACTGGAGTGTGGACTATGTTTTTCAAGTGGAAACATTCCATGTACCCTACATTACAATGTCAAATTATTAGTGGATTTTCAAAGCAAACAAAAAATGTAATTTAAAGCCATCTCTCTCAGCTGCAGGGTTTTTTAACAGTCCCTTGGTTGTTTTAAAATAGCATATGTTAGAGCTGTCCCACATCTTATTACTGTGAAGGCTCCTGACAGAAATGCTGAATCATGCAAAGGATATTATGGAAAACTCAGAGCATATTTGAACTAATCCAGATATTGCAAACTTGTTCCTTAGCCATTTTTATCTGAGGAGGGCCCCATTTTGACATTTACCTATGCATTTTGAAGGAGGTATCAGGTGCCTGATCTTTGGCTGTTTATGAGATAACTCTGTGTCACATACTAGGAGCAAAATTAAACTCTCTGGAATAGAAGTTGGAAAATTTGGTATCGGTGTCTTAAGTGGCAGCACCAATGTACTGAACCGCCTAGCAGGGGAAGATGGACTTTCTATAGTTAATGGTACAAAATCAGTTTTTCTAATACACTGTTCCTTTCTCTTCTACGCTTAAGTAGCCTAAGGTTGTTTTATAGCTTTCTTCTCTAACTTTAACATTGCATTCCCCACCTGAAAACCCATTTTTAACCTTTCCTTTGAATGAGTTAGAGATGAGGGAATCTATGTACCAGAGTTGTAAACAGTTTACCAACTTCTCTGGACCGTAGACTTTGAAACTTGCATGTTCTCACACGTGTGACTCTCAGCGATTCTCTTCTAATTAAGAAACTCTCTTAACCCTCTTGCTAGGCCAACAGCAGCATTGCTGCAGGCCCTCCCCATCCTCTGAACTGGGGGAGCTGTCAGTACATTAAAAGGCTGAGCCTCCCCTATGAGTGCATCACATCCACCAGCCGCGTATCACTGCTAAAAGAAACATGGCACGCAGGTGTTTAAATTATTTACAGTCATAATCGGCCTTTATGTTACATTGCTGAGCCAAACCTCTGTTATTCTAGTGCATAATTGATGGTGCTCAGTAGTGGAAAAGTTAGAAAAGCGGAAGTAATGAGATGCGAAAGTCGAGTGAGGCAGCTCCAGCTGGCTCAGCTGGCCTGGGCTGAGACGCCGGTGCGGCCACCTGCAGAAGGCAGCAGGGTAACAGGCCAGGACTGGGCCTCATGTCAGGGGCTTGATCAGGAATCTGACGGGCAAAGGATTTCTTTGGCCGAGCCACGTGACTAGCAAGGACTTGAAGGCTTTAGTAGTTTGTTGCAAGCTGCTTCGGTAAAGCTTTCAGAGGAGTTACAAGTCTGTATTCTCAGAAAGGGGTGAATCCTGCATGATTTTGGATGGTGCAATGACAGGTATCAGTGGATGGCAAAAAGGTCATAATGCCCTAGTCATTCCAGTACAGAGAATTGCATAACCAGGAGTATTTTATAAAGGCTACAGACCTTCAGAAATTCTGACTATTTTATCATACACAGGAATCTATCACATGGAAAAATAATCCAAAAACTGCCCTAGTTTGGAATCACTTTTGTGTTTTTGGCTATCTTGGATGCAAATTTCTACAATCAGAATACACCCAATTACATGACAATATCAATTACTTTATTTCCAGAAGCTTCCACTAATTTATAAAGCAATTTAATATCTCATTTCTGACACAAATATCGAAATATTTTGTAAAGAACGTATGTGATTTACAAATATGAGCTTGTTTTAAAGGTTTGTTTCTGCCCTCCCCTCACTTTATTGGGCCTTATTTTAAGTCAGCAGTTTCATTCTTCCGTCTCTCCAGCATTCTGCATGTGTGTCTTGTATAGTAATGCACCTCACACCATGATATGACAGAGGAGGAATGATTGCTTCTCCACTATGAAAAGAAATAACCTTTGTATTAAACAATAATGATTGTTGTTTTGGGCTTTGTCCTGTATCTAATGTCTGTAAAAGTTTAGTACTAAATTATTTTGGAACAGCAGCACTTCCTTTGTTGCTAGTTTTTCTAGATGAATGTCCTAATCACCAAAACCTCCAGCATTTCTTGGTTGTTGTCATCAGAATAAAAAAGGGTATTTCACTACAGAAACAAGGAAGGTGGTGAGAGTAACAAAATAAGATAGTCAGGAAGTTATTGTGGTTTGTATTATTGGTCTCTAGGTACACTGAATTTTTTTTGTAGCAGGATTTGTCTTTGAGGCAACTAGTGTTTAGCCACCTGGTGTAGTTGCACGTAGAACTCTTGTGTAACTGGCAATGAATAGTGCTAATGAGCAATACTTTCTCCACTCTTGTGAAAACAAGGGCTGCAGTTTGTGTAAACACTGCTGGTGTGGCTGAAATGGACGTACTGTGACATGGGATGCATGGCTGAAATAATCATAGAATCATTTGGGTTGGAAAAGACCTTTAAGATCAGCAAATCCAACTGTTAACCTCGCACTGCCAAGTCCGTCACTAAACCATATCCCTAGGCAGCCCATTTGTGCACCTCACTTTTCTTTTGAAAGTAATGTATGCACTTCTAGCAGTTGGAGCTCCTGACAGAAACGTAGTGCTTTAATGCACTTGAACTGGTTATATTTTTCATACTAAGTAGCACACTTTCTTGTATGCGTGTTGTAAATGACCAGGCACTGTTTACCTAAACCTCTGCTTATATTACCTTCATACACAGTGGTAGTGCTAATGCTGGCATTTGCATGCTAAATATTCACTCTGTGACAATTCTTCAGGTGATAAAGTGGCTAATCACTTTTACTATTATTTCTAAGCAGGAAAAAAGAATGTTTTGTTCCCATTCATTGTTAAGAGTAGTGCAGAGATCCCAAATCATTTCATCCCTATGCTTTAATGAGCTTGTCTCATTAATATTTCCTGTATTAATTCTGCCAAAAAGACCCAAGCAAACAAAAAGCAATAAAAGAAAAAAAGAAATGAAGGAAATCTTGCAGAGATTATTATGACAATAAAAATGACAAAAAATGTACAAAATTATATTTCATATAGAAAATGCAGCCTTGTAACATTTAATGAAGTAACACAAATCCTTACAGTTTCTTTGATGATGATGCTATAAAATACTCTAATAAGCTATAAAGAAGTGAACCTGTGTCCTGTTGAAAATAATGACTATAGCAAAGTCCTGTGCCACAACATTTGGTAGGCAAAAACAGAGAGAAAAGTAATTAGACGCTGAGGAAGAAAAATCCTCAAACAACCTTTTTGCCTGGCACTGCATTAAATAAGAGCTGTAAGGATATGATATTAAGAAGCACATTTTTTCAATTAGAAAACATTGTGAAGAATTTGATTTGGTCAAAGTGATTTGCACATTGGAAATTACTTTTGTGTTCCAGAATAAGTATTTTTAGATAGGTACATACCATTTATATGGTTATATCTGTTTGTGTAGGTACATGATCATGCGTTTATGTATATAGAATTGCTACACAAACTCACGTTTTTGTAAACTCTGTGCCACAAATATATGAATATCAGTGTCTAAATCAAGATTCCAATCTACCTTTGGCTTCGGAAGAGAAGGAAGAAGACTGTGGTTTGAACTGGGGTCTGTTCTTCCTTGGCTTCCATCTTTTAATTTGTTATTCAAAACATCTACTTTAAAGAAAAAGATTTGTAGTGCTCTAGGTGACTGAAATATTTAACACTGGCAGAAATTCATAACCCAGCTGCAGAGGTGTAATGGCAATGCAGTTTCAAATGTTGTGTCAGGGAAGTTCTTGCATGCCAGCACTTTAAAAATCCAAATGTGTAGTTGGCTTTAATCAGTTACCGTTTCTTTTGTATTATACAGTTCAGTGAGTCAGCAAACAAAAGTAGTTGCAATTTAATAAGTTGGGTATTCAATCAAAAGTTCTTAAAATGGGATATATCAATCCATGAAACATCTTCAGGTATGGGCTACTAATATGTGTGGATTTCTTAATGCATTGTTTACATCACAGGACTTCAGCAAGGTTTTGTGTCTTGTTTTTGAGTTGCCTTCTGTTTCTGGGACACTTTTTGTAAGATATATGTGTGTGTGTATATATATATAAAAAAAAATACATATGTATTATTTGTAATATAAATGTGCATATATCTATATATGTAATGTATATTTGTAAGATAGCTATATACTTAGTAGCTATAAATATATAAGGATATGAAATTAAAGACTCTCCTTTCTACTCCAGAAATAAAGATGGGCTATTTTCTCAAATCTGTTCAGCCATGTTCCTTGTTAGACTGTAAGGAGAAGGCTCCGATCCTTTAATTGTTAATTAGCAGTAAGTTATAGTGAATCTGTCTTGTAGAACTACATTTCTTATTGATCCAAAAATAAACTCTTAATCATGTTTACTACTTAGTAAATAGTAGCTGGTATTTATGAGTGGAGTTAATACTGGGGAATGTTGTGAAATCTGCCATTTTTGGTTTGGTTTGAGAGGGCTGCTTTGGGATGGCTAGTTAGAATCTGGCCTGGGACATGGTGTTAGAATGTGAATGAGCTTTCTGTCAAACGGATGACAATTAAATCTCAGCTCACAGGACCATCCAGGCTGGAAGGGACCTCAGGAGGTCTCTAGTGCTGCCAAGTGCCCTGAAGTCATCCAGGCTCCCACCAGACAGACCCAACTCCCTCGACCTCTCTTCACAGAGCCCATGCTCCAGCCAAGATGGTCTTGTGGCCCCTGGCTCAACTCACTCCAGTCTATCTGGAGCAGTAACCCATGAGAGAATTGCATGTATCATACATAAACCACAAGTCCTTATAGTGCTGTGCCCAGAGGCGTCTGTGCAGTGTGTCCAAACTACTCGTCTATTGCACTGAGTCAGGAGGTGCCAAAGGTGTACTTCTAAGATGGTGTCTCCACCTCCCGATTGCCATTTGAGCAGCTCAGGCTCACTCAAGCATCAAATCTTTTCGTGAGTGCAGGGCTTGCCCTTGGCACGCTATCACTGCGGAGGGAGTGCGCTGCTGGCACCAGAGAAAGAAATTAGCCTGGGATTGCTCATCCTGCAGTTAGTCGGCAGGAGGTGGAGGCTTCTAAAAAATGTTCTCTCCTTAAGTAAATTTCAACATTTTTTGTTTTAATCCTTAGGGTTGTTTCAGGTGTCTCTCAGGAATTTTTCACATATGACCTCCCATACTGATTGGTGGCATCCACTCTTGGGTGTAAATCTCAAACTTATCTCGGTATCGAAATTTGCTTGTTTTGTGGTTGTGTTTTTTTTGTGTGTGTTTGTGCATTTTTTATTGGTGTGGTTCCTAGGTTAAAAACAAACAAACAAACAAAGAAAAACCCAAGAAGATATTATTTCCAGAGGCAGGCTAAATTACAAAAGCTGCCAGTTGCCTTCTTGGTGACTTTTAAAATTATACTAGTTATCTCAGAAAGTTGTGTGTAAGATGTGTATTTGAACAGGTACCTTGTCTCACATATAGTTTTCCTCTCTTCCTTTCTTGGTCCTTATATTTTTTCTTTTTGTGTCCAACAATATCGTTCTGCGCTTGATTTTGTAGAGAGAGCAGTGTCTTTAGGGGGAGTGCATACTTATTAAAGTGTATAGACTGTTTCTAGGGAATTGCATATCTGGATGGTCCGGATAGCTCCATGGCATTTACCTGAATTCTTACTGGCCTTATTTATGACTTGTGCTTGTGGAGAGAACATAAATAGCCAGGGAGAAAAACATGCAGGGAATACTATCCTGCAGATAAAGGGAGGTGCTGTATTTAGCTTATCTTTTTCCATTGGAGAAGGAAGAATTAGTGCATCCTTCAGGGACATAAAAGATTTTTCTGCCAGACTAATTTATAGTGTGGACTAAGTATTTTTTGTAGCTGCCAAGTGCTTTTTTTATGTTTTTGGAAGTAATAAGGCAGGATTACAAACTATAAATTATTATCGTCGTAGCTGCTCACAAGCTTGCCCACCCATTCATGCTACATAGTACTTTATGGAAAGTTATGTTTAATTTCACTTAATGAGTACTTAGGACTGAGTCCTCTCAAATGCTTTGATGGGCTGTTAAATTTACAAATGTCCTGCAGCTATAAATTACCAATAAAGATTAGTAGAAAGAGTACATTGCCATATATTTCACATGATTTACTTAATGTCACAGTCTTTTCTTCTTTTTCTTTCCCAAACTGGAGGCTCAGACATGATGAGGCAGGATATGCACACCATCTGTGACGATTCTTCTGTACTAAGGTTTAACTGCTTTTTGGTGTTTTGACCCCCTCCCCCCCAAAAAAAAAAAAA
>VXBL01000642.1:87757-97779 GCA_013400195.1 Aramus guarauna
CCCCCAAAAAAAAAAAAAAAAAAAAAAAAAAAAGAAATTAGCAGAAGGATGTGTGTACATTTATTAACTAATGGACAACAAATGAGAATATGGTAATTGCTGTAATTAATAATATGATATAATAATTAAATCTGATAGAAATACAAAAGGAAGTCAGATAAGACTTTTTATTCTTAAATATTGTTGAGTGTTGCTTCTAATAATAGAACATACTAACCAATCTTAATTAAAGGCTTAGTCATGAAAGTCATCTGTGCAACCAGGTAGCCATAATTCTTTGACTTCACTGATACTTGTTCTAAGTGAAAAAGAATTATTTTCACTAGTGTATGGATTTTGGAGTTGGGCCCAGAAATCATTTGCTTTGTATATATATATATATATGAAGGGGAAATGCAGTTTGTACCTTTTCAAAACAGATTTTTTTTTTTAAATCTGTGAAGGGGACAGCTTCAGCAGCAGATGAAATAATTCCATTTCTTTTCTCATGATTATTTTCCAAATTTGTATAAAATAGCTGTCAAGCTCTAGAATGAATTGTTGTTCTTATATTCTTGCATTTCAGTTGAGTTTTAGATAAAGAAATCTGGCTGCTTTGATTAGTTTTTATCTTGAACATGTCATGTTGTCCTCCCTTCATCCCCTAAAAATAATCTTTCATTGCACTTGCTTTAATAAATGTAAAAGCTGTGGGTAATAGATTACAACTAAAAATGGTACTGATTGATTACTCTGTATGAACACCTCACTTAAGGAGTAATAGATGTGTTTTCCTAACAGTATTTTAAATAAGATAGTTTTTAAAAAATTATTTTGTTGATTATTTTTCCATAAATGTGTATCTGAAAATGAGTGATAGCTCTGTGGTTTTGCATGACTGAGATTTTGTAGAGGGGGAAGATTGTTGTGGTTAAGTGCTTTTGAGAAGAGCCCAGTGTGCCTGTGAGGACTTTTTAAAAACATTGCTAACTGTCCCTTTTGTATGACAGTAAGAATTTTGTGGGAATGTGTTGTATGTTATAAAATGTGACAGCTGGAGAGTTGTTAACTTTTTTTTAATTGGATGAATATTAAAATTGTGGTGCTGTGTCTAGGTATAAGTTAAATTTATGCTCATGATCCTATCTATACCTCCTGTGAAGGCAATGAAAGTTACAGACAGAATGTTAACTCCTACAAAGAAATCATATGGAAAATAGATGTTTCACTGGCTATAGATTATGTGACAAAATTATTAGTGAGGTTTTACAACAGGAACTGGGTTATTAAAGTACAGTAGTTATCTTTACATGTATTCATATTTAAATTTAATTAAAGAGTTTTCCAATTGTTGTCCTCGGAAACAAATTTAAAGCCATTTTATATTATACACTACACATGAACATAGACTCCTGTATTACTCTTCTCAAGAAAATAATGTTTATTGTCTTCAGGCGAATTTAAGAGAAGAAAAAAAAAAAGCAGCTTACTAAAAAAATCCTAATTTGAAATGTATCCCATATTAGTTTCATCCTCCTTCATTTGAACTGATTTTTTTCAGTGCTGTTTCTGATTTAAAGAACTGTTCTGGAAAGATGGTATGTAATTTTTCAGAGCAGTTATGTGGTAGTTTTTTCACTTTATTTGGGAAATGCAGCAAAATGCTGCAGTTTTCCCTTTAAGTACTGGGTTTTTATTAGGTGGTAGGTAGGTGGCAAATCCTTCGTTGTATCCAGTGTTCATCTAAAGTTTGATGTTGAGATGTGTGATGTATTTCAGATATATTTCAAAGTTTACTCAATCTGAGACTTGCTTCTTTTGATTGCTCAGACAGTTGGCCTGGGACAAATAGGTACTGCTGGTGCTGACAGGGAATAGCAGTTGTGGAGCAAGAGTATATGGCAATTTATACAGTACCTGTCTTTGCAAACTGAAAAGGAGTCTTAAGTGTACCAGAGGAAACCTCAGAAAGGACAATATTTAAAAGTATTTGTAGATCAATATATTAGGATTGCTAGCAAGTTAGTAAGGTCTTTGGACTGTGAGCACCTCCAGATGTTCTGATGAATAGCTTGCTCACTAAACTAATGCAAGTCACTTGAACTTCTCTCTGTTGGGAATCTCAACTGTAAAAACTGTCATTAAAAGCAGAGCTTTATACATTTTTTTGAGAGCTGCTGCCAATAATGATTTTTAAATCATGTATTTGTGTTCTGGTATCATTAAAAGAGTGGAAAATAAATGCTAAAGGAGATGGGTGAAGCAAGAGACTTGTTAAAGCTAATACGAGCATGGTAGGTTTTTCTAAAGGCAGGTAATTCTTTGGAGGCTGTTAATACAAACAAGGTGGAGTAATATCTGAATACTCTGAAATCTCGCTAGACGCTGGAATTGGGCTCTTCATTTAGTTAAGTAAAACAACTTCTGGTTTTGGAAGGAGAGAAATTAAGGAGAGAGCTAGCTATTTGCTCCTTAAAGATGCCATTTTCTGAAGTTCTCTGCCATTTTTGACAACTACAGTTCATAGTGAAAGAGGGTAATTGAGGATCAACTAAAATGTCATTAATGTCATTAACATACAGTTTTATATTTTAGATCGTTAGTGTTAGATTTTTACTCAAAAACAATTTTCTGCCTTGTGGACAGTTTCACTTTTTAAAAAAGTATCTGAAAGTCTCTCCACAGTTTTTTTCTGGTAGTGACTAAGCCAACAATGTTGTTGATAGGAGGTATCCACCCAAGGGTAGCCACACCTGTATTGATTGCACCTTCTGGAAAGTGAGAATTAAATATTGAGCGTTGTAACTCAACACTGTTTAAGGTCCAAGAATTGTGTCTATTGAGGTATGTTTTTAGTATCTTCTTTAGAAAGAAGGTAGCAGTTTGCCACACTTGCGCAGTTTGCCACACTTGCACAGTTTGCCACACTTACACAGTTTGGTGAAGATCTAATTTCTTTGAATTCATTGCTTGTTATTATTTCTAATCACATGCTTGATTGACTCCAGATAAATGATTCTGACTGAAAAGGCAGAGAGTTAAATCTAAAACTGTAAGCATGTATTTTAACTGAAAATAGGATCATCATGGAATGTGTTCTCAATCAGCACTTGACATTCATCTGAATATATATCTTAAAAGAAAGAAGAAAAGTAAGCACTGTTCTATCCTTGGGCAGGAGCAGTGTGTGAAAAACTGTGATTGAGCTTGGAGGATGAAAATGGAAGCCCTGGAGGGTACATGGAAATAATAAAACTGAGGCCCCCGATGGTGTTATGCTAAGTGTGGCTAATATTGAGAATGTACTGAGAGGAAAATCAAGTAACCCTTTGAAATCCTTCCTGAGATTGCCAAGTCATTTTGAAGTTTCAGAAAGATACCTATAAATGAGCTAATGAAAGAACTGATTTATAGAATAAAATGGGACAATATGAAATGTTATCACTGTTTCGAAGATGCAAACTACAGTCTTGCCAAACTCTTTCTCAGGCAAGATCTTAGACAGGTGAGTAGTCTTATTTTTTTCTACAATGAGAAAAACTCCTGAGGAGTTTCAGCTGGTCTTAAATTGAAAGAAGTTAGAGATCATGACACTGGAATAGTCAAAATGTAAATTATTTTATTATCAGGAAGAACATGCAAAAGAGAGGATTTTATTTTATTTTATTTTATTTTATTTTATTTTATTTTATTTTATTTTATTTTATTTTATTTTATTTTATGGGAAAAGTAATGCTGCTTGCAGATTTTCTTTTGGCATTGGAGTTTTTTCCCCCTGTCCTTCAGACATTTGACTTTGTGGGTTTTGTTTTATCTCTTAATGCAGGTGTAAACTGAGGTTTTTTACGATACTGATGGAGCTCCTTCTAGATTCAGCAATTTCTTGTTCTATTATTTTACAAATTAATGGTGAACAAAATGCAAAGCTGTATGCTGTGGAGTGTCCAAGATGACAGAAGGAAATTGGCTTTTATAAAACACGTGAATGTATTTGCAGTTGGTAACCACAATTAAGAACAGAATTGGCAAGGTGAATCATTTACAAGGTCTAACAATGAAATTTTTTTTGTTTGCTTTTTGAGGGAGAAAATTGGCAGCAAGTGTGGATAATAAATTACGAGATGTGTTATTTTGCAATTTTTAAGTCCAACTCATGATGTCGTTAAAGTCAGTGGAAGAAACTGCCATTGCCTTAGGTAAAATCAGGAGGATGATCTTTCTGAGAACAAAAATTGATTTAACCTCTAATAATTCCAGGAGCCCTGCCTTTCCCTTTCCCTTTCCCTTTCCCTTTCCCTTTCCCTTTCCCTTTCCCTTTCCCCTTCCTCTTTCCTCTTTCCTCTTTCCTCTTTCCTCTTTTTTTAAGGCAAGTCACATATGCTCAATTTTTGCTTTGGCAATTATTGTGAGTTTTAATAATTTGTAAGTGAGGTGATTTATAAAGAGATATCAGATGTTTTTACTTTGTTAGAGTATTTGGTATTCTTACAGGTAGACGATGCTGATGGAAGGTTCAATCATGACAAAATTATTTTACATTTGCAGATGAGAGTAAGATTTGCATTTGCTGAATATCATAAATGGGAATAAAATATGGATTGTATTAGTGCATGTGGGAGACAGTCCAATACACCGGGAAGAGTATTTTTGTGAAGGTTGTCAGATAGTGACCACAGACAGGTGCTAGAGTGGCTGTAGGTTCCCTTGGGATCATAAGGTTAGACAAACTGCCCCTAGGATTTAAATAGGGCAGTTGTTTTATGTCAGTTTAATTATCCTTAACGCTTTGTGAGGCAGTCACTCAAGTGGTCTGGAAATATTAGGAAATTGGAGGCTTTCACAGCTTTGAGGGCAAAGTTCTGATTGGATTTGTGTGGTATTCATTCACTTTGTGATAGCCTTAATGCAAGTGATGGGCTGTTAGAACCACAAGGCACGCTTAGTGCCAGTACAAGATTTAATCGAGACACTATCATTCAGCAGGAAATGCCTTTCAGTCCAATTTTATTTATATGAATTTACTCTGCAACTCTGTAATCTCTGCTTGGGGTCATTACTTTGATTTTAACTTAGCAATTTAACTCCTGAAGTGCTTCAAGTAAAAATATCCTTAGAGGAGTAATAAGTTTAAATAGCTCCAAATCAGTTGAAAATAGTTTTTTAATTTAGTTCAGGCTGGGAGCGCAAACTAGCAGGAAAACAAGTAGATAGAGGAGGAAAAAAGAGATTAAGCATAAATAGTCACACTGTGCCATACAGTTAAAGAATTTAGAGATGGGGCAAAAAGCTTAAATATACCTTTTTCTAGCATCCTGGTATTAATAAATATCTAGTGGCAATAAATAAAAAGTAATCACCCAAATAATATTTACTTTAATACTAGGGTGGGGTTTTTTTTGTTTTGATTGTTTTGATGGCATACTAGTACAGGAGATATGAAAATGTAACTACTGCTTCCTAAATTAACAATTTAGTTACTGAATGAGAAGAAAACGTCTTAACATAAATAAAATAAAAATCTCTAGTTTTCAGCCAACCCCATTGCTTTTATAAAGCACTTGAGATTTTATTTTCATTAGCACTGAGAAGCACTTTGAAATGAGTAACTAGCAAATAAACAAACTGAGATAATTCAAGTTTATATTGTTGAGTTAATAAGACTAATAAAAACTCTACGTTTCCCAAGGTTTCCCATTATTACGATTTAATTTTTTTTATTGCAGAAGAAAATTGTTAGGGTTATATAGTCTTAGGCATCATGGAAATTTTCTTTACCGGTTTTATGTTCTTTTATGACTTGAAAAAAATGAGACTTGTTTTGCAGCTTGTGAACAAGGAAAATGCATCTTTTCAGTGATTTCATCTGGGTGATTGTTTGGTTCCTCATTGTCTTTTGCCTGATGGTGTGTGCTTGAAGGTTCATTTCTTCAGCGGCTTTCCCTCTATAAGAATTCTGGCAGCATAGCATAGATTTTACAGGAGAGTAAATAGGAAGTTTCTTAGGAGCTCTGTTCCTTTAGCAGTTACTCCATTGTATTAATACAGTGACAGATAGAAACACCAGGAGTTGCAGTTCCACGTCAGGTGCTCCAGTCAGTCAGTTCTGCACAGCATTGTGCCTTGCTGTTCTGTTGGCAGCTTTTCTTCTGCGTAGCTGCAGAAATTTTTAGATTTTTATTCTTTTAATCACTGTTTGTCTGCCCCCATCTTCTTTGCCCTCCATCGTTTCAGGGTTTGCGGTGGCTTTTCCTTTTTCTGTTCTCTCTTCTCTTCCTCTTCTCTTCCTCTTCTCTTTCTCTTCTCTTTCTCTTCTCTTTCTCTTCTCTTCTCTTTCTCTTCTCTTCTCTTCTCTTCTCTTCTCTTCTCTTCTCTTCTCTTCTCTTCTCTTCTCTTCTCTTCTCTTCTCCCCTCTTCCCTCTTCCCTCTTCCCTCTTCCCTCTTCCCTCTTCCCTCTTCCCTCTTCTCTTTCTCATTGTGCAGACTTGAAGTACACTGAGAAAGGGGAAAGGTCTTATGTCAGTTAGAAATACAGAAACCTGATTTAAAAGTACATTGACCATTTATCTAACAGAAATTTAGAAGTATTTTTTACCTTACCATGTGCCTTTCTTGTGCTTGTTTGGATCACTGCTCTCTAATATTCACTTCCTGTAACAGGAAACCTTCTCCTAATCTCAGCAGTCTGGGAATAGACCAAATAATTTGGAAAGGTGATCTAAGGATTGTTCAGTAAGGTGTGATACTGAAGATATATAATCCTGTTATTTTGTAAGAGGATATTGTACATTACGCCGGATTAAAACAATTGTTTTTTCTAACATGGCAATGACATTGAAATTAAATAAATGTAAGTTGTATACAAATATACAAAATATTTGTAAAACATGATAATTTTTACTGCTTCTATGGCAGCATTTCAGAGTGGAAGTGGAAGAGCTGAAACCACACTCTGTTTAATGTTTCTTATTTTGATTTTCCTTCACTTCATTGCAGCCAAAATCCAGAGAGAACATTTTGTGCAGAAGAGGGAGAACGGCACTTCTTGAATGAGCAGATGTTTTGTTTTTTTCCACTTTGTCTTGCTGGTAGTGGTGGTGTCCTGAACAAAGGCTTGGCTTGGGATGAGTGAGCTATTGAGTGGAGATAATTTCATTTCAGTGTACAACTGAAGAAGAGATTATTTTTTTCCCCCCACCTTTTCTGGGTGCAGGTCCGTACCAATGTTTGCCGTTTCCCCCCATGCTGGGTTGCGAGTCTGATTTACAGCTCATACCCCATCATAAGTCCCCCCTCCTTTCTTCCTTTTTTTTTTTCCTTTGTTTGAACATCACATAAGTCAGTAAGGAGTTAATTTCCAATGAATACTAGACATGAGCTCCTCTGCGGTGTGTTTCGTGCAAGGTTTTGTGTCTGTCACGGCCCCTCTTTCATGCTTCTGTGGGTATGGAAATGATTGGAGACAGAGTGGGGAGCAGGCGCGGGGCTCGATGCTGCAGCCCTGTGACCACCTGCTGCATTACCCACCGCCAGTGCCTCCCTCATGCTCCTCTGCTGTTTGTGGCACGCAATGCTCCAGGGAGCACGGCAGAGGCGGCACCAGCCCAAATCTGCCCTTCCAGAAATTTCTCTCCAAAGCCAAGCCCTCCTCTCTCCCTGGGAGGGGGAACACCCCCGGGTGAGAGCATCGGGGTTGCTGTAAAAGTGCCAGCCGGCACAGTGATAAAGCATGGGTGACGGCAGCGGTCGGTCATGTAATTATGTTTTGTTGCGGTTGGTTTTTAATAGCCTTAGATTTGATGCCTGAAACCTCTGTGCTGCGTTGAAAATGGCAGCTAGCTTTTTTTGTGAAACTCTCACTAAGACTGTAGCTCTCTGACAGCGATGTATTTTTTTTTATCTTCTGTCCATCTCTCAGCAAAGTAAAACCCAAAACACTGGGAAAGAAGCACCCATGAAGCAGTGAGGAAAGGGAGTGGTTCAGTATTTTTTCGTAGTGAGATGGAAGAGGTAATAGCTCAGCAGTTTAAGGGGTTTTGCTTTCTACCTAGATGTCTTAGTTTGACACTGTTAGAAAGACTGTTGTTGAATACTGAAGCCAGTTCATGCATTTGTTACACTGTTTAGGTTTTCAAAGCCTTATTTATTGGAAAATATGAAAATACCAATGATGCAGTGTTCACTAGCCTGTCTGAAATGGGTATTGTAACCTCTGAACCTAAAAGAAAAAGAATAGGTCATACTTCCTAAAACTATTGTGCTCAGCAGAAATTCTCTGTATATTATTTTGTCTTGTATGTTCAGAAATGGGAGAATCTAATAACAGTATTGTAATGAAACAAAAAAACCCCTCTGAAAGTCTTTATAGTTGGCACAAAGTGCTATAATTTTTTCCCTAAGCACAAATGGTCTAAGCATATTGTTTCCTTCTATAAAAAATTACAGTGCTGGGTGGTGTTTCATACCCTTATCAATCTGTCTATTTAAGCCTGGAAATAAAAGAGAGTATAATTTAAGCCTGTATTTTGAACAGAAGGGTGGGGGTTTTTTTCTTTTATGTTGCCATCCTTTTAGGCATTACCTATCCTTTATTCTCATTGTTCTTACTGGTCATGTTCAATTTTTTCATTTGTTATTTTGCTCTTATTGATGTTACTAGCTTTATTTTTTCTTTTGGCAATAATAAATTGGATTTGTTACTGTAATTTTCTGAGATGTTTAACTTGGTCATCTTTTTTTTAATTAGCTGTTGAGCGTGGAAATAAGGGGAAAGTAGAATACAACCTAGTTTCACATGCAAGTATTTTGTTATCTAGAAAGTTACATGGAAAAGGAATAAATAAAAAAATGCCTTTTTTTGAAAAAGAATGTTTCTTGTGATTGTTAAGTTTAGCTGTGGTTGACTGTATGCTGACAGAAAGCTATTTTGCCAGTGATTCAGCATGATGCTGAATCTCCCAGCCACACTTCTTGTTGGGATTATTTGGAGAGGTAACTACAAAAATTGTTACTGTTATTCGTGTTATTTTTTCTGAACAGTTCAGGCTGGCATCTCGGCTGCTTGCCAGTTTCGGCTTCATTCCACTCAGGAATTATTTGCTTCATTCCTACTTGAACCTGCCACTCCTGCAGCTCATGTTTGTAACAGAGATGGACAGATCAAAGGAGTCAGAGCCCCAGGAAGAGGGAAGTAGGGCAGTCCTTACTGGCACAGAAGACAATTAATTTTAATTGTTAGGATTATTACTTCTTTAATCTATAGGAGAGCTTTAGTAATGGAAATTGTGTGAATTAAGTAAGTATTCTCAATGATAAATCATGATGGTTTAAGAATAATAGTTTTTTTGTATGCAGACTTGGAGCCCTGTCCCAATCCTGAAAACAGTATGAGCAAGGATGCTGGCGTCCCACGCGGTGAACAGGAGGACTCAGGCTAGTAGGTGCCATGCTGAACACCATGACTTGTCACAGGACTGAGTCCACAAAAACTACCAAAGAGCCTGGCCTGTCTGTAATGTACGTGCCAAGTGCTTGAAGGACCTGATGTGGAAGAGCACTGTTTTAGCCAAAACCGTTTTAAATTTTAGATTAACACCAAAGAAAGGTACTTGGTTTTGCAATGATTTGTCACAGATGTTATTGTGCATAGGTCCACGGTCTTCATTTTCAGTGGAGTGCATATTTTGGTCAGAACCAAAACCAGAAACAGATGACAGTAAGGAGGAGGAGCTGCATCTTTTGGAAGAAGATGGGGATCCTTGCCTTTAATTAGCAGGCCTTATCTTCCCTTCTCTCCAGTAAGTGACATGATCAGTTTCCTTTTAAAACTGTGTCTTCGTTGTTCAAGTAGTAGTAAATGTAGTCCAGTTGTTGCCCTTCTGTCATTTTGCATCCCAAGGTGGGTTGCAGTTGTGCTGCTTCTCTTTACTGCCACACTGTGGAAAAAGAAGCCTGGCTTGGACGCTGTACTGTGTTTTCCACAGCATGGCAGTAAAGCAAAACATTGCAGCTTTATTTCACTCACAAGCAGGGTTGGTTTTTCCTTT
>VXBL01000642.1:97787-142533 GCA_013400195.1 Aramus guarauna
TTTTCCTTCCCACTCACAATAAGCAGCCAGTAGACGCATCCTTACGGTTTTTGTCTGGGGTAGGGATTGACGTGCTACTCTCCTTTCGTACTGTGGCACTGTGTTGACTAATAAAATCACTATGGAAATAAATAGATTTTAAATAAAGTAATGTGCTTCTGAATTAACCATGTAGATGTGAAATTAACCATCAATACCATATTTGGCGGCCATCTGTGTGAGAGTGGTGTTGAGAGTCACAGTTTGGAGCCTGGGACTGAAAGGAATCCCATGGCAAGGGGTGTGTGCTGAGGGAGCAGAGCTTGGTGCTCTGCGGCACGTGGGATGGCTTGGCCATGGGTCGGGAATCTTCCTCACGAGCAGAAATCTGTTCAGGAGAGAGCAAATGTGATCAGACATGGTCTGCGTGGAGTGAGCCATTTTTGATTCCTGAGCCTTGGGCTTTTGCCAGATTAGCTTTGGTGAGCAGCCGGACAGATTTACTGAATGACACTTAGGTAATAAAAACCGGAGTGTTAGCTGTTTAATTTTAAGTGTCTGATCCACTGCATCTGTACCATAGATGTAGCTCTCGTCAGACAATGAGCAGTGCTTGCCAGCCACAGTGACAAATGCACTGGATACTTTGTTCAGTGAAGAAAGGTACTGCTAACGTCTGCTTTGACTCCTCTGCTGCTCTTTTCCTGCTCCATTTTTGGAGTTACTTATTTAGGAGGTTTTGTCTTATTCCTGCCCATCTTCTGCTTCCTCCATTTCTTCCTTCCCTTCCAATCAGTAAAGAATCCTAGGAATATAGGAGTAAGGATTGCAGGAACTCTCAGCCCTCCCAGTCACTCTGCTTTGGTCCTTTTCAGGAGGGGAAGCACTGCAGGAATGTTTAGTTGATCAAGCCTGCTATAGGTTAATGCTGTTTAAAGGCTGTTCATACACACGTGAAAAATTTTTCTTTCTCTCACTCCTTTGCAACTTCTTTCAGTGATACTAGCTAATATTTCTTTCTTTTTGATTAATCTCCTGCAGACAAGGAATAATTGATGCCTTTAATGTAACAAGAAATGGGTATAGCTATCTAGATAAGTTTGCTTTGTCGCAAGACAAGGTCTTTTCAGCCTCTACAGCCTCAGCTGCCTGGGAATATTCTGGAGAACAAATATATGTGACAACAATGCTAAAACAACTATGTGGGGGGTTTTTTTGTTTTGTTTTTGTTTTTTTTTTCCTTGAGGGTTACAGGGATAGTTTAGTGGCTTAGCTGTCATCCTGTTTTTTTGGACTCTGTCAATTGAGTCTTAATTAAATGTGTGTCAGAGTGCTTTGTTGAACAATGCACCCTATGATGGTGAATGGGTTCATATAAATACATGCACTAAAAAGACTGAGAGGGCATGGTGTTTTCGTGTATGAGTATGTTGAAAACGCTGCTCCCTTTTCCCAGAGGTTATTAGGCGTCACCTTGGAGTGGTAGTTGAAAAAACACATTTAGATCTTTTAGAATTGCTCCTGCGTCATAAAAGTAACAGTAGGAATGCAAGAAGAAGCCATAATTTGGTGTGGAAAAGAGTCTTTTCTGTTATGTGTGTTCTTAGCACGGAGAAGTACCTTTCCTGCCTGAAGTCATTAAGGGTGTTATGGTGGGTTTATGAGTTAGTTAGCTTTCTCAAGAAATAGGAACTAAGCGAATAAAATGCAATCATTAGCTCTGGGTATGTTTTCTGTTTATTGCAAAGGACATGAAAGCAAAACATTAAGAAAAAAAATCTTCCTAACGTTCCTTTTTTCACTCTTTGTAAACTAGATGCTTTTGTCTTCTGTTTTTTTCTTCTTAAATTGTTTCTGAAGACTGAACCGAAAGGCATGATCGTTTGTTTCAAAAGAAATGAGAATATATTTAATCACAGACAGTCACTGAAGGAGAAAGCCACATCTTTTTTTGTTCATAGGACTTGTGCACATGCTCACAGCAAACTGAGAGCCTGTTTTAGGTGACTGCTAGAACACAGAAAGGCATATTATTACAGTATTGTCTTTGTTAGCATCACCTGTTGAGGCACTTAATGCAATAACACACTGGCAAACAAGGACCAAAGAATATAATTACACAGAAAAAGTGGACTGTGAAAGGCACGTGCTTGCAACTAAGCTATCTCGGATTCATTCACCCAGCAGGGAAAGTCAAACTGTTTTAATGGTTAAAGGAAAATCATTCCTGATTGCATCTGTCAGCTTTGGCCAGGCACTTGTGTTTTGTTTTTCTGCAGTTGCACTTAAAACTTTTTATGCTTCTTTGCCTCTAAATACGTTGATCACCCATGGAGTCAGATAAGCTTTTCTGATGTTTTCCTTCTTAAGAGGAAGAGAAAGAGTGAAGGGGACTTCTTTGGCTCTTGTATAATTTGGTTTCTATGCAATTCTGATTTTTCTGGAACACTGAAATCCAGGTATTTGCCATTTCACTTATGGCTTCATAGGTGGAGTAAATTTGGATGGAGAAACCAGAGGCAGAGGACAGGAGGAGAATAAAAATGGGAAGAGGCAAAACTTTCTTTGAAGGAACTGGGGATTGTCAGCCGTTCAGTGGTTTGGAACAAGCAGCCTGTGCTATATCCCATTCATTCTTCCCTTCTGACTCCTGTTATCTGTGAAGATGAGAAAGGGAAGAATCCCTCATGGAGATGAAATTCTCTTTTTTATCTTTTGTATTTTTAGTACCATGTATACATTACTTTCTGTGTGTTAAAGTTAAAACCGAGACTACTGAGATTTTTTTATTTTTATTTTTTCTGAATAAGTAACACTTCTTCCATACATGGTGATGTGCCTTGTTAACAGTTGGTGTTCTGGTATTTAGAGAGGGAGGTGGATGAGGAAGTACAAGGAAAGTTTGATCCAGCAACAGGACTGCCATTCACAGAACGAAAGTGGAGTATTAGGTCTCCAGTTCCAGGCTGCAGCTCAATAATTAAAACTGATGTTCTAAAATTGCAGTTTTACAGTTTGTTATGATATTTGGATAAGAAAAAAGTTATTTTTTTCTTAAATCAGTGGCTCTACTCATTGTTTGTATTTCTATGGCCAGGTTGCCTCTCTCATACAGATTATATTATATTCTCATGCCTTCTGTGTGGAGAAGAGGGGTCAGTGTTACATGCTTGCTCACTTGCTCTTGCTTGTGCGTCCAAACAGACACATGCTTACTTTCTCTCATAAGGGGGTTAAGGGAGGGAAGGAGAAGAATATAAACAGAAAAACCACATCCTGACAGCTGCCTCCAGTTAGTCCTCTTTTTCCCCCTGACTTTTAAATCTTACAGTGGCTTCTAATTTGTCCCACATGAGTCTTCCCCCAGTAGGGCTGTTTGCCGTTTCCTTTTTGCTTTCATTTGATCCAAAGTAAACAGTGAACAAAGAATAAACCAATTCAGGCAGCTGTCAATGGACCATCAGCTTTCAGGTGTCGTGGACAGGAAGAAGAGGGCATATTATTTTGAAGGTAAGAAGGGAAAATGGGACTGAAACCTGATGCCTACGTGGACCAGAAAAGTATTTCCAGGTCAAGTCTGCTTAAGACAATGTGGTCACAGTTTGTCCAGGAGATAAATTTTGGACTGCTGATTTTGTTTTGTTAGTATGTGTACAAAGCTCTTAATGTAAAAAGCCTTTTAGATTAAAAATACACAGGGTGCATGACTCAAGGGAAAAAATCACAACATTTTACTGGTAATTCATGAGGTCTCGAGACCCTTTTCACATGGACTTGTTTGAGTATACAGACGTTTTAGCCACCAAATTTGGTGATGCTGCATTTGTTTGCTGATTTTTAAGATGAGGTTTTCTACAAAGTCTGAATGTATCTTTCCTTTTACTTGAAGGAGTGTGTAGGAGCAGGGGAGATAACCCACCTTTCTCTTAGAGATGTATAGAGCATGTCAGAGCAGCTTTCTGCTGCCTGTCCAGTTAGGTTAATCTCTTCTAAGTACAAATTGCTTATCATGCCTGTAAAACTCAACAAAGTCATTTATCATGTCACTTGAAAACTTCTCTAGTCTATGTTTAGGAAGGATCTAAAAGATTCCCATGGCGCTTCCTCCAAAAAAACGCAACCCAAAACAAGAATTGATACCTAAATAATGCACTTGATAGTGAGGTCTCCTAAATAAACAGCATTGCAGCTACTTGCCTGCAGGTCGTTATTGGCTCTGCCTTACAGTATTAGAGTAAAACCTATCTTGCCAGCTATCTAGGTCTGTTTGCGAAAACCTATCACTCTATTACTGAAGCTCTGCTTCTGCTTAAATTTGGAGGTATGTCTACATAGACTCTTCCTGTCATTTCCTCTCTTTGGTGGCTTGGTTGCTTTGGGGTTTTTTTTCGAGCNTAAGGGTTGAGTGGAGAAGGGGAAGGAGGACTAGTTAAGATTTTTTCCATCTTGTCTGCAGTTTGTATGAAAATGATTTTCAGAAAGATGATTCCTGCTATAATGGTATGTAGTGCATTTGTGTAATACAGCTTTTGGGGTTTAGTGCAGTGTTCTGCAGATTCTCCTATTTCGTAAAAGAAGTGATCCATTAGAAGAAAGTTAGCTGTATTTCTTAATTTTGCTTTCATCTTTTCCCATGATGTTCAAATAACTAATACCAAAGTCATTCTCTAATGATAAAGAATAATGCAATTGGCTTTGAACGCCTCATTCTTTCTCAAGTAAACAGTCCGGTTGGCTTCATCTGGACTTCAGGAAAAAGTGGGATCCAAGGGAGACTTGGGCTGTAAAATTAGCTCTACTCCTTGCAGTATTCCTGTAGGAAAGTAACGTGATGAGGGCTAGATCTGCTGAAAGTGAGGAGAGGAATGTGTGGCAGAAATGGACCCTGAGATAAATCAGGCCTTGTGAGAGGGAACAGGCAGGTTAGAGAGAGCTTGGGAACAGGACACCTCTGGGAAGACTTTTCGAGGGAGGGTTGGAGCTTGGCTGCCACCAAGGTTGTGAACAGACAGACGGAGGCATGCTTAAATGAACACTGAATTTCAGAGAAAGAAAGCAGTAGAGCCTGTAGGTGGCATAAGGTGCCTCATATGTGTTTTTTTCATGAAATTGCAGGGCTGCCTAGTGAAATGTCAGAGAACCATAGAGGTCTATGCATGTGATGACTGCTACTGGGATGCCTGTGGGAGGCTCAGCTTCAGGGCAAATACAGGTGTCTTCTGGGGTGAGGGCAGCTGAGATATTGAACTATAGTTTAATACAGACAGTAAATGTGCCAGCTGTGTACTGCTCACTGTTAACGGTACCAATTTTTAATTTTACTCTACTTTTTTAAACAAGGAATTTGGGCTTTTTCTATTTGGAGTGACTGGTAAAGCTAAAACATTTCATAGCATTTGCTGTGAGTATTTCTGTTACCATGTTGCCATGACATCTGTCTGTGTAAATTTTTATCTCAGTAAAAATACCCCAAATTCCTGCTTGCTCTCACAATATTTTGCAACTGTCTCAGTGCTTGTTCTGGTAAAGTATAGCAGTGGGGTTTTGGTAAGGTATAGCAATAGGGTTATTTTTTTCCTCTTCCCAAAATTATGTAAATGAAGGACCAGTCCCTGTGCAGTTTCATACTAGGGAACAGTGTGTGTATGTATACACACACATTCTGATTATTCGTATTTTTAAAATTCTGTTGAGGCATGAACTCAGTCCCACCTTACCAGAAAGATGGGAATCCACAGTTTTCTGGTGCTTTAGTAGTTGTAAAAACAGAATATATATGTCTCATCCCATAGAAAATTTCTAGTTTAATGTTTATTGAAATTGATCTTATTATGCCTAATGTGCATCTGGTGGACAGCAACAAGGGAGCTTTAGGGCCAGAGTTGCTCTCTCTGAGCTTTGAGTTTAATTTTATCACTTTTACTTAACCTAAGTGCTGGACTGTTTTTCATTTCTGCCATGTTATTGTCAAAAAACAGAAAACATGAGTTAGAAAAAACTTCCAGCAATCAGATGGCTAAGTTGAAAAAGTATTTCTGTTGGAGGTTTATGTCTAAGTGAATATGTTATGTTGTGAACTATATGTTAATTTCCCTGGTTACAGTTTTTGCTAAAGAGTTAAAGGAAATGTGAGTGAGAGGGAGAACTGGTGAGTGGGCCGGGAGAGCTGTCCTCCGCAGGAGTTGGGAGCTGGAGTAGGAATAAAGAGGCAGATGAGTACTTTGTGCTGGAGAGAGGAAGCACTGCACACACCACATGCCCACAAAATACGTGTACACAAATGTGTATATTTATGCTGCTGTGAATGGGTGGTATATATTTGTGCTACTATGACAGGGGTAGGTGTTGATGAACCAAGTATCAACAATGCACAGTTTATGGGATTTTTATCACTGGCACCACTGTTTGCCCAACTGGATATAGTAACACATGCTTGTATCCTGCAAAACATTCCTTTCATCTCCAGCTAATGCTGTTTAATGACCCTGGATAAGGACTGCGTAAACAGAAGCTGCGTGGTTTGTGTGTGTGTGTATTTAGCTTCACTTTTAGTCTCTTTCTCTTTTTCTTTGTGAAGCAGCAATTTGAAGAACATCATTTGGAATGGAGGAAGGGCCTTGTGTGGCTGTCATCTCTCACCTGTTTTTACATGCTTTTACTTCAGCTGTACCATTCATTACCTTCTCTTGAGTTGCCTTAGAAGTCAACCCAGCACTGCTGGAATAAGAGGAATAAATCAGCTCTGTCTGCATATTTGCTGATTTCTATGCTAACGTATGGGGAAAAGAGGAGGATCAGGTACAGATACTGTGAGGTGATTTTTGAGAAGATGAATGTGAGGCACCTACTTGGGAATGAGATCTTTTGCTCTGTTATTTATTTTTTTCCCTTGAACTATCGTAACATTTTTTACAAATGAAACATAGTCTGGGTTCCATTCCTGACATGGCAGAAGCTTTATAAGAAAACAGAATATTTACTGAGATCTTTGCTTTATTCTAAGATGGTATTTATGCCCACCCTGCCCCGGGCATCTGCTCCCCCCACCCCCAATCTTTCCCTCCAGCAGAAAGAACAAAAATACTCCTCCCCAAGTTCTTAAAAAGCCTCCTCTTGCCTCCTATTCTGTCTTGCACCCAAAGCTGTATGAGGGGAAGTCAGTCCAATGATGAAGATACCTGTCAACTGCCTTGCCGTGTTTGTTAGGACAGAGTAATGCAAGTTCCTCAGAGATTTTAATGAAGTTGAAGTGAAGGTAACTGTAAGAGCATGAAAGAAATGTGATTTTCTGTATGGTGTTTCTGTGTATACTAAAGCTGAGGATGCAGTCAGACCACGGCAGTCATGTACAGTGAAAGAAACTGCCACTGTTCGCTGTTATTCTTGTTTCTTGTCTGTTCAGTGTCTTAAGCTGCAAGTAATAGACCTTGGCCTCCTGTGTGAGGTGTATCTATTTCTCAACGAGTCCCCGGTCTAGTTAGTTGTTTCTGCATTTATTAAATGACACAGAGGACCTCCCTTTGCACAGAGTTGTTGCCTTTCCTACTCCTTATGAAGATGAATTAATAATTTTTCTCTCTTAATTAGGTTCCATCTGCTGTTCCTGTCTTGAATTCTAAAGGTTATAGTTATTACCATATTCATAAAATCACCCAACTGTGTAAGAGAACTTTAACAACAATTTTAAAGCCAAGTTCCTCTATTACGCCTCATTCAGTGTATGTTTTGCCATCAGTGGTAAGGAAGCTGATCATGTGGGGCAAGTGCTGCAAATGCTTTTCTGTTGTCTTGGAGCAGAAACAGGCCACCCTGCCAAGAGAAGTATGTATTTCAATAAAATTCTTACAAACTAGGGCTTCCAAACACAAAACGCCCAAATATCCATTGCTCTTGGATGAAAATCTTTTTTATATTCTGGCTTCCTCTAAATCTGTAGTGTTCAGTATCTTGTTGTTCACTATTATAAACCGAATGCCTAAGAATATATACTAGCTTTTAGTTGAGAGTGGATTTGTCATGAACAGGCAGCCTTGGCTTTCTGTCTCAAGAAATTTGAAAAAAAAGCCTGATAGACCAAGATGAATACTATGTGAGGGTCGAGTGATGATTTATTTTTCCGTAAGGGACGGAGGGCACTGGGGATCTGATCTTAATGTGTGTGTCACTTCAGGTACAAGACCTGCAGCTACAAGATAATCACATTGCAGTGTTTGGCAAAAGGTTAAATTTTCCTTCTCTCTCACCCTACATGTACACACCTTTTCTTACCTTTCTCTGCTTTTCTCCCCTGTGTTCTCACTGAGTCTGTAGCAAGTACCTGGAGGTAAAGCTTACTTTCAGCTATCCATTCCTTCTGATCTAGGCTTATACTGGTTATCTTTTAAATGGTAGTATGTTTACAAGAAGAAAGAAAATAAAGACATCTCTGGATTGCTTGCTTGACATAATCCCTTTCTTTAAAGAATACCTGGTTGTTCCACTGATAGCTAAATAGTATGGTCACTGTCTGAAATCAGCTTTTAGAAATTGATTCCTCATCTTTCCTTGCGGGTGATGCCTCACCTCATCTCGTGGGGGGGTTGTCTTTGTTTCTGCCCCAACTTCTCTTTCTGTCCCAGTCTGCCACACTGTGCAATAGGCTGTGCTCCTAGGTCTATCTGAATGAACAGGCAACATGACAGATGATCTTTGGCATGAGTATCAGGCAGTTCCTGCAAATCAGAGACTTAGGGGTCTGAGAGTTGAGATCTAACAATTCTTCTCTGGTCAATTTTAATAGCTTACTTCCCCTGGCAACCTGCTTTACCCCTTCACGCAAAATTACTGCCTGTTCATTGTGATGTATTCACTTAACCCTCTGCCAGAGGTTACCAGCTTTGTACCTAAGTGCTAAAAGAGAACATATGCCTCTTCTCACTTCACAGGTTAATGCATTAGTCTGAGCTGCTGAGGAGAGCAAGTGCACTGAAGACAGTGGGTGAAGATGGCTGAGAGGTCACTCAGTGATGGAGGGACAGACGGGCGGCTGGTATTCAGCCATCCCAGCATGGTTTGCCAGAGACATCTGTCAATGCCCTTCAGTTCTTTGTTATAAAGGTGGTAATTTTTTTCCTGCCTGCAGTGGTGAATTACAGTGCTCAGCCCCTGCCTGTGTTCTTGTTTGGATCTATTTCAGTGGTTTTGTCTTTGTGTTACTTGAGAATGGCCAGGGAGCTCCGGAGCAAAGTGGGTTAAATGTTTGTTAATCACTGTTAATACTCTTTTTGTGGTTGAAAATGATGCACACTTGATGCCTCTCTACCTTACATCTCTGTTGGTTCCCTGCCATACTGCCTGCCATGTTCTTGACAGAGACAGGCAGCAATATACTCATCATTGCTGTCTGTGGACTGAAAACCAGTATGAACCGTGTGCACGTGGTTTGCAGGCTGAGTCAGTTTGTATACTAGAAGTGATAGTCCATTCAAGTATTGAGGTAGTGGACAAATAATCTTAGCTGCATTGCCATTTAATTAACTCTTGATGTAGCTGGGAAAGTGTACACAACTGTGTAATTTACATACTGACATCTATTTCAGAAAGTAGCAATATATTATGGGAGCTAAAAATGAGACAACATTTAATTTATGCTTTTGGCAATAGGGGTTTTTTTTGAGTCTGTTGCTAATGGTAAAGGAGCTGTGGGCATCTCCTCATTAGATTTGTTTGTGTAGCATAAATTGTACTCACACTTGCAAAGAGAGCCCTGGGACATGGATATTTGACACAAAGCTATAAATTTCCTTTATCTAACAGGCATTTGAATGTATTTCTTCAAGCACTTCAAGAATCACATCCTACTCAGTGTTACCGTTAGAGTTTAAGATTTCAGAGAAGAAATACATCCCAGGAGAAGGGTCAAATTCTGTTTGCACTTACGAAGCTCAAATATATATTTAAGGATTGGTAACACTCTTCAGTTTGTGTCTGATTATTTTTTTAAGCTTGATGAAATATGTGGTTATTACCAAATGTATTTTTTCCCCAAGGCCTTTTGTGAGTTGGTAATATCTCTCCTTCCTTCTGTCCTCAGGGGACAGAGCATATTTGGATCCCATTTACAGATTAGTCAAAAGTGTCTGTTGCTGACCTCTTGGCAAGTTGCTGCATTCATCGCTATCTCCATTGTCTCATGCTGTCTTTAAGGACTTCTTGGAATTGCAATAATTTTAGAAAATTTCTCTTGGGGCATCAGGAATAAATAGGAAGTACCTCAGCCTCCCTGTGTCACCTTAATTGCAGTTACTCTCAGGATCTGGATTTTTCTGTGTGTCTTCCATCTGTAGTTTGTAGTTGTTATTCCAGAATTTTGGTGAGGAGCTGCTTTAGCTTTGCCAGTTTTACTGAAGTAAGCAAGTCTACCTGGATGGGGGTTCAGTGCACGTGTATGGAGGCAGCTGATGGCTTTTTATTTCTTTTTGAATTCAAGATGCTGCTGTAGCAGCTAGAAAAGTTGTGGTTGTTTTTTTTTTTTTAATTTGGATACCTTTTATTTGGAATTGAAAATTATAGCAATTTAGATCTTATTTGAAATGTAACATACAAGAAAGTGTAGATTAACACTCCCTCTTGTGTGGCTGGTGTCTCCTTTTTTGTGTAATATGAATGGGCGGAAAGCAAACCAGTAACACTTCTTTTTTCTGGCATGTCTCATAGATGTAGAAAATTAGGAATTAGCATCTGGGAAGGACTAATACAAATTTGGGCTTACTTAATGGAAGAGTTGTGGAGGGAATGACCCACAACAAAGTCAGAGTGACTGGTGTCATTTGGAATCTCTCGGGATTAGTAGCAGTTGCTGAAGCAGTGAATAAGTAAGGAGTTAAAGGCTGGTCATTTTTTGATGTTTTAGAACAACAATGAAGAAACAGCAGCAAAGGACTTATCTCCTTGCCCAACAAATGGAAGAGGTGCCTCTCCTTCCTTCTGCTGGAGTTCTTGTAAAGTGGGAAAGTATTACCCAGAACATAGGTGGAAAAGTGTGTTTGTGTTGTACTGAAGCGTGCTTATATAAAATTACGATGTACTCTCTGCCATAAAATATGCTAGCAGGTTTAGATACTGTGTATAGCTTAGGGCCTCATGTGGGACTGCACATATTGCTGATTGTAGGAGAAAATAAAATTTTTTCCCTCTCTCCCCCAAACAAAGGGGAACTCTCATGCAGAGCCGGTCGATGAAATGCTGCTTGCACCATAAATGTGCATTTGTGCTTTGCCATAAAGGCAAAGCACCTGCTCCATAAGAGCGATCAGTGAAATTACTGAACATAGTTGATGTTTGTGCAAAACAGGGAGCATTTGGTTTTTTCCTTGTGGTTAATGTTCAGTGTGATAATGCAAATGAGTCCTCCGTACCCCTCCCAACTCTGTCCTGTCACATGTACTTTTTATCTTTTTCCTTTGTCTTGTGGGTACTAGCAGTTGCTAAATGGCTTTTATGGAGGATAATATATTTAGGAAGCAATTTCCATTTGAGATTTTTACTGCTACCTCTCCCTCTCTGTGACCTAGGGAGCGGAAGGCTGATATAATACAGTTATCTTTCCAAGCTGAGTCACTTTAAAGCATGTGCTTGTAATATACAGTTTTTAATAATCTCTACTGCCACAGAGCAGAAACTGGTCTCTGAATGAGGACAACCAGATGAAACTTGCTTCTGTGTAAACATGGCTTGGGCAGAATCACCCAATTTCAAGGCGGATTAATGTCAGTGCAGTGAAAACAGGATAAGGAAACTATGAATATGGGGAGAACTTGAGCGTCACTTGTAAAAGAAGAAAAATCTGCGGGGATCATTTCCCTTCCTCAGCACCCCCAACTCCAAAATTTTGTCTTGTCTCCTGAGCCTTTTGTTCTTTAAGGGTAGGGCAACACAATAGGACAAAAAACTGAAGGGAAAGCTTCCTTCAGAGTGTATTGTTAGCTGCTGTCTTGTCCTGATGTGCAAGACTGCAGGTCCAAATCAACAGGTTTCTGTTCCTGATGCTCCTTCCAGGTGCTACCTCTGTTTGCTGTTCTATTTTTGACCAACCTGGGGTTTTTGTTTTAAGTGTGTTGGTGTCCAGGCTGGGGAAGACGTATTTTAAAGAAAAAAGGCGTTGTAGGGTAACATACTTTGAGGAGATTTGTACCAGCTGCATTGCCAGAGACTCCTTAAGCCTGGGATAGCTGGGCACCTACAGAGACCATGTTTTCTTAAGAGTTCATCCTTTAAATAACCTTTCACTGGGAAAGCTGTGTTTGAGCTGTGGGTGTACCTTTTTGGCTCTTGGGGGAGGTCCCAGGAGCTGCTGCTCAACTTGTAGCAGGAAGTTATATAAAGATTTTTATGTATTGCAAATTTACTCTTGAGAACCTGGCTGAGCAGCCAGGAGCTCATGTCGTCACTAACTTTTTTCTTACCCTTTACACCCATACTATGATAGTCCAGCACATGCTGTGAGGTTAAATGGGTTTCTGCTCCCGATTTGATGCCCAGTGCTGGTTTAACGGGGCTTTTTTATTCTGTCAAGTATATAGTGTATCTGAATATTTTCCTCCTCCAAATAATCTTTATCCATTAAAACAGTAAAAAGTGCAGTTTACCTTGGAAATCTTTTTTTATGAGATTTACAAACAGCTT
Organism: Aramus guarauna; assembly: GCA_013400195.1. Classification (NCBI taxonomy): domain Eukaryota; kingdom Metazoa; phylum Chordata; class Aves; order Gruiformes; family Aramidae; genus Aramus; species Aramus guarauna. The sequence goes on from VXBL01000642.1 coordinate 110,430, forward strand.
ACTCATTCTTAGTACTTCTCTCAGATGTGACTTTTTTTAAATGGCCTTCTAAAATTATCTGAGAATGAAGCTGTAAAAGGCTGAGGGCTTGCACATCTGAAATGATGAAGAAAAAGAAACCTGCAGCAAATTCATTGTGATTTCCATGTTGGGAGTGATAGCTGGGGTTTTGCCTTCAGGAACAAAAGATTAGCAAGAGGCAAAGCTTTTTGTAGGAGTTTTGAAGTAATAATGTGGTTGTCCCAACTTGCAGCAGCTCATTGAAAAGTGTAAAATATATTACTGGATCAGCTTGCTCCTAAACTATGTAATTTAGGATAGCATAAATGTGTTTCATATTAAGTGGGATCTTATATTGATTTATTACTTGAATAATGTTATCCTTCCCATCCAAAGTGGTGTGTTTCCAGATTCCATTTCCTACTGATTGTACATAGTTTCTTCAGGGCTGTACCGTGGAGGGAGTTTCTCTTGGGATGAAACATTTCTGGAGGAAGGCTTCTTTCTGTTGAGGAGCCACATGCTGATTGGCGATGTTTTCTAAGCAGGTTCAGCCAACAGCATCCACATATTTGAATCTGCAGAGATTTCTGTGAAAGATCACTTATTTTTACTAGTTGGTTTTGGTCCCCTCAGCTTTCATTTTGCCCCTTTTTGCAAATGTAAATTACCCCAACATTTTTATTTTTTTTTTCCCCTTCTCCCTCCTCCTCCTATAAAATTGTATGCAAACCAAGAAATAAGGCATTTCTGCTGTAATATTTTGGATAAGCTTCCAGATTTACTAACCCTATTTTATTTTAATCTTCTGTCACACATTGTAGATCTTGGCAAGCTGAAGTTGTGGTTCAGCTGTTGTTTCCATTTTATTTTCTAAAGATGTGATATGTTTACACAAATAATGAAAAGCTGTGAAAAGAGCATGATAAACTCTTTTCTGCAGCTCCTTTCCTCCACTGAAGTATTTTAGGGGTATATAAAATACGAAGTAATTACCCTGTACCTCAGGAAGTACCCACCTACTTTCTTATGGTGGGATAGAAAAAAACATAAAAGGAATCCTGACTATAAGTTATTTAAGCTGTTTGTCCAAAAAGCCAAAATTCTCCTTGTCTGTTGTTTAAAATGACTGGATGACTGTTTATGAGCTTTGTTTTGTTTTGTGTGTCCCATACTTTTTTAATACAGCAAACCGTGGCTGTGAAGTAATTCTCTGTTGTAATATGGAAGCAAAGAAGCAGTGATTTTACAGGAATTATTTTTTTCAGAGCAGAATCTCCTGAGCAGTTAAGCTTGTTGTCATTTTAGAATAGAGTGCATGCACCATAAGCAATAAAATTTCCAATTCAGTGGTAAACCGCCTCTTTGAACTGAGCTGGGGAGCAAGCGGTCTAATTTAAGTCCTGAGCACGACTGTTGGTAAAGGTAGGAAAATGTGCTGGAAGGGTTATTTTCAAGTTGTCTGGTATCGCTGAGGTCTCTGAAAGGAGCTCAGAGGAGCATAGTTCTGTTCTAGCTGTTCTAGTGTTATGCAAAATTGGTAACAACAGCTTGCTTTCTTCTGTTGCTCATTTTGGTCTGTACTTATGCACCTGGCATTACTGCAATTGCTTTGTAAGTTTTATAAACTTTGCAAGGAAGGAGTCATTAAGCATCTGTTTGTAACTATGGAAGAAACATTGTCAATGCTTTCACAGAGAATCAATTCTTTTTTTTTTTTTTTTTTTTACTTTGGGTGTGCACTGATTAGTTTGGATAATAAGAGCAGCAGTATTGACTGTGCCATGTACACAATCAGGTCTTTGATTTTGATGGTAGCAATATTGAAGGCTTCTAAGAAAGTTTAGAAAAATGTTGCAAATATAAATCAATATATTCCCTTGGTTTGCTAGTCTGGCTTTTGGGAGTTGGCAACTTAGAATAAGAAACAAAAGTGTTGTTTGAAATTGAGATTATGTTAAAATATTGATTAAAAATGAGATTTGGAAGCATTTTAACTTCTTGTGATTTTGAACGGACACTGGGTTTCTTATCTGTGTGGGAATAGTGCAGTATACTCCTTCTGTGAATACTTCTGATGGTCTAAAATTGCACAAGGTTGTTCTTTTAGTTGCCCATAGGTTGTAAGGACATAAAAAACAGAAGGAAAAACATCTATGTCTCTAGTGAAAAGTTTGACTAGTCTTCCTATGTGCTTTGCTGTGTCTATGCACATGTGTCTATTCTATAAATTATTTCTTCTATCTTGTTTTCGTTAGGAGTGGGGATATGAATTGTTCACCTCACCAAAGTGTGTTTTAATCTCAGAAAAAATGCTACACTATTTCAAAATACTTTCATCCCAAAGCCAATTAGTAGACACATTCTGATATTTTGGTGGCAATAAAATTTCTGAAACTAAAGTTCTTGACACTGCTCAACAAGTAGAGAAAAAGTAGTAGAGACAGATTAAATATTAAAGTGTTGTTTTTATGAATGTCATTATGAAATCAAAACAGCTGAGGAACAAAACTTCAGTACAAAGTTGATCCAGAGATGAATACACTTGAAAGGTATTTACATGGGTAATTTTAATTTTTTTTAATTTTCAAATCCATGGACCTCCAGTAAGCAATACTCTGGCTGCTGTGTGGCTGTCAAAAGCTGTTGTGTGGATGTCTGTGTTGCTAAATACGGTTTCTTGCAGTGTCAAGAATCTGATTATGTAGCTGACTTAATATGTTGTCTTTATGACAGGACTGAGATACTGCTGCACTCCTTGTTCAGAGCACATAAGATTGGTTTTTTATGTTCCATATAGTCAATGATATACATTAAATTCATGAAAGATTTATTAATCTTCATTTAGACTTGAAGAGCAAGCATTCTATGTTGTTTAATTGGTAAAGCTTTCTCTTCCTCACAAGTTACAGTTGCTGTAAGCAGGAAAGAGTGAAAACAGTTGTCATATAAAATTATTGAACAAAGTGGCAACAGAAGTATGGCTTAATACAGTCTCACACATGATGTAAGAGATCACAAAGTACATCTTTTAAAACAGATAGGTGGAGTGCAGCTGGTGTTCCAGTAGCATCCTGGTACTTGCTGGTGCTCCTTTTCAATTTCCCCCTATCCTGAGTTTCCAGTGTTAGTCTGGTGAGGATTTGAAGGACTTTTGCAGCTCGCTGCAGGGATCTCTAAAAGATATGCATGGGAGCAGCTGAGCCATTTGAGCACAGAGAATGCTTGAAAAATGAGCTGACCTTGAACAAAACATTTTGCTTTGGTTATTGTTGAAGGTAGGAGGGCTGCCTGTTACTTTCTGCCAGACAGCTCACCCATTGAAGTAAGAACCCTAGCTTTCTCTCAGATTAGCTCTGAAGCCGGTGTACTAAGCACTCCGCTGCAGTGTGTGTACAGGTTTGTGCTTACTAGTGCAAAATCAATTTGCTTGCCTCTTCCCAATGTGAAGATTGTCTTGCCAAAGTTTTACAAAATGTTTAGCACAGATTTCTGCTAAGCAGAATGGAGTAGTGCAGTCCATTTTTTTCTTTAAAAGCAAAACCAAAGTGTTTGTATGTAGAAAGAGAACGATGCTTTTAAAATCAAAGGCATAACTAAAATCTGCAGGTAGAAGAGGATGTCCAGCCAAATCCCAATTGAAAAGCATAGTCTGCAAGTTTGAAATGCAGCCCTTAGGTTGTTTTAAGCTCCAACATGCTGAGATTTTTTCTCAGCTTTTGGATGGTAAACAAGATCTGTGATTTCCGTCGATGATACAATTTAACTTTTGGCAAGGTATGTGGCTTTGTTCAGAAAGGAGAGATGAGCTCTGTGGCTGAAGCTACTGAGGGACATGTTTTACATTTAAAGATCACCCAACTAATCTCTCTTTTTAGGTCTGTACAAAAGCTGCTCTTTATGGAGCTCAGCAATTTAAAATAAAATCATCTTTGCCTTTCCAAAACTCGGCAAAATTCTGTGCCCAGTTTTCTTCTAAGTAGGGAGAGGCCAAGCTGATCTCTTTATATTTTGTAATGATATTCTTTCTCATTCAGTGTTGGACAAGTGGATTTTGGATGCAGTCCATCTGGAATGTTAGGTACATTGTAGAAACATCCCACTGTTGCGAAGAGCTGCTCTAATTTCCAAGTGCTACTAGACAAATTGCAACTCTTGTTCTGTCAACATTATCTCTTGGGGGTGTAACAGATAGGGGTCACCATCCTTGAGACAAAGGCAGATGTGCTTTTTCCCTGTACTGAAAACACTGCTGTATAACCAGCATCTATGTAAAAATACACAAAGAAACCCTTTGCAAGAATCCCAGAGGTGTACTGTTCATATATTTGTGATTCATTTGGTCCAGAAAACAATAACCAAATATGAATGATGGCTTCAGGTGAACTCTGAAGGACACAAGAAATGAGAATGCTGTTTGCTGCTTTGAAAGTGAGGACCTTGGCTTTGGTTTTGTGACCTGAAAAGAAGTGCTGGCAATGAAAGGTGAAAACCTGTTTGATTGGCCTGTGGTCTTTTTGATCTGTGAACACAATTTAGCGTACCATCTGGGGAAAATGTCTTCTACTGGCACAGAGAGGAAGTAGACAAACCAAGAACAGTGCCCAAATATTCTTTAATTTCTGTTGCTCTTGAATCTGTTCAGTCTCATTTTGATTAAGGGACTAGAATTGTACATCTGCAAGGTATAACCACAGCTATCCCGGCCACTGGATACTAGATTACAAGGCTATATTTAATCATATCCCTATTATAATCTATAACCAGTGCTTTAAAGATGCTTCCGATTGCCTCGCCCTCAGCTTCTCCCCTCCAAAAAACAACAGAAACTTGTTTCAGATACTTGTAAAGCTGCTTTTTTAAAAAGGACCACTACAAGCTAGCAAAGAAAAATTAAGGTTTGCTGCTGTTAGTATTACTTATTTTTAGTTAGTTGTTATTGATAATGTGTCTACTGCTGTTTAGATTGCATAGGAATCATATTGGAATCTTGCATCAAATTATGTATTAATTAATTGGATAAACTAAGTTATCAGAGTTCCTTGTTTTTTGTAGAACTTTAGTTTGTTTTTTTTTCTTTAGTTTTTTTGACAAACAAATCTATAGCTCTCCCTGTCAAGAAAGAACATTCTAATTTAATCCTAAAAGAGACTGGCTTTTTGGAACTGGAAGGCCAAATCTATCCAAGGCATTTCCGGCTGTCCCACTCATCTCCAGAATCTAGTGCTTCCTCAATAGCAGTCAAATACCAGATCTTTTCTCCCTGTAAAATTCCTTACAGAAATGGAGTAATTTAGACTCTCCTTTTCTTCTATTTTTTCACTTTTCTACTGAGTGTGTCTGGAAAGCATGAAATAAACAATTATAAATTGGAGAATGGGGTGAAAATACCTTGCAAAGTAACTGAAGAGAAAACAAAACTGGATGTGCAGAAACTGAGGGATATATGAGAAGGAAAAGAGGAAGTGCTTAAAGCACATTTAAACAGAGATGGAGCGAATCTTCATGGGGATCTGAAGAAATACTGGGCAGATGCTGACATAGATAAGTTGAACATTAAAAAGGAGTTAGATCTACATGGCTTTCTTCCATCCTCTACTGTGCCGAATTAACCTTTTTCTAAATCTTTCTTATTTGTTAAACAAATCAAATCCTCTCTGAGCATTTGAGAAATATCAGAAACTTAATGGTGTGGTTTTTGCTAACGCTCAGCAAGCTGAAGGGATTGCTCCTTTACTTGCCTTTTGCCACTTCAGTGCTCTTACAGAAGGTGCTGCTGCCACAGAGTTTTTGGAATACATCCTCACATAAGGACTTTGGTTATCATAGTCTGGGTTTAAAACAAAATCCTACCCATAAAGGTGTACAAACCTACCTGACTTACTGGGGCTATAGCAGGCTGTATTGGAGAAGCAGCAGAGGTAACGTGGATGGGGTGGGAGCAGCAGGGGGCTGTCACCCGCAGCAGCAGCGGGGGGCAAAGCAGGCAAAGAGTTTGAGAGAGTTTGTTTCTGAATCATCATGAAACCGATTTACCCCTCTTACTTGGTGCAGAGCAGTCCTCTGCTAATGAGGATGTGGGGAGAGGAGTTTGGGAGGATTTATGGTCCCCATCTGCTGGATGGGGTCAGTGCAGCCTGACTGGCCAGGGGTGGGACTGAAGAGAAATGTCACTTAGGAGTGTGCCAAATGCCTCTTTTTCTTACTCAATAGTGACAGAAGATTCCAGAATCGGTGCAAAATGGTAAAATACCTTGTCTGGAAAAAAATACTCTCTTTTGTAAGAGAGCACTTTACGGTAAATATTTTTATGTCCTTGAACTCTACTACTAATTCTAGTATTTGACCATTCCTCAAATTATTTTACAAACAAAACTGCAGATTTTACTCCTTCCAAAGGGAAGTCTATAAAATGATAACTTGGTATATTGTCCGATTTTTTTCTCTTTTGTTTCGGTTGTTTTTCTTTTTCTTTTTGGACAGTCATGGAAAACTCAGTATTATGATGTAATCCACTTAGCTCATTTCCTTAAATAATATCCTAAAGTTATATGATTGCAGGACTTTTCTAGTGTATGAATCTGAGTGACACAATTGTTATGTGGAAAGTACTATAAACTTATCTTTACCAGTTTATATGTTTGAGAATAAAAAATGATCATGTGTAAAATGACTTATCAAAGGCGAGAGGCAGAGGGGGTTAGTTAAGGAAACAATGTCACAGCAATAGTTGCTCTGTTTCTCCACATCTTGGGCTGAGCCAGAAGGTTGATCGCTTTAAAATCCGTTCTGTGTAGAGCACTTGTTAAACTTACATTTTGAGATGATCCTTTAATGGCTGAGGTCCGGTGTGTGTTGAACGCTTGAATTTACTGTGAGTCTTGAGAGACAAGTCAATTTATATGGCACAGCATATGAGGTGTTGAAGGCATGTGCTGGAGGGGGGGTGGCCCCTAGGCAATATTTCTTGCAGGGGAAAGGTTACTATGGTGATGCCAGTAAAGCAAGAAATGAGGTAATATTTTGTGATGGTTGGAGGGAGAAGTGAACAACTCTTGCAGATGACTTTTTTGATACCTTGGGCACTGAGGAATATGTTTTGATTTTTTTTTAATGTTTAATCTGATTAATCGGTTACAAATTCTGTCTGCAAGAGTTAGGTTTCACACAGTATATTTTCACCTTATGGTCCACTTTGATTAATCATCCATGTCTTTTCCCAGATGAGAAGCAATGAAAGACTCCAGTTTCCCTCTTTGCTGTATTTCAGGGATTAATGGGAAATAGTGTCATGCTTTGTCAAGGGCCGATTTTTCATATTAACGTTTGCAAAGCAGAGACAGTGCCCTGTGCTGTGGCTCTTTACCATATTAAACAGGAATGTCCTTCAAAGTCTTTGTCAATGATGGGTATAAATCAAAGTGAGAAAAACGGTATATACTGAATTTAACATAACTGCATTTTTTAATATGTAAGTAGGCTTAACTTTTTCCCCGTTTTAAGCCCATCAAGATCAAACTCAAGCAGGCGTTCACATCCACAATTGAAACTTGCCAACCTTTTCCTTTAAGTTAATGATGGTCCAAACTCTCCCCACTGCTTTTGTCAATATATCTTTTAAAGGCAAGCATTAAACTTAGGTTTGCCTTAGTCTTTCTTTTCTTTATTCTTTTTTTTTTTATTCTTCTTCACAGCTTCAGGCCCAAAGACTTCTTTTAATAGACATTAGTTAAGGTTTGGAATTGAGTAGACATTTGTGAAGGAGACTTGAAGTTTGGAACAGAATTGTCCTTTATAGTTTTTCCATGGAGGAAAAAAATCTTCTTATGAGAATAAAGACTTTAGCCTAATCTCTTGCCATCTGGAAAATGTAGAAGCCAGAGGTTGTTGGCACTAGGTCACATCCCTTATGTAAACTGTCAAATTCTTTTCATATTAATGGCATATCAAGTTAAACCCAGGAGGTTTGTCATTGGCCAGAACTAATTTATTGATTTTTTTTTTTTTTTAAATTTGATTCTGTCCTATTAGTACTTGATAGCATTGACTGATTTTTGATAAATGTTAAGTTGTCTTGGTTTAGTACAGATTTTTCTAGTCTTTCCCAGTTCCTCATTTCTCTAGTAGGTGACGATATTTTTTAGAGGCCTTTATGTGAAATCCCCATGAAGGATTTTTTGAGAATTTTCTCAAGTGACTTTTGCAGCTAATTAGCTTGAAATGAAGCTGGAGACAACTGTTAGGTGCAGTGAGATGGCATGACACATGCCACCATATATAATTCTAGCGCTTCAAATTTCTGGATGCATGCCAGGATCCAGTATAGTAGTTATCTGTGGACGACACCTCCACAGCCTTAAGCTCAATCAATCGAATTAAGGCTTTTTTTTTTCCCCTGCCCCCAAAGGATTTAGCATGGTGTTTGTTGTTGCTATGTGTTTGTTTGTTTGGTTGGTTTTGTTTGTTTGTTTTATGAGCAGGCAGGCTGGGGGGAGTAGGGTTGCCATCACATCACACTCCCCTTCTTTGTGCTCACAACATGCACATAAAAGTGACAGCTTGCCTCTGCCTATTACCAGAGGAAAACAAAGAGTGTGGGGATGGGGCAGAAACAAAGAAAGAATGTTTATAATCATTAATTTTTTAGTCTGGGAAGGTAAGTCTCTCTGGAAATTGGCCCTTAAGCTCTTAGCTGTATTGACAGCTTTATTCAAAGAAGGAACACTTGCCAACAGCTGCTGTTACCAAAGTTGATATGTATTGATTTTATATTTTTTTTTCTGAAATTTTTCACAGCTTCCTTCCCATCTCCAAATAAAAGAGAAACCATGAGCTCTGGTTTAGACTTTTTGATAGGCTAAAATATTGCACCAGTGAAACCCTCAAAGACTTGTTACTGCAGAAAACAGACTTTAATGTTGCATGCTGAGACTAATGGCCAATAGAAGGAAACCATAATGTTTTATTGCCAGGCACTTTGTACCCAGAATATTTTGCCAGAAGGTAAGACGTGTTTGGGAGAGAATAGCATACTTGCTTTTGCTAGTACTTTTCTTCTTCCCTTTCCCCCTTCCCACATGATTAGTGTCTTATCTAAAAGAGAACAGTAAAACAAGACCAGACAAACCAAAGGATGCTACAACTGCTGATTTGCTCTAGCTGTTACATCTCTGCACACTCGTAGATGCCCCCTTCTCTTCAGGATGTTTGGAGGAGAGAGACGGGACCAGGGGCAGGGCAGAGGTCCCCAGGGCAGCCAGCCCATCCTCACCGTGGGGCAGGTTGTTCTCCCACAGGTGACGAACAGGAGGGCTTTTTTCACACTAGGGTAGCATATCTGAAGTAGGGTAGTTAAGAGAGGGTAAACTTTGAGGGGTGGCGGTGGCAGCCCTCGCAGTAGGTCGCCCAGTGCTCATTTCCAGCAGCGACATTGCTGTCGGAGCAGGCAGAGCTGGGTGGAACATATTAACAGATTTTCTTAAGTAAGCGTTTCCAATTGATGATGGTGGGAATGCGCTTGCGGACAAGCTTGCTGCCTGTGTTACACAGGATTTTCTGTCAAAACCCTGAGGTACTACAGGGGTGTTGATAAAAGGGGCCCCACTCTGGTGGTGCAGAAAACTGTTGCTACAAAGTATCTTTGTACTTCTGTCAAACCCCAGTCACAAAACAATGTGAAAAGGGGGGGTTGAATTAAGTGTTAAGGTGGGATGAAAAATAGGAGCATCGTGGAAGGGAGAGAAAGAGATACAAAACTTTTACATTCAGTTGCTATACAGAGCTCTTAGTTTGTATTACAATAACTCCAAATAATGTGTTCTAGTGTTGACTAGCAGGACGTGAAATTGTTTTATGACTGTGTTTCATAAATATGTGCTTATAAAACATTTGCTTGACTTCCTAGTTTTCAGAAAAGCAAATGTGTGTTTTTCTCTCAATGCTGTGGCTCTGCTACCACTTGCTGGTGCCAGCTTGGGTTGCGTTGGCTTTGAAGGGAACTGGGGTTGGAAAAGTATTGTGGCTTAAGGTTTGTTATTTTATTGAGCCGTTTTCTTTTCTTTTATCCCTTGGTGAGATCCTGCCGTGGCACAGTTGGTCAGAACACAGCCGATCAGGTTAAGGATCTCTCTGGCAAGGGAGAGTGCCCATGTTGAGGAAGACAGCAGGAGGTGCCCTGAGCAAGTAAAGACAGATGTGGGAAGGGTACTGGATCAGCAGAGGGAGGAGTTCACACAATCAATTTAAATTTCTCTCCTTTTTCTGAATTAGTCAGCAGTAAAGCAATTACAGATTTTTTCCCCCATATTTTCCACCCCTTCCCCCTTCCCTCCCGAAATAGCCCCAGTGATACTGTTTTGCTTTTGACAGAAGCCAGGGAATTGTGCATTATTTATTATATTTAGTCCCCTGTATCTGCTCAAAATGCATTTCAGTGGGCAATTTCTCTATCGTACTGCTCTCAGAGAGATTTTGCTGTGCTGTAGGGAAATTGCTGTGTATGAATAATAAACATCATCTTTAGGGAACAACCATTACTTTTCAGACGGTAATATTCCCAAGTTATGTTATGTAGTTGCTAAAATATGTCAAGCCTTTCATCACTCTGGAGTAAGGGAAGCCTGTTCCTCTGCTGTGTATTCCTCTACATACAAGGGTGTATGTACACTCCCTTGTCAGTATGAGAACCATTCACTGCCCTTGTATTTGAAACAAGCTAGAAGTTCTAGCAGGAGAATCCAACTGAATTGTTTATTGTAGCCTGGAGGAGAAACGTGGATTATTAGTTGTGGTACGATTTTACTCAGAAAGCGAAGTGCTGACATAGGTTTGTTTGCTGTTACATTTTAATTGCCAGATGTAGATTTCTCCCATTGCATTTTGTAAAGCAAGTGGTGGAATTTAGCATCATTCCCCCGCAAATGTGAGTAACACTTAAGAAAGTAAAATAAGTTGAAAGAGAGATCCTTTTTACTGGCTTTAGGTGTGTTATGCTGTACCCAGACAGCAAGCCATCTGCACAGTGAAAAGTTCACTGGTTGTGTGCTTCGAGCTTGTAACCACAATGTGTTGCTTTATCACTGAGTGCCTTGGCGTGAATGACCAACCCAGTGGGTTCCCATGCACTATCCCCCATGTCAGATTATGCGCATCCTTGATGCTGGAGCGCTTCCCATTCTAACTGAGGCAAACCAGAAGAACAGAAGCCACGCAGCAGGTTGCACAGCTTTTGATGAAGCTTTTTGCACAGACCACTTTCTCTTTAACTGGGAATGATCCCCAATAACAGCTGCTACCAGTTCTACTATTAGTCACTCAGTTTCACTTACAGACAAATCTAATCCGAGAAGGTAATGTTAACAAATGGTACATACTGGCCGAACAGTTGAAATTACATGCTGCAGACAATTAGTTACTCTTGCAGTGAGTTTTTTGGTCAGTTTTTATGTACACCGTTGTTGCAAATTTATTTTGCTTTAGTTTTTAATTGTTTCCCTTTGGGAATAGTCTTGTGAACCCTATTAAGTGTGGGTAAGGTTCACACATTTTGCTCCTTAATGTGCTCACTACTCATGAAAATGTGTACACTGTATGTAAAGTTGCCTGTTGAAATTCCCTAATACACGAGGTTTTATTGTTCACAAATTAATGTCATGAATCTATTTGGACACCAACCAGGAACTTGTTGTAATTGCTCACACATAAGTAAAAGCTTTCCCTGTGTTTTAATTAGTTGATGCAAGGGATTAAGATGATTATGTGGAAGGCAGTGCAGTTTCTCTCTTAATAAATCAGGCAGTGTGGGTGCCAAATCAGCCCTGGATCCCATTTGGGCAGAGTGCTTTGATAAAGGCACCCATCAGACCGCTACGGCTTCCTGTGGCAGCAGCAGTATAGATCATTTGAGTTTGCTGATACTGTTGATGTGCAATGTGGGATATTAATCAGGACTAATTATATTCATTGGCTATGAAACAAATTCAAGGCCAGTGCAGGGCATGCTTCTGTATGTAATTACTGACTTTAAGCTACTGGGTTAATTGATAGAAATTAAGAGGACCTTCCATTTACTGACATTGTATTTCAGAATACCAGCTCACCACACTGGCTCCTTTTTTGCAATTTGGTCCAGTTAGTTTTAAACACCTTCCATATATACAGTTAAGTGGACATCCATTACCCTCTGCCTATTTTTGCTTTCCTGTTCTGTACTTTTTAATTTTCTCTTAAACCCTACCAGAGAGGCAGCAAACAATGAAATACTTAAAATAATGATAGGCAGCATGCTCTGAGACTACTGTGTAGAACATCATTAGCTTATGGTAGACATTCAGTAGAATTGCAAAGCCCTGTTTTGTGCATAACACTGAGGGCTGCTTTTTTGATGCAGATTAGAGTGTGCATGTTTACCATAATGCACTTTATATGTTTTCTTAGGCTCGCAAATGTGTATATATAGGAGATAAAATCTCTAGTCTAGTACACTCCCGTATCTATGCGTCTATGTGTAAATTTGAGTCAGTGCGTATGGTACAAATGAGTTTATTCAGGAGGGCTGAGAGGTGATCTTCAACACTTGCCTGTACAGAAGGGAAACTAGAATAATGTAAGGTTGAGTAGTCTTTGATGGAGATAATTACAAATGCTTTTGAGTTTTTACTCTCTTAGTCCATCAAAGGTAAGCCAAGATTGATTACAGAATTGGATAGAACTGTCATTCAGGGCTTTAGCCAGAATAATACACCAAGAGAAGAGAATTCAATAAATACTCCTCTTGGTATTTATTAACTTTACACTTCTGCAACCGTGATTGTAAATGGAAGAGGGAGGTCTGAGTATCTGAGCTAAAGCAGACATTTCTGTTTGGGTTTCATGTCCCTCCTTCCTCAGTGCATGTTGTTTGCTGGATAAACCAAAGAAAATGTAAGAATCAGGTTTTACTTTTTTAATGTGTTTTGTTGTCTTCTGTGCAGCTAGGAGAAAAATGCTCTTCTGTCTGTATCAGTTCTGTTTTAATACTAATTGGTGCTAATGGTATCAGTGCTATCTTCTTTTTGCAGAAATACTTGATTGCGGTTCACTCAGTGCCATCCATAACAAGCAGGAAACCTGCTACTGTCAAAGCCTTTTTTCTTTAAGTCTGAACTTCTATGGCATAAATTGCTTGTAGATGGGGTGTGAGCCACTCCATTCCCATTGTCTGTGCAGAAGTAGCCACGTGAATGCCACAAATTAATCACATCTAGCGCGAGAATAGAAAGCTCTCACCCACTAACACGTTTGTGAAAGCAGCTTTGAATCTGAGGGAAAGAACCTCTCAAACGAACATGAAAAATGTTGGGCTTTTGAAGGCCGGAGAATTGTGCAGCCTGACTGGACCTGCCTGCTACCATGTGGGGGGAGTGAGGGATGGGAAGACAACCAGCCTGGGAGGTTTTCTGCTAAATGATCTGCTTTCACTGACTGATGCTGGGGTCGTAAATGAGCTGCTGGCTGCAGCCGGGTTGGCGCTTAGAGTGCAGTGCCAGCTGTCTGCCTTGCTGGGGAACAATAGCAGTACCCTTTAGCGTGTGAGAAAGAGACATGCAGGCATAATGTTTTATTAGACTTTGGGATAACCTTTCCTTTTGCAAACCACAGGATTCTTAGATACGAATTATACAGTGTCGTTTATAATTAACCTTTTTTCTCCATACCCATTTGTGCATAAGAATTCCTTAAAAGTTGTCTATGAATGGCCCGCATTACGCATTCTGGTCTTGTCTTTCTTTTTCTCTTTTATGTTTCCTATCTGTGAACTGAGGTGATTTTGAATAATTATCTTCCTGTAATTTAGGAGAGGGAAAGAAAACCCAAAAAACCCAACACCCAAGTCAGGACTGCAGGCAAGAATAATGACTGTATTTCTTTGGGGCACACTTGTAATGCTGGGCCTGAAGAGAAGGGTATTGATGTCCTTTTCCTCCCTTCTTCTCAGGTCCCTTGGACATAAAAGGATGATAGATGGAGAACTTTTGAGCTCCTTTGTTTCACAGGATTCTTGGAGTACTGATTCTTTGGAACAGAAACAGTTTCTATTTAGGTGCATGCATGAAAGCAGACACATACCAGCCACTGTCAGAACATGCACGTAATTATTATATTTATAGTTTATGATAACAGGGATGAACATGAACTGAAATGGTCGCCAAAGGACGACTTTTCAAATGGTGTGTTAAAAGCATGGTGTTTGCCTCATCAGAAAACTGCAGTTGAATGCTGTTTTCCCTAGTCTTTTGTTTAAACATTTACCCTGAGATGCTAAAAAAATCTTGTCTAACAGAAAAAGTGTACTTTTGACAAACACAAACTTCACTGTGGAAGGCCAGAAATCATATTAGCAAGGAAAATAAAAGATACTGTGACATTTACATAAAGATTATAATAAATACAAAGCATCAAGTGTGCATACTTTTTCTGTTTTTTCTGATCATCTGAACATCCTAGCTAAATTGAAAGTCATTACTAGTGTACAGCCTGAGTTTTTGAGCTGCAGGCTTTGTTTTTTCTTTCTTGAATCTTTATAAGGCTTGTTTTCTGCATCATGTGTACTTTTCTTCCTTCTTTCTATTCCTGTGCACAGAAAGCACACAGAGCCTGCGGCGGGCAGTGGGGTCTGGGAGGGGGGCACACATCTACTGTGCACCATCATTTAGTCCCATTGTGGACTTTCTTCGTGGCTGTGCCTTGGAACCGCTCTCACACCACTGCTGCCCTTCAGATCTGCAGCAGCATTTGTACTTTCCAACCTCAAGCCTCAAGTCACGATGAAGGTCACATTACAGCTAACCCCAGAGAGTGAAACACAAAGTAAAGGGTATACAGTTTCTCAAAGAGATGACCCTTCTGCACTTGGCCTCTGGGAAGCTCTGGTATAATGACAGAGCTTAACAGCTTGTGCAAGCACTGGTGGCTTGGGGTTAGCCCTGTTAAACAAATGGCTGGCTCACATTACTCACTGTCTCTATCATATTCATAACTTGATATTCAAGAAGCACCCTTTAGGAAGTTGTGAAAAAGGAGGAAATAAATAGAAGAATTGGAGAGATCTGGTGGTTCATCACTCAGAGATGTTATTTAGAAATTTGTCTGTGTATCCTTTTTTCATCTCTGTCTGAAAATAGCTTGTGGAAACTCCTGCATAACAAAGGGAGTATCACTGTTGTCTGAAATGCTGAAAATGCTTGAAAAGTGCACCTTTCAGGTACTCCAGAACTCCCGAAAGACATAGATTTCTGAAACCAAGTCAGGCCTACCTTTGTAGGTACAGAATTTTTACCCCAAATTCAAATGCGGTATCATTTTAAGGAGGAATATGTGAGTTGAAGTGGGGAAAGGCTGATTTTTGTCACTGACTGAGGTGGAATTAGCAGTATGATTACAACTAGTATTAGATACTCCTGTCACCAGAACAAGCTCTGCACTGCATGCATCTTCAGGGCTGGTGACAGCTGATGCTTGCTTTCTATTCATAAATTATTTTGGACCACTCGTATTATCTCAAGCTCTTACTAGTCTCCCTATCACTTATTGTTGAGAAACCATAGTATTCAGAAAACCATGTGAAAACTCTGATAGCGCTCTGAAGGTATGAAATACTCTCTTGATCACTGACAAACTAATTCCTGTTCCCTAAGTAGACTAATAAACAAATCTGGAAACTGGTACAAAATCCATTTGCAGCGATCTGAAGGAATCCTTGACAGGTCAAAAGTATTGTTGACATGTCAGAGCAGTATCCAGTGTATGGACTTTTAGGATACCTGTGAAAAGAAGGATCTGGAATATTGTCATTTGCTAAACAATTCATGCAAGAATTTGGTGTAGTCTGGCAGAGTACGGAGTAAAGTAGCTCTGTAGTAAAATGTTCACTATAAAGTGTCATTGTTACTGCAAAAGGCTATCTGCTCTTCCCTGTCTTCTCCCTTCTCATTACCTCTTCGTGTCAGCAGAAACATCTGTTTGCAACAGTATGGGCCTATGCCAGTTCAAAGAGATTGTGAACCTGTACCATAAGTCAAGCTGTCTCTGTAGTAAAGGTGTAAATAGCTACTGAAATAGGCCAGCATGGTCTCAAAGGCAGAAGTAGTATGTATTATTAGGCAGTATGTATTATTAGGCAGTAGTAGTATGTATAGAAGTAGTAGTAGTATTATTTCAGAAAACCCTTGTCTAAACTTCAGAATTTGGTTCACTTAACTTTGAAAGATTTGTTTAGAGGTTTTTTGGTTGTTGTTGCTTGGGTGGTGTTTTTTTGTATGGTTTGTTGTGGTTTTTTCAAGTATGGTTAGGAAAAATGTATCAGATACATAATTACCACACAGCTGTCAGAGGACAAAGCAATTTTTTATAGCCTGAGAGGTGATTTAGTGCTGTGCTTTGTTTTTTTAATGTAGTTAAAACTGAAATGCCCTTTTACAACCACTTGCATTTGTATGGTTATATTATTTATATATTATATTTTGGTTAACTGTCAATGATTCTAGCCTTTACAAAAGTGTGTTTGCTTCTTGTAGATTACCTAGATCCTGAGGTAGTACAGATCTTCCCACGTGTGCTCTCAAACTCAATGGAATACTGTTCAGCAGTAAGACTTCTCCATGCTGCTGTATTGAAGCAGGCCTGTGTTATAGGAACTTACATAGTATGTGAGCTGACTACCTGATTCTCTCCTGTTGCCTGTTACGCAAATATTTCAGTGCGGTAATATGAGTAGATAGATTTGTACTGTAATTCATTTCATAATGTAAGAAAAATCCTTTAAAAAAAAAAAGTGCAAGGAACTTAAACTTCAGTGGTAGCAATCTAAGGAATTTAAAGTAAACTTTATATAGCATCTTTCAGATTTTTTTGTATCTCAGAGTACTTCACAGTAATTGGTTGGTGGCTAGAACTGATCTGAATACATTATATCAAAAGCTAGTCTACTTATCTTGTCAATTTCAAAATGTATGTTGAGGTAAGCTATATATATGTGCATTTCAGTTTAAAGCAGTCTGAATTTTTCTATTTCGAAGTTGCAAATCTAAATAAGTTTCTTTTCTAAAGGATAATGGGCTTTCCAGATGTATTGGGAACTATCTTTGCTGTTTATGTTTGAGTTATAATGTGACTGACATTCTCTCTCAGTAATTCCACTCATTATACGGCAGAGATCACTACAGAAGCCTCCCTCTTCAGCGAGGCAGAGAGTTGTTTTAGAAAAAAACTTCTTTTCAATAATTTATTTCCCCTGCTTTGAGACAAAATACTCTTTCTACTCTTCTTGTTATTTAACTCAATGTACATGCTGATGAAATCCTTGAGAGACAGTCACTCTGCACTTAGTCACAGATGGATCAGCAGCACCACAGATTATTAGTAGATTTTGAGTTAAGGAGTTGAATTCACTATATATGTGTTTTCTGAAAAGGACAGATGGCACTGGAACGGTGTTTCTACCTTTGTTTTTAAATACGCTTTAAGCAATGGTTGTATAGGACAATAAGTACTTACTCACATTTGGTTTCACAAATCTTTGGAAACAAGCACATTGATTATCCTTATTAAAACTCTATTGAACAGAACACCACACAGGTACGTTTGACCTTCTCACATCCTCTACATCCCCTAATTTTCCCTTTTGAAAATAATGTTACTATATTGTTTAACTTCTTTAATAAAAGAAGGGAGTTATTGGGGGGGGGGNATTCACTGGCTAATATAATGGCTTCCCAGATTCAAGATAGCTGTCACACATGGTATTTGTATGCTAGATTTCTTCATTTTTGATGTAGTACTGTCTTAGTTGGCAAATGCTTTGAGATCTTTTTTGTATTTGTAGCTAAGACCTTCTATGTATGGCATGTAGCATGGGTGGACAGTTAGATGGCTTTGAGTTATCTTTCTGTATCTGTTGTCTAAAGTGCTCAGTATTAACATTAATACTGTGCTTGTGGTTCTTCAAGAAGCATGCAAATGCAAAACTCAGAGTTGGACTCAGTAGAAATGAGTGGTAGTTACAAGCTATTTGTCATCCTAGTCCCGGGGATTTTTTTCTAGCCTTCTGCCACCATTCTCCAAAATCTCTTCATCTGACACTGATGTCCACTCCCTGCCCTCAGCTTGGATTTTTGTAAGGTTCCTCAGTGCCACAGGCAGAACATTTTTCAAAGAGAAGTCACAGGACTGCTTTATACTGCTCTTGAGGTATATCCTCTGCCAGAGTATTGCATACTGTAAGGTCTGCTTTAGATGATTCTCGTCCCTTTTGGTATGTAAAGAGTGTGAGCGGATATGAGGATTTCACCTTAGCAATCCAAGGCATGTGTCCCACCGAGCAGAAGTGACACAGCTATTGTTTTCTGAGTCCTGTTGGAGTCACAGGAATATTCATATAGGAATAATCAGGATATAACAGAATATGGTGTGCTTTTTTTTTTTTCTTCTTTCTTTCAAAAAAAGGAAGATGAGGGAATGTGTTAACTTGATTAGTGTCAAGGGCATGCATGATCTTCATCTCTGGAGGTTACAAAATGACAACAAGCTTTTCTAACTGTTAGTCTTAGCTGGGATCTAGTAACATTTTGTCTGCAATATAAAGACCAGGGTCTCATCATTTCTTAGCTATTAACAGAAAAATACGTAATATCTATACATGTCCATATTTCACATCCACTCCTCAGCAGTGGTCTATACATACCAGTTCCTCAGCAGGCAAAAGCTATGGCTTGGTTTCCTTACAATTTATACAATACTTAGCAGCCAAAATATCTTAAGATCACTGAGCCTGATAAAAGAAGGTAATAAGCCTTTAAGTTGTTGATAATTATTTTAAATACAATGTCACAATAATGCTCCAAGTAGCATCTTTGTTTTTGTGGCAAGGATGTCAACCAGTAAACTGCCACAGCTCTGCAGGCTGAAGTTCAGTTTATTGTGGGTGGGAGAGACAAAGAAAAAAGTCACAATAAAAACAGCTAGGAAGCTAAGAGAGACTAGAACCCCACTCTTGGGACCACACAGATCTGCTTGCTGAATGTCCTGCAGGTGACAGGGGAGGATAGCTGTCTGAAGGTTTTGCAGGTTTTATCAGAGCAGGGTAATGGAATTGACTGTCTGGCAGGCAATCTGATTTGGGAATTCCAGCCAGCCACGCACCCATGTGTTGACTAATAAGTCAGTGGCTCACTAAGCCTTGTCATTACCTAATATGTTTTTGTTTAACATCTTGGAGCTTTGCAGGAGAGCCCTGTTTACATTGTAGTCTCTCCCTGTTTTATTCTTGTTCCCCTGCATCAGTGCTCTGCTGGGTTCATGAGCTTGCAGCGCAAAGGCTCTCAGCAGGAGATACGCCTGCATTTCTGGTGTGCTTGTGATATAGTTGTTTGATAGTGTTACTGAGTAAGGAGGTCTGAACTGTTGACATCATACAAGTTAATTACCTATTTAGAAAGCAGAGGCAATATTATGACCAGCATCACCACTTTGAGACTTAGTAATTACTAAGGCAGTATAATTGCTTGATTTCTTTTACTGAACCAAATAGCTGTTGGCATTCATTTATATAAGGTAGACATTTTTCAAACGCTTTTAAAAGGAGATTTCTTACTACACAAATTTTAAACTTTGATTTAGGTTTCTTGGTATGACAAACTACAAATATGCATATATAGTCCAGTATTTTTCCAAGTCTGCTTTTGTGGCTAAATTATGGTATTTACAAGCAGCTGCACAGTTTTTGATAGTGTTTTTTGTACTTTGATATGCCAATACTTAAACATTTAAATATTTATTTGTGTGCCTGAGCCTGATTATTTTAGTCATATGTGTCACTGATTCATTACAGACAGAAAACTCTGAGAGTAGGTATTTATGCCTGCAAAATTTAAGGCCTGGTCAAGTCCCCGTTGGAGTTCAGACATTTAATTGCTTGTGTGTTTGTTCTCTTTCTAAATTCATTCTCTATTGCATAGGAAATAATTTTTCATGTCCTATCCAAAAAATTAAAATAGTGCTCCCTCCCTGTAAGATTTTTTTTTCTTTTTATGTGAAATGGCTGATGTTTTTCCTACCGAAGAGCTAGGTAGCCAACAGAGGGAGCACAAATTCTGTCATGCTCCCAATCTTGCGTGCTGGTGATAGCCTGACTGGTAGGACAACCAGGAGCCGGGTCTCATAACAGATGTGGCACAGAGAGCGATGTTAAAACATTGCATCAGTGCAATGATATTTGAGTACATACAGAGTGTTGTTAATTTTCATACGTAAAATCTATCTTGATTTTTACTGTTCCCTTTTTGGATGAGTCATCCTTAGGACACAAAGTATTTACTGAGGAAATAACACTTGAAAACAGCATTCTTGGAAGTAGAAACAGCACACATACTTAGTTCTGATTTTTATTGCTGTCTTTAGATGGATCTGACTGAATACAACACTGCAAATATAATGCATGCATTATTTATTAATTATTTCTTTTCAAGAATCGTAAGGGCAGGGACAAAAGCATAGCAACTGTGCATAATTTGAATACATGATTAAGGGCCATAAACTTCTTTAACTTATCTACCCAGAAAAGTTGGAAAAAAATGAGACTCTGTGACCCTTCCATTAAATGGACTTCGGAACAAATATCTACCATACATACATGCTGTCTCTAATTACTATGATTTGTTATTACGATGTTCTGAAGTTACAAAGTAGTGTATTGGTGTAGCTGTTATCATTGTTATTATTGCTATAGTATTTACTAAATCAATTTTCCTTGAGAGTATAAGGTTTTCCTTTCCACTTCATATTCAGTTGCATGCAGCGTTTATGCACTTGAGTTTTAAATTATTATTTTGAGTCTGCTTCAGATTTACTTATTTTAGCCTAATCATGCAAATGTCTAAGCATGTGTATGACTGAACTTTGTATGAGTGGTTTCTCTGAAGTAAGTCAATAGGACTGCTTGTATGGGCAAAGCTTTGGGCATGTGTAACTTAAGCAGGAGAACTGCAGTATGCTTTACAGCATACAGACAGGTTTATGAACTTTAATTTAAAATGTGCATTTCCCCATAGATGGTTTTTTAACCTCTGAATTTGCAGGATGATGCTATGAGTTTGTAAAGCAGAGCTGGAACAGAGGCTTGCCAAACTCATCTCTCATGTATTTAGAGCGACTGCTAAGTATAGAAACGGCTGAATTGGGCTGCATTCAAGCTGGGGAAATCCACAGATGTGAAAGTCTTTGTAGCTTGCTAGCAATGCTCTGAGACACCCAGCCACCCAGCGAGTGCTAGTGTTAAACCTTTGAGAATGGAGTCTGCTTTCTTGGCAGGGAATTTATTAAATCAAACACTGACCTTTTTAAAGCCAGTAAAGGCAACTGTTTCCTCTATCTGGATATGCAAACAAAATCTCCAGCATTACGGTCTTGCAAGCACGCTGCACAACCTGCTGCCCTACCCTTTTGTAAAAGAGGCGCCACACGGTGACTACACAAATAGCGTCAAAATCCTGTAATGGTCTTCTAAAGACCTTCCTATCCCAAGTGTGCTATTAATTTGTACTGAAGGAGAAACTTTTGGCTGCATGATAAAAAGAGGGAAACATTGCTAGTAACAATAAGGGTTCCTGGTAGTCGTAGTGAGAAGTAACAGCGATATGGTCTGGCAGGAACTTGAGGCTCTGCATGGGTGAGCAGTGTGGTTTAAACTGTAGTTTTATAGATCCGTTCAGTGTGTTTATTCTGAAAGGTAGCGGGCATGGGTCTTTGCCTTATCCTGCAAGAACATGGGAATCTATTTTCAGTTCTCCTTCAGTGAAATTGATGCAATGTATGAGCTTCCTTGATTGTGGAAGTAATGTCAGTTTCTTGTCTCCTGAACACCTGTGAAAATTTTGTCACTGAAACAGGGATATTGAACTGCACAATGGTTTTTACATTGCCTGGTAGAGATGAAACCAGAATTCCTGGGCTGCAAAGAAGGCAAGAACCGTGCTATAACTATATGGAGCAGAAATGCAGGTATTTTTACCTCAGTGTTTTACCGTTGTTTGTTTGGAAAGCAAAGAGGAAGAAGCTCTTTGCATTGCTGCAGCATTGTAGAAAATAAATACATTCTGTATGTCTTACTGAATTGATTTCTTAAGGTCCTCTGACTTGCATGAGCAATGATGCTAAACTTGAAGAAAGCACAGTACTTAAATTTGACACTTAAAATTGTATTTAAGTACTTTCTCATATATACAGGCTTTGGAAAACAATGGAAATAATTAGTAACAAGTGTTATGGAAGTAAAATGGACCACGGATAATGTAGCCTGCAAGGGTAGCTAAGTTTTAGAAACAAGTGGCAGCTTTACCTTTAAGTTAAGTTTATAAGGAGGGCATTTTATATTTCATCCCCTTTCAACACTTGGATCATTTATTTCCCCCTGAGCAATATGAGACTGTAATGTGAAAAGGTTCTGGCCCTTCTTCCCTATCCATATTAGTGATTAACAGAGTGAGTAATGACTTCAGGCGCCTTTGTGGCACAGTGATTGCGGGAACAGAATCCCACCATAGTGAAATGTGGTAACAAATGTAGTGAAGTAGGAGAAAGACAAAATAATATCTGCTTTGCTTTTTGTTTGTATTTTAAACACAGTGAAAGCCCAGATAATATCTCTGCCCTTTTGCTGTTCTTCACGAAAATGAATAGTGATTCATTACATCTGTCTTTTTAAAAAAACCCTTGAACTTCCCTGTTTTAGAAAAGAAAGAAAAGCATTTAAGATCGTCCAGGGATTCTTAAACTTTTTATTATTGAGTTGTTCTGTAAAAGTGCTATTTTCCCTCCACAGTAATTTTTTTAAATTTTGAGAAATTTATTTGTGCACAAGAAATTCTCTGAGGAAAATCCATATTAACCTCATGCTAGAGAAAAAACAAATCAAACATGAAAACATTTTTTTTGAGGACTAAGAAGGAGATTGGGGTGGGAAGAAAAAGAAAATTAAAATGCCATCTTAGCAAAGCATCATCTGTGTAATGGAAATTCCAGTTGTAATTGTAACTGGACAGAACTCTAACTACAGAACTCTAAC
The DNA here is from genome assembly GCA_013400195.1 of Aramus guarauna. Taxonomy (NCBI): domain Eukaryota; kingdom Metazoa; phylum Chordata; class Aves; order Gruiformes; family Aramidae; genus Aramus; species Aramus guarauna. The sequence goes on from VXBL01000642.1 coordinate 133,525, forward strand.
TGTGCAGCACTACACACATGTGTTTGAATAACTGTGAATTAACTTATTTCAGTAAGTAATGTTCAAATTGCTATGGAAGAGTACTAAAGTACGTGTTGGCACTGACCAATGCTAAAATACACAGGCAGACTGTGAAGAATTTCATGGTTTTCTTGTGTGCTGAGCTATCTTTTTAAATGTGTCTAATTGCTCTGCCATCTAACCCACACTTCTCAGTTTGGATTTTGGAACTCAATTATATAAAATTGTATGCCCAACTTGCAACACTGACTTCTGTCAGAAGAGGAGAAACTGGTTTACTATTTGTGTGCCTGTGTAGATTATCTGGACAGTTCGGTTTGTTAAAAGTTAACAGTTGGCGTGTTTCTAAAAGTCCGTGTGAGGCGGATTCATGGGTTTAGATGAAACCGCAAGAGACATTCTTGACCTTTTATCCACAGACTACATTTATCCCAAATACTGAAACAAAAGGTTCAGCTCACTGCACAGCTTTCCTGTCTGGCTTTTAAAGCACTTATTTGAATGAGGGAAGTGGGAGATCAGTTTATTTATGCTTTGACTTCTTTGCAGAAGACTATTAGCAACACAACGTTCAAAATTAATGGTAGCTTCCATGCATTGGTGCCTATCTGCGTGGATGAAGACCACCAACTTACTTCCTATAGTTACTAAGGTATGTCAGCTGATAGGAGACCATATGTGTTTTGTCACTGTGCTTGAGGAACTTTCTGAAGTAATTTTGTGTTGCTTCTAAGCACTCCTGTATCACTTCTGAGCTGTTACAGCTCTGTAGTCCTATGTTTCAAGGAATGTCAAGGCTAAAAAAAAAAAAGTTACACCTTCATGAGAAGAATATACTTACACCATTCCTGGACATTACCAGTGTAAAGTCCTTTTGCCCAAGAAAAACCTCTGAAAGAGCTCATTCATTTTATTTATTCCTTCTCTTTTGTATATATTTACGGGCATCTGCAGTAGACAAGCGTAACACAGAATTAATAACCTGGAGGCGATGCCTTGCTTGTATGTACGGCTCTCTGCCTGGTTTGTGAAGTGCACATTGCTGCGGTATGCTGCATCACTCACTCACCGTGGTCTATGGCTGCTGTTGCAGGATGTCATCCCAGGCCCCCTATGCAGCACAAGGAGTACAAGTTACTCAGCCAGTGAAAGTAGCTCAGCCTGTAGGTGCACACTGTTTTCTGTTGCTTGGCAAAGTTGTCTTATAAATACGCCAATTAACCCCACTGCTTAATCCTTTTTTTTTCTGTGCCTGGCTGACTGGTTTCTTTCTGTGCCATGCATTCAGTTTCCTGCTAGTAGGAATAGGATTAAAATCACTGATGAATTTCGTATAGATTTGCAGCCTATATTTCTAGCCGTATTTCATTTTGTTAGGAGCAACCAAGACTGTACTGAGACCAGGTGCTTAGAGATTATTCCATCTCTGAGCCCTCCTGCACCCCATTATCTGTGTTCTTACTCCGTATGTTCCACCTCTTCTCAGGAACAAAGTGGATTTGTCTCATTGTCAAAGAAAATTTTGGCTAGATATGCTTGGATTGCACTGATTGCTATTATCAGTGAATGCAGGAAGCTAAAGGTAGTAATTAAATATCACAGAAATGCCGTGGTGGCAGCTAAGGCAGCTGCCCTTCTCCAGCTCTGCTCCTCCTTTTGGGACCTTCCTCCCCCCTTGGAAAACTCTGCTAACACTGATGGTAAGACTTGTGGTTTTGCCCTGGAGGTCATGTCATTACTGTATAGAAACTATTGCTTCCGTAGAGACACAAAAAGAAGTACAGTTCTTGATTCTGATGACACAAAATTTGCATCTTCTGCTCCTTCATGCTGGGTGCATATATTTGAGAGAGCACTTCTAACCACAGCAGAAACTTGCCCATCCAGCATGAACCAAGAAGTGTTAGCAGGATTTTTATCGTCTGTGAAGCAGAGACACTGGATCCAGGCAGATCATTGCTCCCCCAGAGACTGCCTGCTAGCTATGCAGCATCACCAGACTGCTGAGCAGTGATCTCTCTGCTATCATAGGATGATTTAAGTTGAAAGGGACCTTTAAAGGTCATCTAGTTCACCCCCCCTGCAATAAGCATGGACATCTCAACTAGGTCAGGTTGCTCAGAACCCCATCCAACTTGACTGTGAATACTTCTTCCTTGTATGTAGTTTGAATCTACCCTTCTTTAGTTTAAGACCATTAACCCTTGTCCTATCACTACAGGCCCTACTAAAAAGTTTGTCCCTATCTTTCTTATAAGCCCCCTCTAACTATTGGAAGGCCACAATAAGGTCTCCCCAGAGCCTTTTCTCCAAGCTGAACAACCCCAACTCTTTCAGCCTTTCCTGTTAGCAGAGGTGTTCCATCTTTCTGATCATCTTCATGGCCCTCTTCTGGACCTGCTTTAACTGGTCCATTGTCCTTCTTGTACTGAGGACCCCAGAACTGGATGCAGTACTCCAGGCTGGGGTCTCACAGGAGTGGAGTAGAGGGGCAGAATCACCTCCCTCGACCTGCTGGCCATACTTCTTCTGATGCAGTCTGGGATACAGTTGGCTTTCTGGGCTGCAAGTGTACACTGCTGGCTCATGTCCAGCATTTCACCCACCAGCACCCCTAAGTCCTTCTCCGGAGGCTGCTCTCAATCTCTTCATTCCTCAGCCTGTATTGATACACCTGGGGTTGCACTGACCCAGGTGTAGGGTCCACTTCATGGCATTAGAATTAGAGGGGTGCGTACTTTTAGTGCTACAGCTAATTGGATCTTATTAGATATTCCTGTTAAATTAATGAAAACTTGCATATCTGATAATTGCTTTCTGTTATCCATGATCTGTGGGTAAATATTATTACGGTGTAGAATATGCATGACGAAGGCACTAGATGGTAGGATGTAAGTCATCCGGCTACTGTAGGAGAGAGGTAAATACTACATTGCACTTCCAAACTAATGAATCTATGTATACCCCAGCACGTTTGTTGGCATTACAAGCAGGTCATAACTCATAAATCAGGGTTTACGTGAAGCTGCTTTTATTAAAAGAGTCTTTTTCTGTGTTTCAGGGAGTGGGTGGTGACCATTTGTGTTATTTTCAACATGTTACAATTTTCAGATGGACAAATGTGGTGCAGTCTTTCCCATGCTCTATGTTTACTATAAGAGAACAAGACTAGAGGAATAATACAAAGAGCTGCTTTTTCTCACAGTTTGATTAAAACAATCCTGCTTATATCTGCTAGGTTGTCAGCTCAGGCTGGTCTCCAACTCTTTTCCTGCCTCATTTTTCCATCCATCATTCCTGAGAGCACAGAAGGAGGAATAGATGCAGTGTTCTGTGCTTGCTTAGGCCTTGGCAAATAACAATTCATCAACATCGTAGCTTTTAAAAAGACCATTCTTTGGCTTGGAAGAGCATTACAATTTACCCAGTGTCCCCTGGTGTCAGGAAAATCACATGACCAGATCTAAAACAAAGAGAATCCTGCAATATATTCTTGGAGTTATTAATAAAAATAACTGCTGCGTTGAAGGGAAAGTGCATGAAAGCCTTTGTTGGGTGACCTTCATATTTTGTAAATGTTTCTTGGAGAAAAATGTTCAAAATAACATACCCCTTGCACCCACCCCCCCATCCAGAGCAAGAACAAAAAAAAAAAATCACAAAATGTTGCTAGAGGGTTTTCTTTCTATAGTGGCTCTTTTATTATCGTTTCAGATCTGTTGTTACACTGGGGAGGAGTAATGTAATCAAACCAATTGGCTGCCAGAGATCTTTTTTAATGCACTGCTTTGGACACAGTACATATGCTCTGCAAATAAATACAGAATTAGTGTTCCTGTTGGAAGCACTTGGTGAGAATGAGTGATTTGTCTTCCTTATGAAAGGTGCATATATTTCCTCTGTTAGCTGTTTATCAGACTGCTGTTTTTCTGCTTATGGATTCTGAGATGGGATTCATCATTTGTCAGCTTGTGAGCAGATGTTCTGGAGACAACCAAATTGATCACAAGGATGAAGTGAAGAGCACTACCAATGTTGGAGAGCAGCCTTTACAAACTGTATGTCTCTCCGGTTCTCGCCCCTCCATCCTCATCTTATTTTCAGTCATTAACTGTCCTCCAGAAAGTTACAAGAGAAAAGAAAAACCTCGTGTGTGTGTGTGTGTGTGTGTGTGTGTGTGCACGCACAACAGGTTGTTTTTTTATTTGGAGAGACTCTCTCTCCAGTACAGGACAGAAAGAAGGCAAAGACATTCTACGCTGAAATGGCTCTACTGCAAACCAATCTATAATGCCATCAAGGAAGGCAACAGTATTGCTGGTCAAAACAAAATAAAATCCCTAGCACACAAAATGTGGAACTAAAACTCTTAGGAAGTATTGCTTGCTGTTTTATCAAGCTGTTCCTATGATGATTTCCTTTAATTGTTGTTGTTTGTCTTCTGTGCATATCAATATTTCAGCAAAGTTGGTGGAAAGTGAGAGATAACATGTTACTTGTCAAAATTGACTTTCAAAAGTTTTATTTGCTCTTAGCAGATACAGAAAAGAACTGCTGGAGCTGTGTTGATTACAGAGCCATTAAAGGCCTTTCTTGCCAAAAAAACCCTCCTTTTGCACTTGTGTGCTGTTGAAAATTGTGGGCTCGTGCCAGAGGATTGAAGAGCTAAACACATGCTGCTGAAGAGCTACATGTGGCTTTCAAACCACAGGTTTCTGACCCCAGCCTTAAGTAATTAATAACAGCCTCTCGAATGATGCAGTACTCAGTAAGAATTGTTGAGAAAAAATACCTTTCCTTCTTCAAAAAATGAAAGGATTTGGAAGCAGGTATTCTTTTTTATTTAGACGTGAGAGCAGAAATGGAGTTCTTTGTAACCTTTGTGGATCGGGGCAGGGAGGAGAGGGGTTATTGTGAAATGTCTTGGTCAGAATGGTGGATGAGGGATCACATTATGTTTAGTGTTCTACAGACAAGACTGCTATAAGAAACGTGCTTAGAAAAAATTGAGTATTTTTCTTTTAGAAATTGGATATACCGTACATAGTTGTGTATTTAATACAGGTCTGAAAGGTTACTGCAGCATGGGTTTTTTATTTCATAAGAGTTTTCTTCATTTATGCCAAAAAAAGGGAGGCTGAACTGCTTAACCCTTTTGATACCAGTAAAGTTTCATGTTCTACCAAAGATGCACAAACATGAGGCTTTTGATATTTTTGATACAGCAGCTGATGGAGTAAATACATATGGCTAGCAGCTGACATCACAAAAATACCTGCACTGTTTGGCATGCCAATGCCTGATGTCTTGACAGACAGGTAATGTTTGTGAAAGGTGTGGGTTTGATGCATTAGGAAACGTGATAGGTTCAATGCATAGTTTTTATTTCCTCATTTACTGGGGAGTGAAGACAGGGTTTAGATGATAGGGAAGAACGTAAGTTCCAAGCCTGTCATTCAGCTTGGGGTTGCTGTGTGCTGTCTGCTATGTTTGTTACTACCGTATTGATATGCATTCATTGCACACAGTAAATATCGTAGGTAGGCTTGTGTGAAGCCACAGTTTAAAAATTAAGAGGAGATTATCGCTTTTTAGGTGTGACTTTTAAGAATTGTATCTGTTCACAGGAGACCAGAGTTTTTCAAAAGGCTTATTTGTGCTGTCTTGATCTGCAGTCCGGTTTTCAGAAGGTTAAAAAGAATTACTTTTGAAGTTCATGAAAATCCAATATTTGTTTTTTTCCAAGCATTTTTTGTGTCTACTTTGAACTTGGAGTTCTGCAAGCAATCACAAGAGTCTCTGAGGAGTGCATTTTTTCATGTGGCATGAGGGGTGGATGTGGTTTGGTACCCACACAGGTTGCAGAGGAAGAAGCTCACCTGCGGTCTGACCAGCAGCGGGGGCTCTGGGAGGCTGCCATGGATGCCAGATTTCAGGAGCTGTGTACTGCTTATTGCTACGTCCTTCAGAGGTAGAAAGGCCTCTTGTATGTACAAGCACTGTGTTTTTTCTCCCTTGCCTGCACTTCTAACTCGACAAATGCCAAGTTCAGTCTGCATTGGCTGAACTGTGCCGACTGGCCATGACTTAGCGCTCTCCATTTCTCCATGGACCTCTTCCTCTGTTCTCTAAATTGTTTTAGTTGCCTAGCACAGAGGCTTCATTCAGAGTTTTCTTTCAGTGCTAGCTGCCTTTCCTTAAAGGAAGGAATGAATATAAAATTCAGTGTCTTGCATTCAATTTTAAATTAATATCAGGCCCAGCTCGATCTCTGACTTGTGTGTATTAATAGTAATCCCTTCAAAAAATGTTGCTAAATTCTGATTTTTTTATGTTTTTATCACAGTGCCAAACTTCAGATATTTTTATCAGATGCCTATTTTATGACTGGTGCTGGCTTTCTCAGGAGCTGAGGGTCCTCAGAATATTTTATGGCCTCTTTTTCAGTGTCTCAAGTTGGACACTCCAGACTGATGCACAGAATTAATGGACACTTTGGAAATAGAGCTTTTAATCTCTGTGCCCTAGTTTCCTCTGGTAAAATGCAGGTTTATAATACTTGAGTGCATCAGATGGGAATATGGGGTTGTGAGGATTAATTAGTTAATTTTTAAAAGTAGTTTACACGTGTGAAGTGCCATATAAATGCTGATAGGAGTTCTTGCTGTTGCTGTTTTTTCCCTTCTACCTCCTACCTTTCGTTAGTTAGTTTGACCTGGTTAAAGGGAAAAGAAATTAGTCATCCAACCAAATTCTCTGTGTGTTCCTTCCTGTATGTGTTAGCAATCTTATGGCTTTTTTACTGTTCTTCTTTGCCTTACTATGTAAGGACTTTTCATGAAAGATTAATAGTCATAGCCAAGTGCTTGGGGTTATCTGAAGGATTCTTGGGTCCTTCTCTTTCATAGTAAAAATGCTGCTTCAGTTAGAAATTTTGTTGTTGAGTGGTTTATTATTTTATTGATTTCTTTTTCAAAGTAGAATTAGTTGCAGTGGCATCTTCTTGGACAGAAAGTGGTACAGTTTATTATATGGTAATAAGCTACCTTATCCCCAGGGCCTAATTCTTACCTAGTGCTTGGAATGAACTGGGCACAGGAATAATATGATTTATTGAGTGAAGTAAACTTTTTAAAAAGAGTTTCTGTGTGGTTTTAGGTAAATGGCTTAACCTAGACTTTTCACAGATGATTACTAACTGCATGTTCCTCATTTTCTGGGTGACTTGAGTTGAAACTATGGGATCTGATCTGCAAAAGTGCTGAACTCTCACAGGTGCAATTGCATTCAATGGAAACTATGCTTTGAACATGAGTGACAAAGTGCCTGAACCACTGCAAATCAGGGGGGCCAAATTGTTGGTCACTCTTGGCATTAACCTTTTTCTGTCTCAATTCCAGCTCTGTACAGTACAGTTAATAATACTTTTCAGCTGACAGAAGTGTTAAAATGTAAGGTTTGTCAATATTTGCAACCTGAGTAAATACTGGAGTAAGAGGCAATGAGATGCTTTTGATATTTATTGTTGCAAGAATGGTTTTTAAAAAGGGAAAAAACCCTCAGTTCCATAACTGAAATGTGTTATACTGAAAAAAGATTAAATATCCCTTGAATGGACTCTTCTTACTCTGACTGAATGAGGCAGGGGTCCCACAGAACAAATAGTACTATGATCTTGTAGTTACGGACTGTATTGTAGTAGATGCAAACTATTCAAGGTAAAATGCCAACTTTCTAGCATTTCATAACTTTGAAAAGCTTGACTTTGCAACCTGACAAATGTTTTTAGTACTCTTATGAAGTTTGTAAGTCCATCTTTTTTCATAACAAATCAAACTGTCAGGGGTCATTGAGAATGCTGGAATGTGTGATTCACTCCATAGTTCTCTGCTATTTGAGCTAACTGAATAAATGGTAATAGCAGCAAGTTGTCACCTGCTGCATAGTAGCATTGCTCAGGGAAGGATTTGCCAATGGGTTTTGATATCTTCTGACAGCAGGGTAGTGGTGGGACTTGTGAATCTCCATGCCAGGCTCTATAAGGAGGCATCTTCTAATGGGCATAGATTGTGCTGTCCTTCCTTCTGCCTTCTCCTCTGTACTGTCCTGTGTCAGTCTTTTTTTTCATGTTTAAAATACCCAAAAGAAATTTTCCAATTTTGCAAAGTTGGGCAAAAAAAGAACAATATGAAAAATTGGGTTTTATAAATGGGAAATACTGGATTATCTTCATAAGTGTTGCTGCCAATGTTACTTTAAATGTAAATGTCTTTGCTGAAAGATCAGATGTATTTCTCAGCTGTAGTAGTTAGTTCTATATGTTATTGTTCAGTTCAGGTACCAGGATTGTAGTAATACTAAGGAACAAATGAATAAAGAAATGAACGGAAATCCCAGATGTTATGCTCCCATCTGCAGAATAGTAGCAGACCTCCCATTATGGAAGCAGATGTATTTTCCATGTTATTTAGCTTGTTGTTTTGGGGCTTGAATTACTGAGAAGACTATGCTGTAATGTATATGGTGCTAAACTTGAAAAAAATAGGCACAATCCATATCAATTAATATACTTGAAGACAATATACATTTTCCAAACAAAATCCTTCACATAGCTGTTTAAATTCTCATTCTTCACCCTCCCCATCACCATTTAGATGCAAAGATAAGGTGAAGAATAGCACTGTAATTTTTTAATAGAAAGTGAACACATTAAAATAAATTACAGAGTTGCTGATGCTACTTGCAAGAGATTCAAAAGTAGGAGCAATTGGTGTTTTTTTCTTGTCTTCTATTTTTATATATGCAATTCATAAAAGTGAGAGACAGAGAACACCTGTGTTGAAGAGACACCTTTGCCAGTGCATGCTGAGTCTGCTCTTCAGAGCCCCAGCTATTTTCATCTTGGACCTCTCCTGAGAAGAAACTGCCAGATGCCAGCTTGCTTTAAGCTTTTTTCCTTTTTTTTTTTACCTTTCTTTTTTTTCTTTT
>VXBL01000642.1:142879-160377 GCA_013400195.1 Aramus guarauna
GATGTCTGAGGTATTTTCTAAGGTGCTGCACTGAGTTTCAGAGTCTTGCTGCATTAATGTGTCAGCTGTTCTTGAATCAAGCTGTCTGGTAATCGGGACAACACAGGCTTGGATTCTGTTTCCTTGGTCAAGCACACATAAAGGCTGTTTGCTACTAGTAGAAAAAGCATGTCTGCCCACATGGTGTATGCTTTTTACATACATTTCAGTTTAGTATTCCTGCCTTCACTGGACCAGGTCCTAGAATCTGCATCTGCCTTTTTTTTTCTGTCCCATCCTTTTTTGCATGGAGACTTCCAGTCCACTGCACAGCAAGCTCCTGATGTGCCTAAAGGATTAAAAAAAAAAAAAAAAAAAAAAAAAAAAAAGGAGTATTTTACGTTCCCTTCTCTTTGTCAGTACCATGATACTATTTTGTCAAAGTATTTTTAATTAATTCCTGAGACTCTTTCTCATTGCTTCCCACAAGCCTCTTCCAGTTGTAAAACCAAAACATAGACAAAACTGCTCTTTCAGAAGAAAATGGTTAAGAAAATGGAAGAATTAAGGTATAAAATACACTTTTCTACTGTGTTTATTCCTTCTTTTTTCATCCTTTCAGTGATGAGCTGTAGTCCAGGGGCTCTGACTAGTACCTAGTTGAGACCATAACCTGGGAAGATACTGACAAAATACTGGAGGACAAGGAGGATTGTTAACAGAAGTGGAAAATTTAGCATTGAGTATGGTGAAATCACATTAATTCGTAGTCCTCATTACTGGACATCATTCACAGTAGCCCAATATTGTAGTGAGATTTGCTTGAGAACCTGAAAGAGAATAGCCCTCAGACTTAGCCTTGAACTGGAATATACAATATTGTTTTCTTCAAACTGAGGAAGGTAATAATAGTAATGTATGAATGTAATAATAGTAAATGAATGAAACTTCAAGAAGGTCCTGAATGTCTCAAATAAGTCTTCTGTTTGAAAGTGTGGCTTGAAAGGATTTATTATCCTCATACCTTACACCACCTGTGAATTCAGGAGTTGTAATTGAAAAGAGTAGTTCATTGATTGTGTGTGATTGTAGTTCTGCTTATATCCGTATGCATAGGAACTGTATTTCAGCATAGGCAATATTTCATAGTAAAAGGAATGGCTAGATTTTTTTTGTTCTTTGAAATTCCCTTGTTTCTGTTGTTTCATCTCAGTCTGTCAGGCCATCTGTCTCAGTGCACAGAATTTCCTAGCCTTCCTAAAATAGTCTGGAACAAATAGTCATGGCCATAGTATATAGCTAATGAGTCTTTTCAATGTGAAATGATATGTAATAGCTGTGGCTGGTACCTGCTTTAAGTGTACTAAGTGACTAAAGCTACAGACTAAATTTTTTTTAAACGTTATTTTGAACACTTAGGGCATGAAGCTGTTCAAATAGCAAAACATCAGTAGCATAGCCATTGCCTGTAGTAATATATCCATACCTGGTATAAGTTTGTCTAATTATTTAGAGTACGAATGCTCTAAATCTTTTCAAGATTTTTATAAAACTCAGAAGTATTTTTTGCAAATTCCTTTTGTGTATGGGAGTAGTTTATTTGCAAGACAGTGATAGTGAACTAAGACCACTCCCAGGAAACTGAGCTGATGTTCATTGCTGCCTCTTGCAGCTCTGCCATTAGCTCTTGAAAGACTTGCATAATCCCTTGTGCATGCAGTGCAAACTATAGCCCCTTGCATTTTCTCTGTAAAAGCTTCAGCTCCCCTAAAAACATAAATTAAATTAGCATGTGTTGCGCCCTTAAACAGTCCAGACATGTAGAGCATAGTTATCTTGCTGAGAAAATGATCACGACAACATTCAGAGAGCCCAGTGTCTCCCAGCAATCTCCCAAGGACATCTCAATGTGGCATGACCTTTTCAGGATAAATGGGATTTTAAATTCAGCCTTTTCATTAGTGTCCTCTCTGTGTATTATGTCTTGCAAGTTGGAGCGAGCTTTGAAGCTGTGAATGTTGTGACAGTGGCTATTGTTTCTGTGCATGCATTGTTAATTGTAATAGCAGGAAATGTGCAAGCCATATCAAAACAAGTGAGAAGAGGGCAGAGAGGGGAGAAGTCTGAAAGGAGAAAACTTCAAAGTGAGTGTAAACAGAAAAGGTGCAAAAACTGCAATTATGTTATAGAGGAGTAAAAGTCTGTATAGACAAACCGAGATGTGGCCTCCCCCATAAGACGGTAGTATGGAAGCATTAGCAGCCAAACTATCTTCATTCCTGAAACATATTTTTCTCTGAAGGGAGTATTTAATTCTCTCTCTGAAGAGGTGAAGAAGAGCAAGCCATTGATCTCAGTAAGATGCAGAGCAATGGTTTGAATGCTGAAGAGATGAAGTATACATATCTGAAATAGTGTGTTGCTCACAGGGTTTCACTGCATATATCTGGTACCAGGCACATTTTGGTAGTTAAATGAGAAAAACTGGATCATAAAATAAGTAGTTGGAATAGGCCACTAAGCGTTTCTGCTGGCCATATTTTTGGGAAAAGGGGTAACAATATAAGAGTTACTTCACTGATTCAAATGAAGCAGACCAGAGGATGAAAACAGGCTAAAAGAGCAAAGCAAGGTGATACAGAAATTATACCAATACAGGCAGAAATAATGCTATTATTTTGGTTAAGATAAAAGGAGGTGCTTAAGGAAAAGCATATTTTTATAAGTGGACTGAAAATACCTGAAAACGTTTAAAATCAACTGTACTAAATAGTAAAACTGTAGCTCAAATGTGACATGCATTTGCAAATAACAGAGTTGTAGTTTTGTTAAGCTTTTGTTCATTTCTCATCTGTGTTTTGATTTCTGGGAGCTCAATGAGAATGTGGATAATGAAAGTAAAGGCATGGTCGGTGCTTCTTAAAGGCTGAAAAGAAATTGTAAGAAAACATGATTGGGATTTTAAGAATGATCTTTAAGCAATGTCATCAGTTTTAAAAACCATTCTCATTTGTATTTTTAAGGCCAGTTATAACATGCTGAATCACTTTTCTTCCCCCTTTCTGTTCTCTGAGTGAATTCTGCTCACAAGGTGAGAGACAGGGAGGCAGAATATGAAGGATGCAGCAGATGCCCATGTGGGTAGGCTTGGACAAACAAAATCTTTAGCTATAGAAAAAAGTTAAGATTTTTTTCATGTTTTGGGGTTGAGGGGTTTGTTGTTGTTGTTTTTATTTAGATGTTTAGGTTGAGTATTTGCAAGGGTGGTTGTGAAGGGCAGGAAAAAGCACATATTCTTGCTTTCTAATGTAAGCAAGCTTCGTCTGAAATTCACTGAAACATTATGTAAAAGATTGTTTACATAATGTCACTTGGAGTATTCACTTTGCAAGGTTTAAATAACATTATTAAATGGCTAAATAACATTGCAGCAATGCAGTACTAAAAAAAGGGAAATAGTCAGAAAGAAAAGAAAATGAGAGTCAGGACTCTGTTCTACTTTAATTCTGGTATTGTCAGTCCATTTTTATATGGAGAGCTCACAGTTAAATAGAGATTGGTAGTGCTACAAAGATTACGTATGGATACATTTTAAAGGTTTTTTTCCACTGTTCAACTTAGATGAGATGTGCACCTTTTCTAATGGCTTCTCAGTTATAAAGGTCTAACTGAATTTTGAGAGAAACTGGGGGGGCGGGGGGCAGGGGAGGGGAGGTATTTTAAGCAAAACTATGTTGCCTGGTGCTTTTTTAACCTTTCTTTGGTTAAAGTTGAAATTTTATTTCTTAATGTGCATGGTTAATTTAACCAGATTCTCCTTATTAACATTAATTCCCAGCAGTCGATTATGGTTTTGCCCTGTGGGATCCATTAGTTAGATTTCATCTTAACCCTCCCATTTTGCTCTCTTCCTGTGTTCCTGACTTTTTAGGCCAAAAGAACAAATTTTTATATGCTTACTAAGAAATTCTTGTTCACTGTCCCTTTTACTTGCAACATCTTCTCTGTATTCCTCAGTGGTTGAGTGTGTAAAAATTTAAAGCTTGCAGCTTTATCAGAGGGTTTTTGGCAGCAACGCTAAGAGATAAATCATGAAGTAGGTTAGGGTATGAACAATACCAGACAGAAATGCTAGTGGAATTGCATGAACTGGAAAGGAGAAGTTGCTTAGATGTGAGGCAAAAGAAAAATAAGTGCCCTTTAGTTGTCTTGGAATAGACATGCTGGTAGCTGAAGCTGTAAACGTCTTCCTAAATTTAAAATGAATCTACCTCTGCTATTGGTATCAGCATTTGCAATCCAGCAGTGTTCATAACAGTCATTAACAGCTGCCGTGTTTAGTCCTGAATATAGAGTGTTTTCCTTCACTCACACTGTGCTACTCCCTCAGCTATGCGTATGCCTCCTTCCAGTGCAGAAGAGTTAGGTCCTAGACTGTATTCTTCATGTAGCAGAGACCACGTTACATTTTGCCACTTACATGTATTAAACTGTATTTATGGTGAAAGTCAGGGTCTTGATATGCTCACTGTTCCCATTTTAATTGGTTTTATCTGCTGCTATCATAACAGTCTTATCTCTGCAGACAGTTGCATGGATAATATTTGGAGATCAGAATTCAAGCCCAGCCACCTAGTGTCATCCAGCAATTAAGTGTTATTTGATAGTTCTGTCTGTGGCTCAGGTGCTGAGGAACACTCGTCTCTAGTTGACAGTCTTTATAGCATCATAAAACATTTCTCAGGGGAAATCTGGATATGGAAGGCTTTCCGAATGGAAATGGGTTGAAAAGCCTGGACAAAGTGCAGTTCAAGCTCTAGTGGCAGTTCAAATCATTGACTGTTGGCTAATGACTATGCAGTTCAGGTCTGGAAGATGTTTAATTATTTCTGTTATTGCATTTGGTGAAGGAATGAAAAAGCTTCTGTCTCCGTGACATGGCTGCTTATGTGTACTATGAGGGAGAATGCTGAATGTTTCAGTATTGCTTTTCTCATGGCTAATTTAATCTTTCATATGAGAACTATGTAAAAAACATACTATGTGTATGGGAATACTGGATGACTGCAGTCTAACTGCATAAATCCAATTAATTGCAGTTGTGTCTCCCCAGGTGATTCACTGGTTGATTTAAGTAGTTGCTCTGTTATTTTGTTGGGGTTTTGGCTGTTTTTCCTACTATATGTTGAGAGAAACAAAAACATTTCATAAAGAAGCTGTGAAGGAAACATGGCATTGACATAAGTACAGTTTACAGTGACTATAGCATTTCTTTAGCTCCTTTTTGATATGAAGGCTGTTACTCAATTTTCCCTGCCTGTTGTATAGAAAGATACAGGGAAACTCAGTATGTCTGTTTTTGAGGTAGATATGCTAATGGTTCTGTGTCTTCTGTGTTTTAATTGCTACATTGTGCCTTATAGGTGGGTTAACTATTGTAGAACCTGATTAATTTCCTTCTTTTTATCTAGAGCAGATGAGGGCAGAGACAAAAGAATGACAAATGAGATTCCTAAGTGGAGCAGTGATCAATAGAGAGTGCTGTCCATTTGGGTAATGGACATCTCTGTCATATCAGCTGTTAAAGAATTCAGTTGAGATGGGTCCCCATAGATCTACAAACCGTAAAACATCCAATACAAGAACCATTACTCTACCCCCCTAATATATAGAGGTAAATCTCAGGAGCTCTGTCTTTGAGATGCTAGAAGCTCTCCTTTGCTAAATTTATTAGGTTTTTGGTTTTTATTTTAAACCAGTGCTTGGAGACAGCACTTCTTTTCTTGAAAGAAAAGATATATTCCACATGCATGTTATGAAAATCATCGTGCTTGTGTTGTTTAATAGAAGTGATAGCTCTCCAGTTCCCTGTAGCCAAATAAAGTTAATAGTTTTCTTTAAGTTTTATCCTCTCAGAGCAATTGTGAATAACTAGTACAACAGATTCTAGCGACTGTCCAGGAGTCCCCTGGTGTGGAAAGGTGGCCACATTCCTACTAAGTTTTGCCAATTGGGCTTTCATCCTCACCTTTGTTACCAATGACATTGAGATTGACTCTAGAGTAAATCTTTTCTTATGATCATCACATAAATCATTCCCTGTCCATGAATGGCCAGATTTTCTGGAGCTGCACTCTCCATGGTTCTTTTGACTGCAGAAGCTCCAGGCAGGAGGCTGAACAGCACAGTTGTTCTGGCCTGATGCTCCCTGTCTCTGGGAGATGTTCTAAAAGCCCATGTTCCAGTACAGTTAGGTCAGCTCATTTAGATCTCACAGGAGAAAGATTTCCCTGGAAGACAACTGAAGACTTTTGAGGTAAGGAAACATCTCTCTGTCTCTCCATCCTGGGTCACTTTTTCAGAGTTTTGTATTTTGGGATCCTCTCATTGTCTGTTCCTTTTTACATGCCTTTTAGTCTTTCATTTCTTCAAGCTAGTAGGAGCTCTCATGCTTCGTATGACCTCTCCTGTCATTCACTTCACTTCACTTCACTTCACTTCACTTCACTTCACTTCACTTCACTTCACTTCACTTCACTTCACTTCACTTCACTTCACTTCACTTCACTTCTTCAGAGTGCAACACTACTATTTGTCTTGATCCTTTCCTCTATGTCCTTTGTGTTTCCATTCAATTACTGAAGCTACTGCTTCTCTTCTCTGTTGTTGTTCATTTCTCAGGTCAATATATTCCATCAATGGCTTTCCTGTAATTACTTTCCCATAATAGGGGAGGCAAGAACCAAGAATATTATTCTTTCTTACTAAGTAGAGCAAATGGAAGAATTCCCTCCTCACTTCAGAAATTAGCATACCAGGATGTAGTCTGTTTTTTCTAAATTTGGTGGCAAAGCTACAACAGTCCAAAAGATCTGCCAAGAAAAGGTCCTGTATCATGTAAGAAAAAAGAAGTTTTGAGAAAATCTGAAAGAAAAGGGGGCTAAAATATGTACATAAAAGTTTAAATATACCTACATTTATGAAGGAAATAATTTTAGCATTTCATTTCAATGGGAGTGGATTTGGATTAATGTTACTACGTGCTATCATGCCATTTTGGAGAGGCTTCTTGTGGCATGTGGTAACTGTTTTCTGTGCTAATTCTTCTCTCAAATTGAAATCTTTCTCTGAAGTAAGCTCCAAGGCCAATACGGTAATGTTTTGTTAGAAGATTATTACTTAGCTATTGGGGTACACCTTATTTTTAGGATGTTCTTGTTTAATCTTCAGGTGACAAATGAAGAAGGAAGTGGAATAAAATGGGCTGTGTAATAGTGAAGAACCAAACCTGCACTTTAGCTAGGACCTTTGTTATACCTTCTTTTCCTTTCCTCACTTCTTTTATTGGCTATTTCTTTTCATCTATCATCCTTCACTGTTATCATCTCCTCTTTGTCTGATACAGCCATGGTTAGGCCCAGACTACTGTGTTCATATATGAGAAACTGTTTCAGAAATTACCCCTGAGGCAGAGATGACAATTTCATAGCATTGCAAATATGATGTTGGTACAAATTAGGAAAAAAGGGAGGGAAAAAGATCAAGGAAAAGGAGTGAGATGTTTCTACTTCTTGTTTGAGAACATTTCTCCTGATGTTCATTAGCTGGAAAAAACAGGTTAGAGGGATCAACTGAAGCAGAGGTAGATTAGGAGTCTGAGTACACAGGGTATGGTTAGTGGAAAATAATTCTACTATACTGATTATTTGTTTATTTCATCACTTTAAATCATACTTTATCTGAATGAATTAACTTTATATAACTTTACATTAAAAATGCTTACCTGTAGGTTAATAATTATTAACCTCTTGAACCTTAAGTAGTTTAAATAGTTTGGTGTCAGCCTAATGCCCAAAAGACGTGGTTAGTATTTTTGTGTTTATTGTAATACATTGTTCTCTTTTCCCTCATGCTTTCTAATAGATTTTCATGCAAGGCATCCAGTTTGCTGTGTCCTTTATCACTGATATGCTGTAAAGGCCTCCAGATTGTTGTTTACAGATTAGCTGGTGTGCTTCAGTGTACAAGACATTGAACATCATACCTGGTTTTCTGCATTCTGCAATGCAGAGCTGAGTTTAAGACAGCTTTCATGAGCTTTATGCTTGCATCTCCATCCAAAAGCTTCCATCTTCTGCCTAACAAATTACAGAGTACACAGGATGTAATTTTTATTTCTTCTGCTTTAATGCTTTCTAGTTAAAATTAGTTATTCTGAAATAGTCTACAGTAACTGCTACTTGCTAATCCATTGTCAAATGTAAACATTGTTGGGAAGAGTAGATTTTCACTGGGC
Organism: Aramus guarauna; assembly: GCA_013400195.1. Lineage (NCBI taxonomy): Eukaryota > Metazoa > Chordata > Aves > Gruiformes > Aramidae > Aramus > Aramus guarauna. The sequence continues at coordinate 151,155 of VXBL01000642.1, forward strand.
AGTCAGATGCAGGTCATTAATTTTCAGCACTGCTGTTTGACTGTTAATGAGGTCGTGACCCAAATGGCAAGAGTGATTTTACCTATCAAATGTCTTCTATACCCTGACAGGCTGCTCACTTTCAGTCAGGGGTCTTCATCAGTAATTGTCCCATGTAGTGTTCACACTCCACTGCTTTATCATTTAAGCTTACCTTCTAAATAGTAGAGAATTCCTTCCACTCCTCTCCACCATCATTTATCTTCAGCAGGACCTATAAAACAAAGCTGTCCCCATACTCCATTAATGTCCATGTCCAGACCCTAATTGATATACATACGTGTTTTGTCTAAGCACTACCTGTTTGCCATCAGTATATTTCTTAGCTGTCCCTTAGTTTGAGGAGCATCACTCGCCCTTGTTTCTCACCTTATACAAATGCGCTGTTCCCTTGCTCATATGGTTGACGCTTATTTATGGCTGACATACTAAAAAAAAAAAAAAAGTGAAAGAATGATATGAACAAAATAAGTTTCCTGGCATAACAAATTTAGGTTCTGTATGGATTTTTGAGAACTTACAGAACTCTGGGAGATCTCTGGTGTGGGATTATGTCAAAGTACACTCTGAACAGACAACGTTCTTGTGATTTTTCTCTTGCTGACTGTGTTTTCTGTCCCTTTTGCTATGGCACACAGTTTTGTACAGTTGATGTGAATGGTGCATATTACACTCTCATTTTATTTTTTTTTTACATTCTAAAGGGAACAAAAGTATGGTGTTGTGGGTCCTGTGGCTAGACCAGTGTTGAAACTAATTTGTTTTGCTTTGTATTGTTTAGCAGACTTGCTGTGTAACCTTGAATAAGGCACTTTTACTTTTTCTGTTCCTCAATTCTGTGTCTGGTAAAATAGAAGTGATCTTAATTCCTTTTTTCCACCACCAATAGGGTGGGACGGTCCATAGGTGCTTGTGATAGTTGAATGCTAAGTATGGCATTGGAGCTATCTAGATACCCGGATGATCTTAAATATTAAGATCCTGAAGAGACATCCCCAGCAAAACAGCATCCATTTCCCACAGCAGTATTGTGCAGTTCTAAACCAGAACTTTTGTATTTTAAATTATTAAATGTCTTGATTTAAAACAAAAAACAACCATCCAACCCCTATGCACACATACCTCCCCCCAAAACCACCAAAACCTGTATCTCAGACTTGGCTAGTAAAATCAAAATGCTTCTCCTGTAAAAAAAAAACGGACAAAATAAGTTTTAGGCTAAACTTGTCTTGGAGTTAGAGCCCCGCCATGATTTTATAATGAAAAGAAGAATGGTGCCAAAGACACACTGGAATCCTTACATTGACTTTCCTCATTAAAAACATGTGATATCCAATAAAAACTGCCTTTCCTTATGGTTAAACATGTGGAGTCAGTGGAGTATAAAGAAAAAGTAATAAAAGTAAGATATTTGAGTATGTGGATTTGGTCTGTTTTTCAGCTGAAATACAGTATATTTTTTAGCTGAGTGCATTACTGTTTTCTGGTTAATATACACATACTTCTGCAGTACTGCTCTTATAAATATGTCTGATAGAATTTGTACATTAAAAAAAGGCTTCGGCATGCAAATACATTGTAATCTGGAAAATAAAGAAGCATACAAATAATAAATCCAAGTATATAACCAGGATTTTACATGTCAACAGTGTATATGTATGTTTAAATTATTGTGTGCAATACTGTCCTGTGTGCTATTTTAAGCATACAGGAAAGGTGTTTCTTACAATAATAATATTTATGGCAAATATTAAACTTTTTTATATATATTACCATGGGAACTATTACTGATCCCTGTATATATTACAGATTTTATTTTTAAAAGAGAATTAACAAGTTTAAATGGAACCCCACTTGTATTATTAGGATCTATTTATATAGGTAAAACCAAATTTATGGCAGAAGAGGAAATAAAAATATGATGAATAAAAGCATAAAATCTCCATATTGGGAATTCAGACTTAAGTTTTCATTGTGAATTTCCAAAGGAATCCTAAATACAAGTATTTAAAAATTCAATTTAGATTTATATGCCTGCATTCCAGCTTTCCTTAGCTCAGCTGCAAAATAAAACCATTATTATAGTTTTATTACAGCTAAGCATTTTGGAGGCAAGCTTTCCTAGCGTTTGTGTGATGTTCTTCTGCAAGTGCACTTAGAACAGGCTGCAGATAAATTCGCTTAATGATGACTGCAGTGCAAAATGAAAAAAACAAAGTTTTTTGTTTACCTTGCAGAGCACAATTGCTCCATGCAGCATATAGTATGAAAATTATGACATGTCAGTATTTTTGCCTTGCCACACTGTTCAATACATTCTGTAATTTATGGAATGCTGCAGTTACCAATTCTTCTTTTTATCTGTAACATCCTAGAGTAAGGAAAAGACTCTATTTAAAATTCAGGACTTTACTGGGAGAGACCTTGTGTTATCCCTTTTCAAAGCAGTCTCCCTGTAGTGATGATTTGGCCTTATATTGGGTGACACTAGCAGCTTTGGGTTAGCCAGTTTTATTTGCTTATAAGAGTATTTTCCAAAATAGAATAAAGTAGCTCAGATCATCATCCTTGAAAATATACACCTTTCACAAGTTAATAACTACTTTAAGAAATGCTGTTTTGATTCCAGTATTTTTATTCTGTTCATGCTTTCCCCATTCAGTTCCATTCTCCTGAGAAATAATGCTGTTCCATTTACCTTATTTGGTCTTTTAATTGTAATTTTTAGTCTTAAAACAATTGTAAAGGACTGTCCACGCATATTTAGCATATGTGCTGTTTGTGGAATCAAATTTTGATGGAGGAGGAATAAGTAAAATCTGGGAAACATGACCCAAAAAATAATTTTGAAGGTGTCATCAGTCTCAGTGTATGTTTTAGGGAACTTAATCCTGCTAGTGACTGGGAAGCCTTGGCTGTTCCAATAACATGGGAGGTCACTCGCTGAAGCAGATTTTTGCTGCTGTTGGAAAGATGATACTCATGCTGATGGAGGTGAGCAGGGTTTCCTCCAGAATGTGACAAGCATTTACTCTATCTGTTGTGCACAGTACATGCTTAATGATTAATGACATTTCCAAGTGTTCTTAGGAGTTCCAGTTCAACATATGTGACCGACCAGTTGCATGTGCTAACTTAGGGTTTAACTTCTATGTCACATGCTACTGATTTTTTATCTTCTGAGTGCATAGCATAACACTGCAGAAGAAATAAAAGCAATAGGAAAGCTGTAGCTGAGAGGGAGGTGACAAAAGGGAGGTATAAAGGGAGGTGACAAAAGCTCCAGTGCTCTGAGAGCACAGCTAGCTACAGGAGGACAGAAAAACGTCCAGAGAATTTTAGACTTGCTATTTGTACAGTAAAGGATCATAAACTGAGAAAAACAGGATCTGAGACTTTTGTACGTCTTCAGGTCTGTCGAAACAGTGAGCCTGGCTATTGCCACTTGTGCCCCCAGCATCAAGTGTGGATTAAATACTGATTTTGACAGTACTCACAGAGCTTGTGGAAATTTCAGCCTAGCCTATGTGGATTTCTTGAGGCATGGGGGATTTTCGGATTTTTTTATTTTTTTTTTAAGATGTCTGCTAACTTCCTTTTCTTAACTTATGACTTTTATTTTAGGCTAGACTAAAGGCATAAGCACAGCAGATGTATTCTGAGGTTCTCAGCTTCTGGCATCCTGTGTTTAAATTTGCCCCTCATGACTATGAAAACAGGTTTGACTTACTGTTAGTCTCAATGCAGTGTTGTTTGCTGAAATCTGTAGTTGAGAGTTGTGAACTGACCCATTCATCTTAGTGATGATACGATTAAATTGTGAGACCTGCTGCGTAAAGGGAGAAGAAGATGCTGTTAGAGACGAGCATGTCAATTCAAAAGATTTTTTTTCTCCAATCTCTGCAATACAGACTATGAACCTTTGCCTTCTAGGATGAGAAAGAGGCTCCCAAGCACTGCATATGCTGCTTTCAGGAAGAGGAGGACACTGGTGATATTTCAGGGGTCCAGAAACAGTTAGTTCCTTGATTCACTGTGAAGCAAAAGTATTCCCGTGCCCTCCCACCACCCCTGCTGGGAGGCAGAGAGTCCAGGCTGCACTGGCTTTACAGCTTCGATCGCATCCTTCAGCCCTTCAGAAAGTTCGCTGTACTGAGAAATTTCATCAGAGTTCAGATTTAAAACACACGTTACCAATTTGTGTCACAGTTCAGAGTCTGATAACATTCACAGTGAAAATCTATTATATTGCAGCACAGGCTTGATTGCTTTCATGTCTGAGCTCTTACAAACTAAAATTCTAGGACAGCCCCAAACATCACTTTCTAATGAGATGTTTCCAGTCTAGAAACATGTAACAGCTTTTTAAAATACACTCTTTAGCATAAAGAATTATGTCTGTTACTTTTAGACTGATGGCTGTGGGCCTAATTCACCTGCTCTATAAACACAGGAGTTCTTACATCATGAACAATCTGAGCTCAATTGAAAACGAGTCAAATTCTCAGATGTTACTAAATCTGTGCATTAGAATACTGTAATTGAGGCGATTCACAGTAATGTGCCTTTCTTAGATAGATATCACCCTGTAGACTGTAAACGCTTAACAGGTAAACAGATTTATTTTTAAAAAAATTAGGAAAAAATGCAATGCCTCAATATTTGATTTGAGTAATGGTATCAAAATTAATTCCTGAAGCAGATTCACTTATACTTCAGTCTACAGTGTTTGGTTTATTTTTGAGAGATAAATGTTATTAGTATGGAAAAGTATTTTGTTCTGTTTAGGAGTATTTTTGCAGTTAGTCTGTATATATCAACCATTTCATTCTAGAGAGAATGTTTTTTATGTTTCTTGCAAGATGAGGAAATGGATGTAGAGAAGGGGGCACCTATTGGATTCATCTATCAAAATACTGATGCTAAGGGCAATGGTGTATTACCGGCATACTCTACATCCTGATAAGATGTCAGAACATGACTAACATCTGCACCCTGGAATTTCTTTCTGATAATGTTCTATATGCTAGGAAAAATGTTCGCATTTTTTTGAAAGTTTTAGGCTGTTCTAGGTGTTAGATAATTATGCATATGGGTATTTTCATCAAATCACAATTTATGTTGATCACAGAGGGAAGTAATCACCAATGTAATTCTCTAAACCCTTTCCAGATGCAATGTGCTCAATATTCAAACAGCCCAGTTGTATCTGCAAGTGCAAATGTCAAAATAGAGAATATAAAATATGATTGACCAGAACTTTTTCAGGAGTCACAGATGTATGGAAGGAAGGAAATAGATAAATGCATTAAACTCTAGATAGCATATATGGAAGGTAGGTTAGATGTGCTGTTCCAACAGCACCTGATTGAGGTTAAAGGGGTTATTGCTTCTAATTGTGCTGCTGACATTACTGTGTGTGTGGCTATGCTCCAACCTGGTTCTGTCTATCTATTTTTAAAAACGCTACCAAGTGTGTAATCTAACCCAGGTGATACTGAGGAATTAAGGGCCTGAAATGACATAGAAAGTGAAGTTTATTGCAATTGTGGCATAAAAGAAGAAAAAAAAAAATCCTTGAAATATTTTTGGTTCTTATGATTTCTTGCAGGGAGGAAGGTTGTTACACTGCCACACACTGAAGGACAGATTAGGAAGTCTACTAAGAAAGCATAGAGAATAAACTAAAAATGCTATGTTTTTATTTCACATAAATATGGTAATAAATTAGAGTGCAGCTGTAGGAGAAAAAAGGGATGGAAAGAGATTCCTAAATACAAACTTGTGTTGATAACCTGCATAAATACCTAATTTTTAAATTCTGTAGGCAAAGTCTATTGTAAGACTGACGTTAAGGTATTAGAATCAACATAAAGGGTTGGAGGTTTTTTTCTATTTTTAGAAAATTCCAAAGGTACTTATGGCCTGAAGTCTTTATTGAGCCCTTTATGATTTCTCTGTATGAATCTATGTTTCAAATTTTAAGTCTTTATATAAATACTTAGTAAGTGCTTGAGAGAAGGAAGCTAAAGCCATGTTTGTCTCTTCAGTTTATTTGTTTTTTCTTAGTTATGGTGCTTTTGAGGTTATTTAATTCTGAGCATACATAGACTGTGCAGAGTGACTTACTAATGTTGAGTTGTGGGTGTGTAAAACATGAGGGCTTTTAAATCGCAGAGGGAACTTGTATAATTTGTTTTATAATGGACAATTCAGCATTTTGGAAGTAATCCTTTATCATCTTTACTTATGTGAATGTCCTCTTTGTCTTCAAGCCCCACATGATAGAAATCACAGATGCAGTCAAGACCTCTGTGCCCTTGCAGAATGAAATCTCAGGCTATTTTTGTAGGTTTTAAAATATTTTAAAATTATTCCAATAATTTTTTTGTAACTTTTTTATTTCTTTGTTTACTGAAAACCACATAATTTATCAACTGCCATCTAAGAAATATGTAAATAGTTTCAGGAAATCCTTTTTCTATAATAAGCTTTTGGTCATCCCCCCCTTCCTTTTATTTCTAATAACTACAATGAACATCTGTATTCTTCTTCATAGCCAAATTTTAAAAGCATTCCTAAGCTGGTGAACTGTAGGGTATTCTGAACTCTGTAAGTGACTTACGCCTTTGAAAGCCTATGGCAGGACTGCAGGAATTGGCACTGTATAAATAATCTGAAACCACTCCCCTCATTCCTTATTTCTGCCCACTCCCAAGTCTGGGAAGGTGTTCTTAAAAATGACTAATTTAAAAATATTTTAAATAAAACTACAGTTGCCAAAATTATGTCGAAAGCTGTAGCTTTAAATCTCTATGCATTGGAATTACTCTGTTACAATAAGAAGGGTTAAAGAACTTAGGGAGGGAGGGGGGAAAATGGGGAGATCCATTTAGTTAATTTTGTCTGTAATCCCTAAACAGTTCATGCTACCTATATGGATTGTCTTTTGCCAGCCAGATGTAAAAGCAGCTCTGTCCCTCCTCATCTGCATCCAGGCTAAGTAGCAAGTCTCGTTTGTTATTACAAAGGGATTTATTTCAATGAAGAAATGAAGCAGGGGATTGGCAGATAAGGGCACTTAAGCCCTTTGAGCATTACAGCAAGCTTGTAGAATACGGGCACCAAGCATGATAAGCTTTGCCTTCTTTGTTAGCAATAGAGTCTTGCTGAGAAAATACGATGTGGCCTGGCCTGTGGTCTCCTTTCATGCTTCTCTGGAAGCATCGATCCTTGCAGAAAGTCTGGTCTGCAGGTGCACTGCTGAGATTTCCTTCTGCTCCCCTTTGAAAACAAGGACATGCTGCTTCCACTGACATAATCAATCCATGGTGTATGTTTTACATTCACACATTTACATGCAAGCAGTTCTGCATTTCTTTTTTTATGTTGCGTCTCAGTTTGGGACTTGGAAGAGATTTCTTCATTGCAGACCTCTCTATGTGGTAGGCAGATTTAAGTGATTTAACATCTGATGGCTTGATCCTTATGAAAAAGGGAAAGTCATGCAACTGTCTTTTGACTCTCCGTTGTAGTCTCAGAAGTATAGTAGCTAAGTCACTTCTTCTGCCTTGCCAAAACATGCTGCAACTGGCCCATGCAAGGAGCATTTCTGCGTCACTCACTTGGTTATGTTAGGACGAGCATAGCTCCAAAAATTTAAGTTTCAAGCTCCAAGAAAAAATTAAGAATATCAAACGTTCTTGCCTTTGCACCCCCATGCATAGAAAGTAATTTTTAATTTCCGATTGTGGAAGGAAAAAACCCACAATGTTGCATTTGTGAAGGGGTGACGTGGCTTTAGTGTTTTGTGTTTGCAAAATGGCATCTTCTGAGGGGATCTGCTTGGGTAATGGCAGTACAGAAGCTAATATTAAGCATGTCGGTACATAAGTTAGCCAAAGAGACTAAGGAAAGGAAGGACTGTCAGAATTTTACAAAAAGATGTTCAATGGAACTGCATCACACAAGTTTAGAGCTATTTCAGAATTAATTTAGACATTTAACATATTCTCTAACAATATATGTGTATATATCTTGTTGTGCTAAGAGTATTTGTTCAGTTTGAAAATGATCACAGGCTGTTTGTCAGTGGCTGTTATTTTTAGGTTCTCAGACCCACATCTGTTAAGTGATCTGAGCAGATTACTATAATGGATTGTGTGGCTTTGCAGTCTTTATTTTTCAGAAGAGCACTGAGAAGTCATCTTCATAGATGAGATGTTTGTATTCTACTTCAGCTGGTCCACCTGCTTTAAATACCTGATAAAATACATGTGCAAATGTTAGTAAGGGTAGACATTGGATAAAACAGGAGCTGAATACACTTTGTACATTAAGGCAGGAGTCATTTGGTAATGTCAGAAAAATGTGAAACATTAATATCTAATTCAGTTTGAGTGCCTTATTTGTCCTTTAATGTATCTTTGTTTCTTTAATTTTAAACAGGTATGTCTAAGTATATGTATCTTCTATAAATATTTTTGTCATGCCTGCCCCCCCCACTGCTACCAGAATTAAATAATGTTGTGGCCATGGGGAAGCTTCAGATAATGAACAATGTCATGTAGTTTTTAGTTACATGAAATAAATCTTTCAAAATTTTAGATGTTTTCATGGTTTCTTGTGAGCTTACCACAAATGGATTTGTGATAACTGGAAACAAAAGAAAAATATCTACCATGGGTTCTCTACGTTAAAAAAAAAAAAAAAAAAAGTCCTTATCTTTAAATTTTCCACAGATTAGAAAGTGATGTTTTTTTTCCTGTGCCATAGACATTTCTAGCTGTGAAGGGTTACAAGAAATCAGACCTTTAAATCTGTCACTTTTGTAGGACAAAATTATGCTGGGCTCAACACTAGAGTAATTTGGAGTGGATTTTTTTTTTTTTAATACATATATTTGGAAATGAAAACAAATTTGTCTAGTAGTTTGAAGCTGCTCAAAGACGTGAAATTTAGGGAAAAATACAATGTCTGGGATCAATGGGCAGGCCAAAAATGAAGTACTCAGAAATGAATGGTGAATCCAATTCACTGTATGAACATGACCACCATGTATGTGTGCGTGTGAATAAATAAACAACCAAGACTTTCAGAACAACAGAAGTGTAGTGGAAATAAGAAATAAACTAGAAAATGCATTTTGCAGAAATTAGGTGAAGGTCTTTTTTCTTTTTTTTTT
>VXBL01000642.1:160407-176084 GCA_013400195.1 Aramus guarauna
TTTTTTTTTTTCATAAACTTGCCTGAAAGTGGCTGTGTTATTTGTTGCTGCAATATGGGAAGGATTTTGGAGGTTTCTTTTTTTACCTGATTTCTTCTTCTGCGCTGCCTCAATATGTTTAGGTAAGTTTCCCTTGTAGACTTACCATTTTCTAACTTGTTTGCCAGTTAAATATAAATATTTTGAAGTATGTCATTCAGTGTGAGCCAGAGACTTTGGAGGAGGGGAAACCAAGGCCCTACTCACAAACCTTAAAGTACTATGTTTGCCTTGTGGCAACTGATGATGACCCATGCTATGGAGCTGGAAGAAAAGTGAATTTTCAGAAGTATCATGAAGACCTCAAGCCATCCTGTATCACTGTCAAACTAGATTAGATTGGATGAAATTAGGTGGAAAAAAAGATGTGCTTTGAAACACTTGAACGTCAAGAGACTGAGCTGGCAACCTTGGCAGGAGCAGTCACAGTAGCGCAGCAGAGCAGGTCCACGACAGTTACCACGGTGTGGAGCACACTGACGAAATGGGCCTTTGTACCCTTATGACAGTCTGGTCATTTAAGCCATTATCTTGAACCTGGTAATCGGGCCTGGTAATACCTCATGTGGTCTGCATCTGTGAAAGGTGTCTGTAACGGAGCATATCAAGAACTGAGGAACAATCTCTTGGTTTATTCCATTTATAGTAGTTAGTGACAACCCAGCTGTGGTATTTGCAAACTATATCAACTAACCCATACAGAGAGGGATAACCCAGAGTACACTACAAGAGAGTGGTTATTGTTGTAATACAGTGACACTGTGATTTATGAAACATCCGATAAACATGCCACTGAACAGGTCTGTTCTTTGTATCTGTCTTTTGTGCTTACTTGTGTTGTCCTGGTGACACCCTGTCCCTCCACCTCCTGAAATACTTCTGTGCCTTGTTGGCAATGAATGGAAAGCTGCTCTTTCTTTCCGCATAGGAAAAACCAAGCTATGAATGAGAAATTGGGAGAGAGTGGGAAAGTGAGTCACTGTGCTTTGTCACAGTTAAAATAATTTTATCACACCTGACACAAGCTGAGCAGTACTTACAGTTCAAAGGAAAGAAACACTCCTTACTCTGATATCATTTAGTTTCAGTTCCAGAGCTGCTGAAATATTAAAATATTTCTCAAATGTGTACATGGCCTTTTTGTTTGGTAGATTTTACTTTCAAAGAAAATATCCAAATGAAGCTGTTTAAGTAAGGCTCCATTTTTCTTTAACTCCAAGCATTTTTAGCAAGACCGTGGCACTTATTTAAGATCTTAATTTCACTTTCAAGAGAGATACTCCCATATTTTAATCTTTTTTTGTGTTACATGCTTTTCCAGGAATGCTTGTATTTTGCCAAAAATAATTACCCAGCCAAGCTTTCTAACAATATCTATTTTTTAAAAAGCATTAAAAAGAATGGATTTTGCTGGCTCTGGCATCAGTTTTCTTGTAGTGTTGATTGTATTATTTTTACTATAGAACTTCGTGCTGCACTTATCTCTGTCTTGTTTCCATGCCGCACTTGAGCTGCACACTAGGCTTTCTCAACAATAGGTGAAATGAAATAGATGAGAGTCCAGCCTTACCCACTGAGCTCAGTCGCACAACAGCAGTGATCCCATTGTCTCCAGTACTGGACCAAGCCCCAGATCCTTTCTGGGCAGAAAAGGCCAGCTGTTGGTGAATGGGAAAAAGATGAGGGCCCAGCAGGTCTTTGAAAGATAACTGTGCCAATGCTCTGTAAGTTTTACTGGATTATTTTTTTCTCAATTTTTCACAATAGCACTTGAAAAAGGTGCATGAGAAAAGAAATGAACAGTAGTTCTTTGTGCAATAATGGTACCCTATCTGTAAACAGCGATGCTGACTTCCTTTGCAAAATACTATTGTGTTCTACTAGTGAAAAGTGCCAAGATCAAAGTATAATTATTACAAGTGTGGTGCCTAAGGTGACTTCAGTAAAATAAAATAATACTGATTCTTTTTGTCTTACCACCTACTGTTGTTGAAAGTTTAATCACATTTATATTATTATTCCTCTAGCCTATGTAGTGATTCAGTAAAGCTTGAAAAGCATAGTCAATATTACCGGTCAATAGTTCTGTTCGGTGACGGTGTACATTTAAACACTGAATAGGGCTGTTTTTCCTTTGCTAAATAGACACAGCTGTCTTTAAAATGCTAGTTGAAGTTAGATGCAGCTTGAGGTGTAACCTAATGAGTTACACCATGCCTTCAAAACAGCAAGGAAAAGGTAAAACAGCTGCAGAAGCAGACAAGCATTTACACAGGAGGACAGATCCGTGGAGTCACATCATAAACCACCGTTACAAGGATGTCTGTGGAAGCAGTTTGCTGTCTTTAACCGTACATAGAATAAACACACAAACTCCACAAGACCTAGTTTAGAAAGAGTTAGAAAAAGGGAGAGTCATCATCTGCTTCCTTCGTGCTGCCCGAGAGCAGACCAGGGACTGAACAGGGAGGCCCTGAGAGCTGCTGGCCATCCGGTGATGTGCTGGGCCGTGTCGTGCGAGGCTGCAGCAAGCGCTCGCGGTGGAATCTGTTTGGAAGGGGCTTTGTCTGGCTTGAGGCCATGGTTTCCTGTCTCTGTCACACCTTATGAAACCCCAGTCTTAGCACTTAAGTTATGGTAGGATGTAGAAACTCAAGCCTGTGTGCCCTGGCTCAAATTGCTTTTCTAAACAGTTTTACTGCTCTAGTAACACATACAGCAAATTCCCTCGTGGGAGCCCAGGCATGTGTGTGCAGTAAGGTGCATGCTAAGAAGTGGCAACAAAGGTAGCTTTATGAAAATGCTTTGGAGTGGGGGGAAATCTTTATTTGCACGATACACCATACCCTCCTGCTTTCTAATTGGTACTAATTGATGGAGAATATAATTTGGAATCTTTCAGCCACCTCTAGTTCATGAGGGTTTGCTTGCTCCATTGTTCAGCCTACTGGCTGCCCTTTGCTTATTAGGCATGGTCAGTACTCAGAGTTTGCCTCTCAAACGATGTGTATGCATTATCAGCTCTCCTACAGGCACCAAAGGCTTGTCAGTCACTGTGACCTCCAGAGCCCTCTAACAAGCCCAGCAAACAAGGCTTTGAGGTCTGCAGTGGGGTTTTTTTTTATTTTTTCAGTCAGGCTTTTTGGAGTGGGTTTCTCTAATTATTTGAAAGTGTATGCAAACACTGAAGGAGAATTAGGAGCATCAAGTGGGGCCTCTGCTTTTATTAGAAGACTCTTTCTTTTCTAAATAGATGTCAAACATATTCTTTACTCTTTAGACAGTTAACCTTTCATCTCTCCTGTAGCAGAAATTCCACTCCGAAGTATGCTAATTTGCTATTTGCAGCGTTCTAAAGTAGAGAGAAAATGTCATTTGCAGTGCCTTCATTAAAAAGTCCTTTATCCAGATTGTATATATTTTTTGCATTCTGGTTAGTTACATTTTATTAAATAAAAACACCCGTCTAGTCTCCTTCTTCTGAAAAATGATTAAAAAAAACCCCAAACAACCCACACGCAAAAAAAAAAGAAGACAAATCCTAGCCATAGATTACTTTCCCAGGCTTGAATTCAGCATGAAGTCTCCCCTGGCTTCATGTACTAAGAGGTAGGATGTCAAAGTCCCCTGCCATCTCCATTCTCCCTTCTATCCTTACTCCAGACTGGAACTACAAAGTCTTCTTCCATAGCTCTGTTACTGTTATTAAATTAATGTCTTTCATGCAAGACAGGGTGTTGGAAGGGATAAAACTGGGAAGTAGGAGGCATAACAGGGCAAGACTTCCGTGAAGAAGTTAAGCTTCTGTTACCTTTCTTTCTAAACCAACCTTCCCTCTTTTCCCTGCTTGGTTGGTCTGTGTGATACAGTAAGATATCTGAGCCAGCTGCAGCTGCATAATGGAAGAGATACCTGTCCGCTTTGAACTGGTCTGCTCAGACATACTGCAGTGTTTGAGCAAGCGCAGGTTTCTCCGTATGATATTGTGCCACCAGTAATACTGGTGTAACGTTGTCATTGCAGTGGAGACAGAAAAGTCATTCACTGCAGTATCTTAGCAGTGCTGGATTTCTTGCAGCATCAGAAATGCCTATGCTGTCCTCATGTCAGTTTTAGCTGCCTTGAAAAAGGAAGGTGAAAGGAGAGTGAAAAAGGATTCTCTGGTCGTTGCCAAAATTGGGCAAATAGGCCATGGTGTCCATCAGATTAGCTAGTGTGTTACCTGTGGCTGCCTCCAGCACAGGTATTTTTGCATACGTGTACAAATTTTTCAGCTACCATAGGAAGAGGGCAGCTGTTTGAAGAACTTCCTATGCGCTTTAGGGGTGCAGCAGTTACAGGCTGTGGTCAGGCAGATAGTGTGGGGGAGACTTGCACCACATTGGGGAGATAGACTCTTCCAACTATGCTACCAACTATGCTATTGTTTGTGGAGGAGATGTGCCTGCAGAAAAACAGTAGCTCTTGCTGCATCTTTGAGGTCATCCATCAAGAGAAAAATGTATCAGGATTTGTTAATTTTTTATGTTCCTTCCCTGACATTTTCCATGCTCCTCATAAAAGGACTTCTGTTCAGAGCAGCTGTGAGGTATTCCCCTTTGGTGCCCACCTTTTTATCTTGAGAGAGAAAAGATAGTAGCTCCCGAACCACAAGGTAATTTGAGCTACTCCTCCTCTTGGTCTCCTCCTGCAATATAGTTATTTCATTCTTAGTACTTCTTTCTTTCATCCTTTTTTTGTTTTTTTTTTAGTAAGTAATGTACACATTTTTCTACCAGCTGCTGTTGGAAAGCTAAGCCAGATTTGTGTTATGAAAGCATGCTTTTGTGGGAATCCTTCCATTTTGTCAGAATAGGGCCTTTGGAGAGGTGTTTTTTTTAAAAAAAAAAAATAGAATTTTAATAAATACTTACGGATTTTTTTTTTTCATCTACCACAGTTAAGGAAGGCAGTAGCAGCTAGATGAGGGGAAAAATTTAAAAAAAGTCAAATTTTTAAGCACAAGTAGTTAAAAAAATTGTTCTGACCATTAAAAAGCAGTCAGTCACTGGGAAAACATCAGGTTCAGTAAAGAGGTTTGAAGAATTTTTAGGCTATGTACTTTTTCTGTTTCATTTTTTTTGAGTAAGTTTGTTTTCCTCACAAGGTAAGAGAATCTCTCTTGTTTGGGTTACTTCTGTAAGCGCTGAAGGCACTCATGTTCTTGGGCAAATTAATTTAGTGCTTCACATGTAAACGGTCATTCCTCAGTACCTTTGCTTTGTATGCAGCTAAGTGAAAAATAAGCGTTTTGCAAATGAATTCAGTTTGGGGTGCTGGTATGCTGTTTTGTCTGCTTACCCTGGGAATAGGAAGGATGAAAGGGGGAGGAGAAATAATTATGGGCAAAACAGTAACCTTTTCTTCTTCTCCCAGACGTTCTCATAGGCAAAGAAAAACACACAAATTACTCCTTCCCTATCACGTACTTGGACATTTTGTTAAGATGGATCTTTGTGGATTCCTAGGAGGAGACTCCAATTTGTATTTAGTCTGAAGTAGTCGGCGGCCGGGGGGCTGGGGAGGAGCATGCCAGAAGCCCTGTGCAAGGGTCCTCCTTTGTTTAGGTCTGGAAGACTGGCTCTGTTAAGGTCTCAACAGGGCGATGCTTCCAAACAGTTTCTGGGAAAGCAGAAGGATTGTTATTTTCATTAATGATGTGGCAAAACACACAGCTTAAACCAGTAAATTAGTAACAGTGAATGTAACGGTCACAGAAAAAAAAAGGGTTTTTTTTCTTTTGTGTTGTTTTGTTAGTTGGTTTGCTCCATGCAAAGTGAGGTATGTTATTTTTTTCTCCCTCCTTGGTACTGGCCGTTGGGTTTTTTTGTTTGCTGCAGATGTTCAGGAAACTAATTCCAACACTTGCACCTGCGTGACACTGACCTAGGTCTGCCTTGCCACATCCTGCCTTTATTCTGCTGCACAGATCAATTTGCAGTTTATTCCTCATCCCTCTCTCTTTTGTCCACAAAACCATCCGTCAACACCCCCCTCCCTCCCCACACGTCCTAGGTGGAGGAGGGACTGCTCGTTTCTGTGTCTCAAGGCTGCTTTGGCAGAGGAATGGAGGCCAAATTTCTGTCAGGTCAAGGTGCCATCTATTAAGACAGTGTTCACATTTTCATTATGAGACCCTATTTGAGGGATTTATAACTTGGCTGCACAAACTTGCTGCAGGCTGAACTTGTCATACCTAGTTTCATCTGGGGAAGTAGTTACTGGTCTTTCCTGGATTCTCAGACAAAACCCGTGTATGGGCTCTGCTGCTCCCCCTGCCGGGACCTGGAGGCAGTGGCATTGCTAGAGACATTTTTGGGTTTATTTTGGTTTTGGTTTTAGGCATCTGGGGGGGTCTCAGATGTGCTAATGCTTTTAGCTAAGATTGTGTTTTGGCAGGCTCTCACAGACCTTTTGAAGCCTGAAGTCAGGCTGCTGCTGCCAGCTTCCTCCTTCTGTTTTTATATTGCTTATAACCTGAGCCTAAATTACCTTTATTTTACATTGACGTCGGGATAATAAAATACAAAAAGTAAAGCCTCTGCTTGAGGCTTGCTGTGTGAGGCTGGGAGTGTGCTGAAGCAAGGTGATTGCTGCGCAGTGCTCTTGTGGCTGGGAGGCTTCAGAGCTTCCGCAGAAGACAGGTGGCCGTGGAGGGAAGTCCTCCTGCGGTAGAGGGCTCCAAGGAGGACATCTCCTCCCACCTGGCAGCCTCCCCTTGCCTCCTCTGCAAAGCGCCGCTGACATGGCCGGATTCAGAGGTGCCCTGTAAGCCCCGCAGAGGCACTTCATATACTGCATTTTTATGAAGCAGCCTGGTTTTGTGGCGTGCAAAAGGAAGGGGCCAAACTGGGGCACCGAAGCGAGAGCGGGAGAGAGTGATAGAAAGAAGCGCTTCTGCTGTGCTCCTGCATGCCTTTTTGTGGATCCAGTGGCATGTGAGACCTCAGGGAATGCAAGCAAGGAGAGATCAGCATCGCTAAAAAATTTGATACTGATCCCACAACTAAAGACACAAAGATTGGGGTCTCATTAGGCAACTCCTTATCTTCTTAAATACTAGCTATCACAGACTTAAGAATGGGCAAGGGAAAACTTCTGCACCCTTAGTACTGGAAATGTGCTTTTGAACTTGCCAGAGGCTGCCTGTGTTGCTGGCAGATCCACCTACCATGAATTTCATAACACACTGGTGATAATTCTTCTTCTACTTCAGATGGGCGGATTTTCTATGATCAGCAGTGATGTGGAGCACCTCAAGTTGAGGAGTCTCCTTATCCAAGGCTACGAAGCCAAGCCATACTTCCCAAAGAAGAGGCCTGCTTTAATAACTTTCTCTTTTGAATAAGTTACTTTGTGCAATTTTTCTGGCTTCTGTATATTGGCACACACTTTAGTCAAACAGTAAAAACTATTGCTAATGGATACATAGGCTTGCTAGCCTTAGAGATTTGCAAAGTTAAAAGAGAGAAAATTATTCAATGCCAAATTTAGTAAATACCACAAAGGACACTTTAATTTCCTTTTTTGACTTAGGAACAGAAAAACGGCACAAGTTACAGAAAAATCCACCTAGGACTCATTTATGAAACAGCTTTATCATCTAGATTTTGTAATCAGATAGATGGATGGTAGGTTTTGCATTTACAAATTACACATTCCTTAGGTGGATTTTGTACATGATCTGCAATTTACACACAATACATCTCAGGCTGCTCTGTGCAGTCTTGAAGTTATTACTTTATTACTTTTTTTTCCAAGTAAGTGGTAAGACTTACAGCTTCATCTTTTTACTCCGCTCCATTAAATTTATATGATAATGCTGGTGCTACGGAGACAGGCATCAGCTTGCAGAGTCTTCTCCAAGTGTAAGTATTCACCAGTTCTCTTTGTACAAAATGAATTTTGCTCTAAAAACAGAACATTAATACTGGTTACAAAGTACATGTGAATGTAGGAAAATTTATACAGTAATGAATATAGTTCCAAATCTGAAACAGACCAAGGAAAATTTATTTCTCAGCCTTATTTTCTATTACTCTGGAATGTATCTGTTCTATTTTGAAAAAAAGCTACTGTAGCATTCCTACAGTATCTCTTTTCTGGTTCCTTTTCATTCACTTGGGCTATCTTTGTCATTGGCTATTAGCATCGTAGTAAGTCTTAGTAATTTTAGCGAAATGAGTAGAAATCCTCTTGCTTTTATGCAGAGGTTTGTATTACCCAGAGGTGCAATTGCATTTGGCCATGTGGGGACAACTGGTCTGCACCTCATCAGTGGTTCAAGTGTGGCTTCCAATCCAGGGTAACCCAGCTTTAGACCTTCGTGAAGCTACAGGGGTGACTAGAGATGGCGGTTGTTGCCCATTCCTGAAAGCATCTCCTTTTCCATAGCTCACTAGGTGTGCCTCTGGTGTTCATGAAGGACCACAGGCTGTGTGAGGGATTTGGCATGCAGCTCACCTTTTCTGTGGCAGTACTTAAGTGTTTGCCAGACTTGCCATTATATACTGATAAACATTTATTATCAGCTAAATCATGGGACTTAGATCTTGACTGTTTTTTAAAGGATAAATATATATATAGCTACTGTTTTTAAAAAAACTTACGAGTTAAAAAGAAGTCTCACGCTAGGTATCTCTTCTGATCTTATTTTTAAAATATTTCTGACATTGACAAATATTTAGATCAAAGCCAGTATTTGTTATATAACTAACCTGAAGAGGAATGTAGCTGTGATCTTGGCAAGGATTAAAAATTATCTTTGTAGCTTGCCTTTAAAAAAAAAATAAAAATCCATAGCTGTAGTCATTTGCAGTGCGGATATGTGTACTAAATAGATGTAGTAGATTGTAATTACACAGAAGGAGTTTCTGGTCTACAAGGGCGTTAAGTTCTGACCTAAAGTTTTACATGGCAGAAACGGTAACTGCAGAAGGTCTTGATGGCAAGCATACAGTGCTAAAAAAGGGTTAAGCAAGTGACCATGCAAATGGTGGTGTGAACTTCAAGGCTGATACTGTGATGTACAACCCAGCCCTGAAAGTTCTTTTCTACGCCACACCGATGGGGTGAAGGGTTTTGGCAGATAGGCTGGTTTTAGGTCTAGTTTCTTACTCCTTGTCTCACTGCTGAGATCTCCCTGTAGCTGAGCATTTGTCATTCTCAGTTGTGCTGACAGCTTGCACACTATGAAATGGATCAAGAGATTGATCAATAACTCTGCTATGGGCCACCTATTGTTATTTTAACCAAATCACTTCACATATCAGGATCTACCTCACAGCCCCAAAAGCAGTTGTTTTGTTACAATTAGGGGGCAGTACATCACCCTGAGACAGAAGTTTAGGGACTCCTTTAGTTAAACAACAGTGCTGAAAACCTTTTTCTGCTGAAGAACTACAGCCTCAGGAGGCTGATTTCATCAATTGTGTAAATGGCCTAAATTTTGCAAGGTAAACACTTTCTTAATTATTTCAAAGCTAGTTTGAATGAATTAGTATTTATTGTGCTTTCACTGATTTTGCCATCTGAAGGGGGTGGGATCACAAGATGAGCAATGCTACATTTTGTATGTGTAGTTTTTAACCACAGAGCAGCACTGGCATGTCACCTTCTTGAATGACACTCATGACTTTGGTATTCCATGGGGTTTTTCACCTGGACAATTTGCCCTTCAAGTGATCAAATTAATACATGAGACAGTGGTCAGTTTTGCTATGAATGAAATTTGTCCAATCACTGTCAGACAAATGCACGTTATTTTGCATGCAATTACAATATAAAATCCATTGGTGAGGTTAGATCCGCAGCCTACTTGCACACTAGGTATTATTTTATGTGTGTATGCCAGTCTGTAGAAAAGAACTGATTTTTCCCTGGTAAGATTTGCTAAAAGATTCTCGTGAGACAGATGTTATTTTTATTAACTCTTTTTATATGCAGTGTGACTACAAGAAGTTAGCATATTTAAAATCTTATTTTTGTCATTAGAGTCAGCAGATATGTCTTGACATCTCTAGCAATAAGATATGTTGTCCAATAAGGTGATGTTGTATAAACCTTTGTTTAGAAAGAAAACATTTGTTTTCTACACAATGAATGTAAATTCAAATATTAAATCTTCATACAGAACTTGCATTTGAAATTAATCCTTTTTTCCCTTTGCTTCTGCTTGGAATTGCTATTAGTAAATTATAACAGGGCATGATTCCAAACTTAAATGTTGCATTCAACAAAACAGCAAATAACTTCAAGGTAATGATGCTTTCAAGGCATATACACATCCAATCCTATGTTATAACATAGTTTTCTGTCTTGGTAAATGCTTTTTCAATTTTAATAGTGGTTTTTGTTTTCTTAATGGAGTAAAAAGTCGACATACTGAAATACTCACGAGTGGAAGGTGGTGAAAGTGTAGATTTTGCATTACAAGATTTTTAGCAGAATATATCCTGAGGGAAAAAGAGGACTGTAGGAGGTAAATAGCTTAATTAGGATGCAGCTAAAAATTCTCTCAAAATAAGCATCTATTGTATTAGCTGAGACAATAAGCAGCATGAGTGTAAATATGCAACTTCAGGGCAGAACTGATTTTCGCTGACTTTAGATCATCGTTTTGGGAGGTACTCCTGTTAACACTCTCTGTACCACCCAAGTTCCCAATTCAGATTCGGCAAAAGCCTGTAATTCTATTTGTTTGGGGTAAATTTAGCAAACTGCTCCTGATTACACCTTAGCCTGGGACCATCTGTTGATGGTGAGTGTCTCAATGGAGCCGTTCCTGCAGGCAATGAATGGGAAAAGGAGTGGAGCACCAATACTGTTAGTAAGCAGATGCGTGCTATCAGCGAACGTCCTTCCCGCCTTTCAAGCTGCCAGCTCTCGGTATTGATGGAGTGTCGTATGCCTGCAAGCCATTGCAGCCGAAGGCAAGGAGAAGTGCTCTCTCAGGGCCCATTCATCAAGTATTTCTGCTGGGAGAGGAGTTCTGAAGGCACAGTTTTGTATGGGAACAGAAGAAAAGGCCAGATTCTTCTGTGCTGTTCCCAACTTGTGCATGACCGTGTATGTGCTTTCCAGCAGCCGGCTGTCAAAAGACTCCCATCACAAATAACAGGATACAGCTGCTAGTCATAACAAAATGAGTAAACCCCAAAGTGTCAGGGTTGGGTTATTTTAATTCCATTGCCAATACTAAGGTTCCTGCTAGTTAATTTACTTCAGATGAAAAAATATGCCAGATGAAGTATGTACCGTTTTAGGGGGATCACATTTAAGAAGTCTGTCCTTGACATGCTGGAGAATTTGTAACTGCTCGTTGTTGATGATAGCACTGTTAAGGGTGCTGTGAATAAGTCCACTGCAGGGGTGGGGTTTTTTGGTTTTGTTTTGGAGGTTTGGTCCCTTCACTCCACTGTGAGCAGCAGCTTTCTTTTGCAAGGAGACTTAGGTTGTATAAGATAGCATGAGTTGCTTCATCCTGTGTTTTGAAACAATTGGAGGAGAGAGGTAGATAGGCAGTGTGATGGACTGGATAATGAGTTGTCTGTTAAACTCTGGGAAGCCTGAACAAGATCAGTGAAGTGAAATGACTGGTTTACACTTTGATTGTAAGTGGTGTATAACTCACTTCAGACAACCAGCAGTGTGCTGCTCATTAGAGTTAGCAGCTTCATTTAAATCTCCTTTCTGAGTCAGCAAGAGTGGAAGGAGAATTTACCAGTCCAGATAGTGTTAATTCTGCTCAGATAACAGAGTATGCTGTGGAGGCTCCACTTGATCTACAGTTTCTGTCAATGATTCATACGATCTGGGAACGTCCATTAGCTCTCAGCTTTTGTGAACCAGGAAAGGCAGGGTAAAGATATAAGAAAGAAATTGTGCACCCATCCAATGTTCCTGTATCATACCCACTGCATACATGTAAAATCCATGTATCCTGGTTCAAGGAAAAAGAAAGTAGTGAGAGTCACTAAATTTTATGGTGCTGCATAAGATCCTGAATTAACAATTTAATGAATGCATACTTGATTTAGTTTTATGACAAAATATTGTAACTGCACTTTGAATATAAAATGGGTGGCTAAGGAGTTAAGATTGCTGATCTGTATTCAGTATCACCTGTCAGTAGTTCAGTATTGAGTAACTTCCCTTCTTGAAGGGGAGTAAGAAGTGAAAGTACTTGGAATTTCTGAATAGCTTGAGATGGTTCTGTTTATAATGCTGGAATTTAACAAATGCAAGATTTAATCTTCAGTGATGATTGCACTAGTCCAGCAAATGAGCACAATTTCTAACACAGCACCCTGGTACAAGGTGTAATTTCATGGAGAAACTGCACAAGTGTATAGAGAGCACAAGAGAAGTGAGACAAGAGTTAAATGTGTGGGTTGGAGCTGATGCTTTGATAGCTTTTTCATTTTTTCTAAATGAAGTCAAATCTTACATTTAGTTATGGTAGCCAGTAGTTCCAAGAACAAATGTCAAACTTCAACTGTTTCTACAAATTACAGGAGTTATTTGTGTAACAATATCCTTTGGAATCATAAACTGGATTCATTTGTGGCAAGTGTGCTCCACTGAAGGGAATGCTGGGCAATCTGCACGAGAGGCACAAGACAAAGGGGGAAAACAGAGGTATAAAGCAGTATGTTGTCCTGGGTCACAGAACATGTTACTCAGACAACTGGGATTTGGGGATAGCTGACTACGCTGAATGAAGTGGCCAATTTGCTAGATTATGTGCTTTTCCTATCAGGTTCTATACTTCAAGCAAATACAGAAATAATAAAAATCTCTGTAATAGAGCTTTTTGTCAAACTCATTTTGGGTGCTCAACTTTGATTGTACAGCTGCACACTGACTCCAAAACAAGGTATTTGTAGGTGTGACTTGTAGTTGGGTTTGTATTTCCCACTCTACTTTCATTGACATCAACATAAAAAATTCCTCTGATTTTTGAATGGAGTTGGTCTTGAGCTCTTTGTAGATTTAACTGTGGCATTTCAGGTCAGTTCTAGCTAATGATCCTCATGAAATGGTGCTCAGTAGTTTCCTTGAAGGCTTCCATAGGCAATAGCCTAAATCATAAAACTATTTGAATAAATTTGTGCACCAGGCCATGCTTGAAAAGTCTCTTAGCTGCATCAAAAGGAATTGTTTTTTTCCAGGTCATGGCAGCTGGCTGTTCATGAGAGTTTCAGTAGCACTCTCTTCTTCTTCTGCATCTGGTTTGGTGATGCATGAGGAACAGTTCAGTCTTATTTTCTGATACGGTAGTGTCAAGGTTACATAGTGCAGCATGGCCCTTACCTTGACACATTTAAAGATCATGGTTGTAACACAGGACTGCTTCTCAAATTCTTAACTGTTCAATGCAGTGTAAAACAGTAAATAAACAATGCATCTGTCATTGACTTTAAGCATGGGTGAAGGTCTAGCGTATTTGAGTTCAGCTTTTATGCTTGGCAGTACCATACAAAAGAGAAAAGAGAGATACTTTTAGAAACGTAACTAGACAACAGCAGCACAAACCCATTGGTTTTGAACATTTCTTAAGGTCATCTGTTGAATGAAATGGCAACATACAATACAACATAACTGCACTTGGTCAGGTAGGAAAATATGGATTAATGACATCCTGCTATTTTCATCATAATGGAAACACATGACAGAAGTGCCAACATGCATTCTGTTCCAAGTTATAAATGATAATCTTTCTTTCCCCCCTCTATTCCCCTATGTGGCCTTTTTTCAAAGAACCCAACCAAAACAAAGCTCAAAAAGCAGACTGCTTGTTTATGATGAGCTGTTACAATCAGGAGGAGATAATGTCAACATCTGCTGATGGGACCTTGCAGCCTGGGTCAGGCTGCAAAAGTATGGCATTTGGATTAAGGAAGAAAACCCAGCTCTAGTCAATAGACTGTCACAGAGCCAAGTCACAGCTGCCTTGGAGCTATTGATCAGTAGATTATCTCCACCAGAATGGCTGTAGAGCACCACAGAACTGAGTCACTGACCTGTTTTTGTTTATTTGGCTTTCTCCAGATACTGTGTTTGGTTTACCTGCTTTGTGATCTGTGTGTCATTCTGTGCTTGGAAGATTGATCCATCTGTGTTGGTAATACTTCCACCTTAGGGCATTCATATCTTTTCTCCCATGTTGAAATAAAGTATTACCATAAAATGGCTTACACTGACAGGGAAAGAGTAAGGGTGGAAGAAATAAATTCCCCGTTATGGCAGCTTTAATTAAAACCAGAAAAAATACTTTATTCTGGTGTAGTCTTTATTTGATACCTCTATATTTAGCATACATCTGGGCTAAAAGTTTTGCCAGGCATTTGTTTCAAGTGTTAGGGTTTATGGGCTTTTTCGTCATTGTCTGTGCCTGTTAGTTCCAAAAGATGATGATCACAGCTTCAGGGTGAAAATATGTCAGGATTTTTATGCCACAAAAGGCATAAAGCAAGGGTGATGTGAATATGTGGAGAAAATGCCTCCAAATAAGAAGTACAAACAAGTGCCAACAGAAAATAAGCAAAGAGGATTATGCTCACTTGCTAAATTTAAACTGCTGGTTGCAGATATACTGTCCTTTTGATATGAATTAACCTGGATACTGCTGAGTGCTCCCTAATGATATCCTCCGTGAGCCTATGAGTGACTAGTAGATAGTGGGTGAAGAACAAAGTTCTTCAACACTAACAGCATGTGATTTTTGTCATGGGATTTAGAGGAGGACTGTCTGTATACTATTGCAGGTCAGCAGGTATTCTGAAGTATAACTTGTATGATTATTTATTTAGAGTAGATTCAGGCATTAAACTGTTACTAAAGAGCCTGCAGGCTGAAGTCATAATCTGGAGAAGATGTTACAAAACTAGAACAGCTCTTGTAGTATTTTTTTGTAGAGCAACTGGCAAGCCTGAACATTAGGTTTGTTATGCATGATTTTTACAGTGGTAACATAAGTCATATATGCCAGCAGAAAAAAAATAGACAGAGCAAACAGAGCAGCCTGAAGAACAGAGGGGCAAACACTAGACCATTAAAAAAGTGCCATATTTCTATTGTAATTGTCACTGTTTCTAGGTCTGATCTGTGACAATAAAACTGGAAATGATATTTTAATCTGCGTGCAGTCTTTTTGGCATATATTTGGAAGTATATTCCTTTGGAAGGGCTACTTTACCTTATAACGTTTGATTATGGCAGTCTATCTGAGTAGACCTGGACTTCAGAAAGAAAACAAGTAATACCTCCCCAAAACAAACAAACAAACACAACCCTGCTGAATGTTGTTAGACTGCAGTAACTGTCCTATGTGTTGCTATTTTGGAACAGCTCTTGCACTTCAAATTCATAGCCTGTCATATTTGGGAATAATTTTTCCATGTAGACAAGACCCAAGGAAGATAGAAGCAGCTGCTCAGTTTACCCATGTGATTAGGAAGATATTTCTTTGATTGCAGAATTCTTCATGCAGGACGGACACTTTACAAGTATTGATCCAGGTGCAGACCAGAGAAGAACTCGTAAGCTCCAAATGTAATCATCCGAAACAGAGCTTTTCATGAGCCAGGGGCTTCACT
>VXBL01000642.1:176784-190647 GCA_013400195.1 Aramus guarauna
TTTATTTTATTTTATTTTATTTTATTTTATTTTATTTTATTTTATTTTATTTCTTCTTTTGTCCAACAGTGATTTCCAGCCTCAGCTGTGATTGAAATTCAGAGTGGATTGGTTTACCAGGGAGACAGGGGAAATTTAGTAGAGAGACAAAGAGGTGTGGGAACTGGGGTCCAANCTGCTGAATGTTGTTAGACTGCAGTAACTGTCCTATGTGTTGCTATTTTGGAACAGCTCTTGCACTTCAAATTCATAGCCTGTCATATTTGGGAATAATTTTTCCATGTAGACAAGACCCAAGGAAGATAGAAGCAGCTGCTCAGTTTACCCATGTGATTAGGAAGATATTTCTTTGATTGCAGAATTCTTCATGCAGGACGGACACTTTACAAGTATTGATCCAGGTGCAGACCAGAGAAGAACTCGTAAGCTCCAAATGTAATCATCCGAAACAGAGCTTTTTATGAGCCAGGGGCTTCACTTTTTTTTCCCTCTAGATCTCTCACTCATTTAACAAGCTGGGATAGGTAAGATGCACCCAATTGTATCATAGAGAAATTCAGTGAGAATTTTATCCGAAAATTATAGAGTAGGTTTCAGGAGCTCTGGTTTGTGTATGTGTGGAAAAGTCTTCAATGTTGTAGAAACTTGCTTTAGGTTGCGTAAAAAAATCATTTAAATCAGTAGTATATCCTGCTAAATATTAACAGTTTTATAGTTAGTCCATTTGGCATTTCTTGTAGGCCCTTAAACAGCTGATACATAATTTTAAAAAGAAATGTTCTGGAGGATTCATAGTACTGATGAGATAAGTCCCTCTTATTTAGAATGCATATCAGTTTGACATATGGGATTTAGAAAAAGATCAATTGACATTGCAAGAGTTAGCTTGTGCAAGAAATTTTACTGATATAAAACCCCCTAAATTTAGGCCATTCAGGAAAACTTAGCTGACTTTGCAGGAGGAGGACTCACACTTTCCATTTTGTTGGCTCAGCTGTGAGAGTGACTACAGGGTTTTGGCTCACCAGTGCACATTCTTACTGCAGAATAAAACAGATTAATTTCATTGCTCTTTTAGTTCCTGTTGTTCTGGATGCAGTGTAAGCCATACCAGAAAAAACAAACTCCAAAAGTATTCATGCGTTTCTATTCTGAAGCTTTTGTACCCGGAATTTCTTGTGATATAGCCATAGTTCTGTGATTATTCTGGAGTAGTAGTATGACTTGATTTCCTCAGATAGATAAATGTGAATGTAATCATCTTTCTGGATAAATAACTCCTTTTATAGCAGTAGGCTCTCTTGCCAGAAATGCTTGTTTAGAGGTTGTCTGTAGGTGCTTACCTCTGAATAGGTGCAAAGCAAATTTGGGCTTTTGGGGAACTGTGCATCAGAAGGTTTTAATAAATCTATGAAGGAATGAAGCAGCGGTTGAACTCAGAAAAAATTATGCCCTTGCAAATGTGGTGTGGGTTTTCTTGAGAGTTTTTTGTTTGTTTTGTGGTTGGCTTTATTTTATTATTTTATTTTATTNGCCCTTTAATTTTTCTTATCAGTTATTCACTTAAATATAACAATTCTGTAGATAAAGCTGATCTTCAAGGAGAAGAAAGGGGGAGGAAACAAAAGTTTTAATGGCCTTTAGCAGCTTATTCTAAAGAGCATTTTACTGTAAATGTTTAAGGAAACCCCAAAACTATTCTGTCCATAGTAAACAAGCAAAATGAGATGAAGGGCAAATACAGTCTGAAAAGTGTTTACCTTTCCTTGGTCTCTGGCCCTATCTTTTCTTTGGTCCTTGTCTCCATGGTTGTCTTCATTTCTAGCAGTCCAGTGAACAGCTACTTAATGTTAATTTTTTTTTTTCTACTCAGGACAAGACATTAGGGGCTGTTCTGCTCTTGCTCTTGTTTACATTCTCTTCATTTTGTTCAAAACTCTGCTCTCCAATCAGAGCCTTGTCTTGGGAGAAGAGCGTATGAGAGAATCATTAAGCAAAGCCAAGAGGTTCCTGTTTTGGACCTGCAATTATGAAGATACTTAAGTAGTTGAGGAGAAATTGCAATGCTACATAAAGATTAATTATGATTCTCTGCACATTGATGGCTTCAAATAAGAGTACTTACCTAGCTTTTTTTGTCATTGTTGTTGGAAAATAATGATTATAGTGATCATGTAATCTTTCTTTTTCACATGATGAGATGATGCTTGTGATAGTGTAGGGGTACTTGGGATAATGAGTGGTGGAAGGATGTAATTAACAAGCAGTTAGGTAATTTATTAATTTACCACATAGAGAACTCTCTCTGTACCTCTCTTGGAGAGTTGAGATACTTTTTCTTTTGCGGGGCTGTTGGAGTAGTTAGGTTCTAGAAAGACAATACAGGTTTACAAGTTTAAGCCAGCCAGCTGGCCCTTTTCACCCACTGCTTTGCATGTGGTGGCTGCTTCTTTGCCATTTTTCATCTCTCTTGTTGCATCTTTGCATAGTTTTCTAAGTTGTGCTTATTTAAGAAATGCAGCTGCAGTTAGAAAGAGAAGCACATCTTCTTTGGTGTTGCAGTCCACTTAAGTGCATCTGCTCTCCCAAACTTCAATTTTGCAAACAAAGGCAGCACCAGAGAAGAGTTGAATTATTTTCTGTCATTTATCAAAGGTAACAAAGTTTTAAAATTTATTTCACAGCCAGTTTCTGCTGTCAAAAGCGCCTGTGCATTGACAGTAAAAACGCACAAATGTTTCTATGGCTAAATTTTTATTCACCTAGCTATTTCTGGCTACAGATGATGTCTGAGCTATAAGGATCACCTCTTCCCTTCTAAATACAGGACTAGCTTCTAGAAGAAATACCTGTTCAGTATGCATGCTGCTCAGGTTTTCTCTGAAAGACATTGAAACACATACAAGAAGGCCAAAATTGGAATTTTTCAAAGCTACCTTAAAGCTGACTCACATACTAAGCCAAAATATTTTTTCTGTATCATTAGAATGTCTTTGAGTGAGATGGTCCAGATAATTGGAAAGGTAACTTGGAAATGAAAATGGGTCGTGAGTGTTCTAACTTATTCTAAGCAGAACATGCTTATTTGATACTTTCAAAAAATGAAACTCTTTGTCAGCTATCATATGTATAAGATATGGTTCAGATTCAATCATATGAAATACTGAAAGAGAGACAGGATATTGGAGTCAGCCGAATCCTTCCAATTCATACTGTAACATAAAGAAGGTGAAATATTAGAATATTCCATTAAATCAAAAGGATCTATAATAACAAGGAAACAACATGTTCATATATCGGTACTCTTTTCTCTTTTTATTGTTCTCAAACAAGAAGAAGAAAAACTAGAGAAAATAGTACATATTACAAAATAAATTTGCAGAATTATTACTTCAGAATTTTTCTGATCAAATAGTTATACACTGAATGAACAACTCACGGGGCACCTGCTGTCATAAAACAGTTCACAGTATCCTAGTTTGAGTCACAAAGTTTTGGGTTTTTTTGTTATATTTTTACAATAAAAAGAGAGGCTTTAGTACAATAAAGCACTAAAAGTGCATCCATATCTAAATACATATTGGATTATTATACCTCATAGGTCATTAAGGTAGAAATACTATTTCTGATCATTTTTATCTTTGACCAAAGCCACAGATAACGACTAGTAGGAATATAATTGTTACTGTGACTTACTCACTGGCAAAATAAGGAATTATGCCATATCGTTACTACACTAGGCTAATTAAATTGATGCTGTCAAGCTTTTCAAGTGAAGAAAATGCCTATTTATTCTCTGTTTCCATTCATACAATTCTTAAATATTTTTAAGTGTTCTTATTCACATGCATACAAAATGTGAGGGTGTTTGAAATGTAATTGCTTAGGTTTTTTTTTTTAGATAAACCTTATGTCTCTTAACATTTTTAGCTTATATTCCCTTTATTCCTGAGATCTACAATATCTTTTTAGCTACAGTAATTACTACATGAACTGGTAAAAGTAATCAGGTTCATGCATTAAATCCTACATTAGCCACCACTGGTGTTATGACCTAACAGTTTTCTTTTTACCAATGTAGGAAGAGTACCAGCCATCACTTACTTGGAATAGTTTGAAAAATCTCAGACCATCAACTCAGCCAGAAACACAATTCACAGCAGCAACTTCTGTCTAATTTATTATCTTTTGGTTTCTCAGCTTTGAAGAGAGCTTGTACACATTTCAGTAAAGTCCTGCGCTTTTTCTTTATGGTAGCAGGTAAAGTCCCTCAACAGAGGGACTTTATGGAACAGAGAAGACAAGTATTTTACTGAAAATGCAAGTGGGATGAATTTGATAATGTTTCTAAAGATCATAATACAGCTTTGAGAAGCAAGTCTTACTGTAGGAGTAATGCTTTTCTGTTGGTAAAAAACAAATATTTTTCAAATAAAAAGTGAAAAGCTGAAATGAGGCTGTATAGGTAGATAACAAACAAGAGTAGGCAGGACGTTTGAGTGTTTGAATTAAATACCTTTATTTTAAAACATGTTGTAACACTTTTTACTTCCATAATCCTTTGGGGAAAGTTTGTGACATCTATTTTTTCTTGGAGTTCAAACTGTAATAAGATAAAGACTGTTAGGAGTGTGAGATTTTTATTAGTGTTCAACAAGCACCTTTGGCTAATACTTGTGAACCAGCTTGATTAGTAATTAACAATCTGATGCCCATAAATAAAGAGTGTAAACCCCAGCGGTGTTGCTTTGTGATAAAACTGCAGCAGAAGACAAGTAACAGTTCCTTGCAGTCTTTCTCAATTATTTCTCAATTACCTTTTTCTATTTTTTTACATTTTTTTAATGTACCTGATGAGCTGCACTGAGGTGTATGTGCCACTAATGACTAGGGATTTACTGAAGTGTGCATAAAACTTGAGTTGTGTAAGAAACCGTTCAGAGCTGAAATTGGTGGCAGGAGGCTTTCCTGCTGATGTGCAGGGTGCTGGGGGGAGATTCTCTGCAGTGAAGGGCAAGCAGAGCTTGTAGCATTCACCCTTTCAGGCAGAGGTATGTGTATGTCTGAGTATGAAGGGAGAGGGAGAATTCCTTTGGCAAAGAGCAGCTATAACACAACATCTGTAATGCAGAGGTGTGTAAAGGTTTTCTGGGGGAAAAAAATGGTGGTTTTTTTTCCAAGTATAATCAAGGTTAAAATCCTTCCTATCGCTAATTGCGTTCTACATCATTCAATTTATGTTGTATTTCCTAACTTTGTGCACTGGATAAGAGTAGGTACCATAGCTGTGGGTGGATACATTTTTTATAATAACAACTCTCTTTGGAATATAATTACTGGGTTTAATCTGTATTTGTAGGTCTCTGTTAGCAATTCTTACTTGAGTCAGTCTTGGAGCAGACCACTGTCAGTGAAGCGAGGAGTTGTTAGCAGTGGCTACTGCTGGCCTGGGAAAGTTCCAGGTGTAGTGCATGCCCTATGGTTTAAACTATGAGAGTAGGTGCAGTCAGAGCAAGCAGTCGTCAGGTACAAAGCACAAGTTGTGGGGGGGAGGGAAACCCAACAAAAACCCCAAAAAAACCTCCAAAACCCAGAAGGTGGAAAGACAAACCTCTGAGTAAAGGACATGATACACACTAGCCAGGCTTTGGCTAGTGATTAAAAAAAAAAATAATGGAAGCGAGCCAGATATTGATTGAGTGGTATTTTTGATTGATCGCAAACTAGGTAGGTTGAGGGGTTGCATTTAGTAGGAACAGTGACAGATTTCTGTCACACAGCTGTTTAATGAGAAGTCTTGTTTGTAGACTTTAACTGTGAAGAGAAGGAAGAACATGTGAGCTCTTCTAGATATGCATTGGTGTTTTCTAGCCATGGTAAATCATGCAGCTGTTGACTCTTAAATAAAAAAAAAAACAAACACAACAAACAAACAAAACCAACAACAACAACAAAAAAAACCAACACCAAACTTATCAGGAATGTGACAGGATGAAGGTGAGAAATAAAGCCAAACATGAAATATTGTATAAGAGTATTTCATCCCCTTGAATACATTTAATATGACACTTCATAATCTTTTGTCAGTCACAGTAATAGGTTCAGAAAAATCAGAAAAAAACAAGTTAAAGACTCATCTGTGAAGATGAGCTTATGGAGACTTGACTTTTCTGCTGCAGAATGAATTTTCCTGATGACCAGAAAAAAAAAATCTTGCCAAACTGGTCTTATCCAGTCTTAGCTGATGCAGTTAATTCTCTTAAGAAGTATTGCAAACATCAAAACTTTGCCTATTTCATCAGCTCCCATGAGTCACAAACACTTTTTTTTCTAGGAAGAAAACTCTTGTCTTTCCTTGTGAACTAACAGTTTAAATTTTCTATAGGATATTTGGATTCATTGATGGGTTATATTAAGAGTATTAACAGGTCTGCTTCATATTTTGCTAAGTATTAGACATAAGTTGAAAAAATGCATGCTTTTTACTTTAAATGAGAGAAAGGAAGTGGCAACAATCACACCCTTCATCCCTCTCCAATTTTCATTCAATTAGTCCAAAACTAAATGATAAAATGAGGAGAGAAATTAAGAAGCTTTTAGGATCTTCTTGTGAATAAAGGGTTAAAGATTTATATGCTTATGCAGCTTTGTAATTTCTCATCTTTCTTTTCTCCCAGCCTATTTGCTGGTATTGGTCTGCGTTGAATAGAAAACCCTGCATGCATTTAACAGACTGTTCTGGGATTGCATGTACTCTTAAAGAGAAAATTTTTAAGCAAAGCTTCAATCCATAAAGTTTTAATCCAGCAGTTCAGGATATAAATTGAAGGTTAATGGGAGTTAATATAGCATTAATATTTTTCATGCTTTTCATTTATTTACAAAGTTTGTTCCTGTAACCTTTCAGGCATTCAGAAAGAATGCAAGCTGTCTGCAGTCACTGCTAAATCCCTGAGTAGCTGGGAGATTTCGGGTATCTTCAGTTAGGCAGCCTGCGTAGCATCTAGCTCTCAGAGGAGCTGCAGGCATTAACCTTGGGGGAGAAGGGAGAAATCCCTTGAGCACAGCAGGGTGGAGCTCTTGCTGGTGTTCTTGCGCTCGTGAAGCCACAGCTGTGTCACCTCTCTGTACTAATTAGGAGTTACTAGGAATCAGACAACTAAGGACAGCATGAACTTTAATGTCTAGAAGCATGGGGGGGGGACAGTAAACAGTTCTAAAGCAAGCAGAGAATCAGAAATGAAAATGTTGACTGCGTGGACTGCAATAATCTGTGTTAAATAAATGTCCAAGTAGAGGACTTGGTCACTGTTCACAAATGACACCTCCTTGTGAGAGAGCGGTATCAATGAAAATGTTTAGGCAGTTAACAGCTAAACACCAAGATGTCTGACATCTTGCTTAGAGAGACAGGCTGTTAAAAGGCACAGAGGAATTTTTTTTTCCATCTCACCTTGTGTCTGGAGTATTGGTTTCCTGTTTCCAGGATGGTTTGTGTATTTTACATCAAGCAGCCTTTGTATAAAACCAGAAATAATGCCAAAGGCAGGAATTATACCAGTAACATGTACATTACTGGTAGAATACACCACTAAAGTACTAGATAAAAGGCATGTACTACATTCTCCCTTTCCATACTTAAAAAAGACAGTGGCTATGACTGTGTGTTGCAAAAAGTCCAATCCTGGATGTACGTGTTGAGCATAAAAGACCATCCTCCCATGGCCCTGGTTGGAGTCACTTAAAAGCTGCTATTCCTAGCTGTCCATTAATATGCCTGTGCATATGTTTTGCTTGAAAATCTAACTAGCTCTCTGAGAAAATCTAATCTTTCAGTTATGGGTTTACTAAACCCACCTTCAAAGTTGGTTAAAGTTAACCTGGCTGCCTTGATGCAGATGCTCCCCTGGCTGTTTTTTTGCTGATTTTGCTTATCACATGGTGATGACAAGAGGCAGAATGACCAGGTGGGAACAGTAATGTCTTCGCCTCCTGTACATTTTGTACTGTGTCCCTAGTGGGTCAAGCCTTTCAAAGGATTTGCTTATATTTTTGTAGTGTGAAGTAGGGAGAGTGGTAGTCAGCTGCTGTGATTGAGCCAGCTCCAGACAGGCTCACAGTCCTGAACATCACCAAAGGCACTTTTAAGGAAATTAGGAAATAGACACTCTTTCAGGCTCCTGAATAGGGATTGTTTGGTTTGTTTGTTTGTATGTTTTCTTCTAATTCAAGCAAAAAGATGAACATGTTTCAGATTTAAAGGTTTGCTTGATTTATTTTTAACTAGTTATTATTAGTTTTTCCAGTACTTTTTAAAACAACTTGAACAAAGATTGTAAGCTAGGGACACTGTTCAATTACTAGGACTCATGAGGGAGAAGACCAGTCGTTTTATTTTCAGAGGAAGGCAGACACTGTTGCTTTCTGAGGGATAGCTAAAAATGAGAAATTAAATGAACTGGATAAGATTTAGAAAAAATATAAGAAAAAGTATAGCATAATCTTGAAGATATTTGAAAAATGAATGAATTGGTACTGTTTATATTGTTCTCCCCGACAAGAAAAAAAGTGAGGGAGGGTAGGGTAGTTTGATGTCTAAGTGAACTAATCTTCAGGAAAAAAAAAAAAGATTATATTTGTTAAACTGTATAAGAAAAAAATCAGAAGATAATATGGCTTTGTTCACAGTATTACATAAAGAAGATTAAAGATGGGAAACAAGCTGCTTAAACACTGTAAACTAATTAGTTCAACGAATTGTTTTCCTGAGGTTCATGAGATATGAAACATTGGCACCAGTGCGTGAAATACACTCTGCCTCAGTGCTCTTTTCAATTTATTTTTCTGTTAGTGTCATATGTGTATATAAAAAAAGAGCAGCCAAAGAGAAAGAGGTTACAGAGGGAGACCAAAGCCTGTGAGATGATTGAAGCTGACATTTTGTCATCTTAAGCCTGATATGGGAGGGCCCCCTTCTAATGCCCGTGTATAAATACCAGCTTCATTTTCTGCTATCACAGGCTAGACTGCCCAAATGATGTCGTGACAAGGCCCAAAGGGATTCCTCTTGTTGCCCTATGCCCAGCTCCATGCTAAGCTGCGCACAAGCAAGCTGACAAGTTACTAATTAGTTCACCTAGAATTGGGGTGATGGTGCGGGGGGAGGCGGACAGGGACACTGCCTGGGCTTTGACTGTGTGTATTGCGGGAGGTTGGCTGGACGGGGGAATAGCCGTGACAGGTGTAAGGCATGGTGTTTCAGTAGCTTTGGATTTTTGTCTTTCTCTGTCAGTTGGCACACGAGTTGGGTAACATGCCAAATCGTTCAAATGTTCCAGGTACTCTCTAGAACACACATTTGTCTATCCACTGAAATGGATTTCCTTCACGAGGCCAGTAGCTTTAATAAATGTAATTATTTATCATTATAATTTTATAAATATAACTTGATAAATTATATTTAGTTTGATAAATTTTTCTTTTTGTTCTGCACCATATCTAAGCATTTGATCAGATGTGTCCAGTATCGTCATGTTTATAAGAAGATATTCCTATTTCTTGATATTGGACAGAATACCCAGGATTTTGCCACTCTACAGAAATATAGCAATATAGGTTAATCTTTTTTTTTTTTTCCCACATTTGGGGTTTTTAAATATATATAGCAGTATGTGGGATATTACCATATGGAACCCTACATAAACTTTCATATCAGATGAGAACGTCAGAGAGTAGTGCTTAGGGGTGCCTGCACAAGTATAAGAATAGTTTTGCTTAGAGAAAATGAGGAGGGAGAAATCCCATTATGACTTCAGGTTGTATTTTTAATAGTACTGAAATACAGGGAATAGTGAACATTTCAATTTAGACAATAGCCCAAGGGGTTTTTAGTAACATCTGAGGGCCACTGAATGCATAGCTGAGGTAACATAATAAGGACACAGTAGGTACATCATTTAGCTGAGCCTTCATCAGTTGCTTTCTGGAGGTGAGGGGAGGAGACTTGTTTTTTCCTCTGAATCCCATCCTTTCCATGGGATGCACGTGACATTCTGTTGTATGTAACCAGTGCAGAACTTGGGTGTTGTTGATAGTTACGCTATTACTTATGAAAAGAAGTCTGTGGTCTAGCTTGTTTTGTCTTGTTATGTTTTTAATTAATACAAATCTTTTTGCAAATGTTATGTCTTAGGTGGTAATCATCTGCTGTATTTGAGGTTGAATTTCTTAAGTATGCTACTATGGAATATAGGTTTGTAGCTTGAAAAACAAAGCAGTGAGTTTGGAAAGGGGAAAAAGAAACCAGAGAAAGGAAGGGAGGAGTCAGAGACTCTCAAAATCAATTACTGTGTCATGTCCTACTTTCTAAAGCTCCCTGGTAATGCTCTTTTTGGCAGCAGGGGTACCAAGCCAGTTCTGCAGTGACATCTTCAGCAAAAAAGCACCTCAGTTGAACACAAATCATTATTTGACCAAAGTAACAGAGGGCAGGTGTACATTTACAGACAAACCTCTTATGCCCACTCTTTCATTTTTCAGCTGTTGAGGTCAGTACATTAGTTCCTAAAAAGTTAAACGAGCCTGGGAGTCTTGGTAGCATAGATTCTGCTCAATTACGGCTTTTAAATACGCAAATCACATTCTAATTAGCACCACAGTCAGTGCTATTTTTATTACACATTACAATGTATTTGCTTACCTATGTACCCTGCAGTTACAGATGCGTTATTCATTATTTGTTTTTGTTAGTCACAAAGGTAGCATTTGTTACTTATGGTTTCTAAAGTTACCAACCTGAGCAACACTATAAAATCATTGTTCACAAAAACATGAACAAGCAGCACTTGTCAATTTTGTGTCAGGCCCAATGAACTAAAAATCTGCCTAGTGAGGAGGATGATTGCCTCCTTGTAAAGGTGACAATATAGCCCAGTCTTTCCCCTGGCAAGGTGACAGAAAAGACATTTTTGTAGTCTGCAGTAAAGTAGAAATTTAGAAGTGAAAGCTTTTGATCTTAATCCGACATTTTCTTTAAAATCTGGAGCTACTATATGGCCCAATGCCATGACTGATTTTGTTATGTACTTCTAAGAAACACATTTTGTGTTACTTCCATTAGGATGTTGTGTTTAATATTGCTTAGTAATACTCCCTTGGAAGAACATATGGTACATAGTATTCTATCATGTCAATAAGAAACAAAACCTAGCTTCTTAAAAGGAGTATATTTCAGTTTAAAATGGTATCTGATGAAGAATGAGCTAATCTGAGGAATAGAAGGGAATAAAACCTCAGACTTTTTTTCAGAAATAATTAGATACTTAGGGACCTTTATGGGTTCCAGAAGTAAACCCGTGTGACCCTATCCTATTTATTAAGACTGATGAATTCTTGTTAGTGTGTTTACCATTTCCCTCTTGCATTACCACTCTTTTGCAAGCTGTCTAGAAGTTTGCAACTTTTATGCTATATATTTTTTTACCATCTGACTTTCATGACTTTTTCCATAAAATTTATTGGTTGTGGGAGTCTTAGAAATTCTGAACTACTTAAAGGTTCTGGCTGCATCCATTATATAACCTTTTTTTTTCTCCTTTCTTTATTTTTTTTTCCCAGACATCTGTGTAGATATCTTCTGAAATTTACAAAACCTTTGTGACTAATCCCATAGGCTGACCTACACACTGAAATCCTACCAGTGTTTGTTGCTGCTAATTATTCTGGGTAAACCTGTGGGAATCAGGCCCTTTCTTAATGAGTTTGGGAAAGCAACTAAAATTTTGTTCACTCTCAAGAAGATTACTTATCTCATCTTTGTGACTTCGGTTTAGGGTAAAACTTGTGTTCTGCATAGAGGTGGTGTCCACAAAACTGCTAGTTTAATTTTGTTCTTTGTTAATTTAGGGTGAAGAAAAAGAGGGAAGGCACTATTTGGCACTGCAGTGTAACAAAAACAGCTGTGTAATGTGGCGCAAGTGGGTTATTAGATATGACATAATGTGTAGTATTTCTATCATGGCATTATATATCTGTCAAGGCTTTTGGCAGTTGGGTTTTTCAGAGTTTGAAATCCTTCTCATGTATTTTCAGTGGGTATCAGTTAAAATGTCCAGAAATCCCTCTGAAACCAATCAGTTTTGCTTCCTCTAAATATCTGCCTTTAATTGATGGCTTGTTAAACTGAGTTAGAAAGCCATGGGGAGCTCAGCCTACACTGTGTGGACACAACCGTAACTTGACACAGGCAGTATGGATTTGGAAAGGTTCAGGCACATGGCTACGTCTAGATAATTTTTTGTGTGTGTGATAAGAAATCTGTGTAATTGAAAACCTGACAAATTTTTAATTCCTCTTTTTGTCAGGAATGCATCCGGTACCTGCATATTTTGAAAATGTTATATATGCCTATTTTCTAATACTGTTAAAGAAGAAACACCTTAGCAACAGTTCTGTGTAATTGCACAGACACTTGGTTTTGAAAGCAGTTGAAACAGCCAGCAGTTTCTGGTGGTGTGAAAGAAAAGAGATTTTCCTTCCATAGGGAACAGTTTTTTTGCTGAAAGGAAACACCAGGAAAAAAACCCAAAACAAACACCTGAAAAATCTGTTCCTACTTCTGCATGTCTTTAAGTAGCCTGTGTATCAGCAAGTGTCTTGTTTAGGTACCTTATTAAGTTGCACATGGATATCCTTGTTGGTTTAAGTATTTCTGCAGTGGTATATGATGCAGACTTTTCAGATCAGTAAAACTCATCTGGAAAAAGAAAACATTATTCCATTTCAGCCCAGGCTATTGGATTTCTTCCAAGATGCACTGTACATGTAATAGAATATTAAAGAAGTATCCAAATACTAAGGTTCTTCTCAACTTCCTCCCAGGGATTTTAGGGCCACACACTCCAAATTTGAATAAACTGGAGAGACAAAACTACTGATGGCATTTTTTCAGTGAAAATGAAACACTGAATACCATAATCTTTGTATTCTGCTCCACCACTCTGCAGTTTTGCGTTGCTGCAGGCTGTGCTACAGAATTCAGTAACATTCACACTCGGAGTTACCAGTAACCAAAGCAGCTAAATCTTTGCAGTCTTGAGTTATTAGCTCCTCAGCTTTACCGAGCACTAATGTGGTTACTTCCAGCTGTTACTTCATGCAGCTCTGTATATTGCTCTTAAGTGCTGAGAGCTTTTCATTTATGGAAAAAAAAAAAAAAAGCTCTTTTCTGAAAGTGTATACATGTCAAAATATGATAATTAGTTGTTTAAGTACCATGGCTATAAATTGTTCCTTGACAATGTTGTAATACAAACCTTTCTAAATTTCCAACTGGTTGAGCAGAAGAAATTAGGATTGAAATTAAAAAAGAGCAGTGTGAGGAGTAAGTACCAGTGGACTAAAGAAGAGCTGGGACTTCTTCAGGTTTGAAAGCGAAGACTCTGTGAAGTGGGACTGCTGGACACAAGAGGGAGGGAGGAGGACTACAGTCAGCAAACAGGCATTACTCTGAAAGTTTGGGGATGAAATTCTTTCCACAAAAATCCTCAGGGAAATCAGTGTTTCCAACAAATAACCTTCAAGAAATGTAGCTTTGATTTGAGGTCTTGCTGCCCACAGATGGCCACCGTACCTTGCTGCCAACCCTGGTGCAGCAGTAGAGGTGACAGAAGGTGCCCATGCCCTGGGACTGTGGCTTACCTTGTTAGGCAACCACTGAAGTCTGCATGCACTAACATGATGGACAGGCATACCCAAAGTGTGGACCTGCTGATTCATGGGCAAGCGTTTCCGTATGCAACCACTCGCCTGGTAACAGGCAGTTTGTGAGGGGTAAGGTGTGCTGGGGTGACAGTCACGTAAACA
>VXBL01000642.1:198469-230124 GCA_013400195.1 Aramus guarauna
AAAGCAGACATTTTGTGGAATCTTATTTAAGATAGGGGTAGAATTCCCAGTGACATTAATGGAAACAGGTTCAAACCTTCTGTGTTAATTTGTTGTGTCTTATGCAGCATTGTGGGTGGTTTGCTTGGAACAAAGTTTGCAATTGAATTTACAGTACTAACACCAACTTGGCAGTG
Source organism: Aramus guarauna (assembly GCA_013400195.1). Taxonomy (NCBI): domain Eukaryota; kingdom Metazoa; phylum Chordata; class Aves; order Gruiformes; family Aramidae; genus Aramus; species Aramus guarauna. The sequence continues at coordinate 198,646 of VXBL01000642.1, forward strand.
GAACAGATGTTTTATTTTCTGTTTATTTGCTACATTCTTCAATGGTGCTTCAGCCAAAAGTTTATTACATTGTATCTAAAATGCTTGTGTCTCAGTCTGTCAAATAACTGCATGCAGTTAAGATCTTCAGCATGAAGTATAATTATTGTAGTTTCATTGATCACCTGATATACCCAAGGCATATCAAGGCAAACCTAAAAAAGAACATTTTGAAAAGTTGCAGGAAACGATTCATCAAGAGGTTATAGTATGTAGGACACACTGGAATTTGGCTAGCCTGAAGCAGAAAGTTCCTCCTTCCTTTCAAGCTTTTATGCAAACCTCTAAAAGTATTTGGTGAGGAATTCAGAACTCAGTTTGAGTCTATAATATTGCAGGAGCCACTGCGTAAGTTACAGATGGTTATTTAAATATATCACCTGTATTAGATAATAGACTTTTTTTACAAATCAGCTTGATTAAATTGGCTAATCAGCTTATTGCTGTATTTGTTTAGTGTCTGTTGTGCTTTAAATTGATTGTTACTGTGGTCTTCTGCATAAGACGGCAACCTCGATTCCACTGAGGAGCCAACAACGTGCTTTGCCCATGTGCAGGCATGGCCACCTAAGCCAAGCAGCAAGTAGCTGGCATGGTCCTGGAATGTCCTCTCCTTTCTGGGAGGCTCTGAGTGGTGCAGGAGGTGAATGAGGGAAGGTGTTGAAGCTGGGTGGGTCACAGTCCAGCCAGTTACCTGGTGCAGTACCATGACCGTGCTGGGCTGCAGGATAGGGAGGCTGATCAGGAGCCATCATCACCCCATTGGGTTGGAGGTTGCCTTCTAGATGGAGAGAGAGACAGGCTAGGCAGTACTTGCAAGCATGAGCTACCAAGGGAACAGTATTTCTGGGGCAGAAAGCTAGCATAAAGACACTTATCCTGCGTTCAAGGCTATCTAATGTGTCTAAGACCTAAGAGATTGGTATAATGTCTGCTGAGTGCCTCTGGAGCCAGTGTAGGGCTGACAAAGCCATGCTAATGCATAGCTAGTGGCACTTTATGAATAAGTGAATATATTGAAGTAAAATACCCTGTGGTACATTACCCAGGCTTTTCTATTGCCCATGGTACTTGCTTACCTCTTACCTTAGGTAATTCAGAGATGACAGTAGTTGCCCAAATATACTGAACTGCTTCAATGGTTAGTCAGAGGAAAACACTGTCCATGAATGTGTAAAAGGATACATCCTTGACTGAGAATAAATTGGTGTCCAGTGTGCATAGCCTGTGAATTGGTCAGAATGAAATAATGTTGCTTACCATTCTCAAAATTTTGAGTAATGGTCTTGTCTGAATTTAGAAGTAGCTGTGAAGGATCTGGATAACTGGACATTAAAGACTGAAGATAGTCAGAGGAAGCTGCTGCTTTTTCTGGAGTGTTTCACACCAATCAGCAAACTCTTTCAGAAGAGCTTGAATTTAGCTAGTAATAAAGATTACTTGGGCAAGATGGTCTCAGTTGTTTTTCGTTTGAAGTTAATTGTAGGAGGAATAAGATTCAGAGTAACTTTAAATACTATTTTTTTCCAGCAACCAATTTCTCAAAAATGCAAAGGAAAGTTGTATCAAGAGTAGATGTTATTTTTTATATTTCTCCTTTGATGAATTATATGTTACTCAGGCAACTTTAAAAAAAATCAGTTACGCTGATATGCGTTCTGTGTGACAGGCTGCAACGGAACCTCATTATTCATACAACATGTCTGTGTGATGTTACTAAATCAATTTGTGCTGTATCCATCTTGCACTTGCGGATGGTTCGCACCCTGTTATGAGCAGAAATAGCCAGCTGGCAATAGTAGAAGACAGAGCAAAAAATGAATGGATTCCACAACCTCTTTCTTTGTGGCAGTAGGTCCTTTTTTCATCCACTTTCAGTTTTTTCCTTGTCTCATCAATATGTACAAAGCAGATGCTAAGTCAAAAAGCAGATACACTCTTAGTTCTTTATAAATCAATCCTTTTACATGGTAACAGGCAGAAAGTTAAATGAGGGTAGGGAAAGTCTCTGTCTTGTCTGATTGGCAGAAAAGGGCCATGCCTAACTGTAATCGCTTATTGGATATAACTCTGTTTAAAGGCATTGACTTGGCAGGCCAGTCTTGCCAGAGCCCAGGCTAGTATAAAACAAAGCACAGGGTATTTTTTGTGTTGCTGAGATGCAGTTCATAGCATGAATGAAGGATCAACATGTTGTTACAAGCTTAGTAAATAAGGAGGAAAAAAAATGTAGACGGTGTCATTTGCTGGTGTATTGAACATGTTTAGGAATTGGGGAATGCCTGCTCTGTGATAATTTCATACTCTTACTGTCCAGTTCTGTTCCCTGATTTATCTCAGAAATGTTTTTTCACAGGTTGGAAGTAAGATGGCAACCTGAAAGAATATGAAAGGATATGAAATCAATCAGAAAAGGAAGTCAGAATGACTTCTGCTGTTATGTGAGTGCAGTTGGATGCAGTGCAGTTACTGTTCTTCTCTGGTTGTCCCTTGTTTGTTTTCCTCATAAAGTACACAGGCACACTATCGACCTCTGGCAGCTGATGCTATTAATGTATCCACTGAGTGCACATTCCCATATAGTCCTGCACTGCCAGTTGTCACCCATCTCTCTGATGCTTGGAGCTAATGCATTTCTTTGGAGTGGGCTTCACTGTCCCCAATTAAAAAGACAAAAAGTTTTTTCTTTTCTTCCCTCACTGACTGATGAAACTTGGTCTCTGAAACTTAGTTTGATTTTATTTCTAATTCTCAGCTGTGCTAAATGCACTGGGAATTAAATTACAAAGCCGATGTTACCTCATGTTCTGCAAACTAGCTCCCTGAGGCATTTCATCACTGTGCACACTTGAGACTTTACAGCGTTGCAGCACGGCTGTAAAGTGCCTAAACAAAACATTATGTAGTTATTAAAAACAAAATAAAATAATAGTAAAGAAATAGGTTGAAAGGGAGAGAAACTCTTCCAGCCAGGTTTCTAGGCAGCACTGCCAAGTGCCACATATCCCCCCCCCATGACGTGCCTTTGGCAAGCGCATCCTGGAGTCCTGATGCAGTCAGTCTGCGGGGAGGCAGCAAGGACTCCCCTGCGATTCCTCCTGCCCACCAAGCAGTGGCATTCTTCCCGCTGCATCCCAGCCGTCCTATAAAGCCACAGACGGGGGCAGAGGGAGTAGGAGAGGGACATACGTGGCTGCCCTCTGGAGGGGTCCATAGCTGTGAAGGCAAACAGAGTGGAGGTTAGCCCCAGGCATCGCTTCTGGGTGGGGGAAACACAGTGCAGAAGCAGGCATAAAGAAAGAGGAAGAGGAGGAGGAGGATGCTGTTTTGGACTCTTTTTGACCATTGAGCCTTTGCCCAGCTGAGGCTGATCTCTGTCACAGCAAGTTCTAGTCTGCTCTTAAGATAATCTTATGCTCCAGCTTCTCACTGCTCCTTTTGTGTATTATGATCACCCACTAATATAGATCCTGAACATTTTTTGTTAATTTTCTTATTAAATTCTCACCTATGTTCTCCACTTGTATGAGGGGAGTTCTACTTGTTGTGAAAGGAGCTGACTTCTCTTATGTTGGGCTCCTGATTCATCTGTTGAGAATTTATTGAGACGAAAAAAATCAAATTTTGTGTTTGAGTTCTATTTTTCAGCTAGTTTTGTTTTCATGAAAATAATAATTAAAAAGTGGATTCAGTTGGACTATAGCTATTCATAAATTCATGTTCAATTCATTGAGCGGTTTTTGGGAAAACAGTTGCAGTCATTTCTGTATTTAAAAAGAAAATCTAATTTTTAAAAAGTGTTAATTAAATTATAAGCTAAGCTTTTCACATGTCCCGAAAACAAAAGTTACTTGCACAGCAGTAATGCTTACATATTTATTCGTCCTACACACTACAGCTAGGTCCCTCCAGCCAATTCCTGTGGTGACTGCTTCAGTGAGGAAGCGGTCTTGTGAAAGCCCTGGTATCTTCTGACTGTATCAAGAGATTTGGGTGACGTTCAGGTGGCAGAAGCTTCTCCTGGTATTGGCAGGTCTCCTGCCTGTACAGCTGCTCAAAATTCATGGCAGAAAACAAAACTGGGTGTTGAAATTGCAGAAATAGCAGATAAATCTGAAAGTTGGATGTACTGCTCATCTCATCTTCCTAATTAGATATTTATATGGCTTCATAGCAGCCAAATGACACTGTCATTGGTGGTTATTTTCTCACAGCAGTGAAATATTGCTGGTTTTACCAAGGAAAACCTGAGGTAGGACAGCATACAGGAAATCTGTTAATTAGCCCAACACTGGACAACATTTTTCAAGTCACTAGTCTACTGCTCCGTGCCTTGTTTTCTCTCATGGAGGCTGTGTACCCACTTTTTGTTGCATGCCATAACACACAAGAATGAGTAATATTAAGGAAAAAAATGTGGATAGTCACAATAATGTCTAACTTTGTGTATTTATTAATGCATCCTGCTCTTCCCAGTGCCTCAAAATGCCTTGATGAGCTCCTCCTCCATTATGTTAAAATTGTGCAGAATTTAACTTCTTCGCAGGAGAAAACAGGGTAATGGCCCCTGCAGTAACCATTTTATCACATTTTATGCTGTGACACTCTGTTCTCATCAGCTGATGAGTCTCAGAGTAATACGTAGTCAGGTGCTAAGTGGCTGGGAGGTGCAGTCCTCAGTGCCCTCAAGTTTCTGATAAGCCCTGTAGGTGTGGGGAAAGTCTTTGCACTTTGTCAGTTGGTAAGTTAGAGGGGCTAAACCTTAAAAGGTGTCTTCTGTCACTTACCTTTCCTGGTGTAGGAGATCTGTTTAGGTCAAATGAGCTCTGCCCTGGAGAATGCCATCTGGGTGGAAAATAACAGACTTGAGTTGTCAAAGCCTGAGACCAAAACAGACAAGAGCGTGGAACTATTGTATCCTTTTTAAGACTGGGACACAGTATGTTACAGCCCCTAGCTGCAAATGGTGAAATAGTAGACCTCTACACAGGTATTCTGCTGACTGAGTGCTAATGATGCTGACCTGCAAAATCCTTCAGAGTAGGCTGGAAACAAAAGTAAGTGCGGTTTTGTAGGTGCTGGATGTAACCCTGCTGACCCAATCCAACCCATCTCTGCAAAATGTTTATCAGTGATGTAAATCTAAGGCCAACTGACAGGGGCGATTTACAGTGCAAAAACCTAAGTTATTTCCTGAGGTTGTAATAAGTCAGTGACAAAGGCAACTCTTCTGCACTGACCCTCATATGAGACCGCTTTTGGGTCATCAGTGGTTTGGTTAAGCTCATAGGAACATTTGTTTACACTGAGATTTTTACTATTTGTTCCAAGAGGATGTTTAAATTTTCTGTAGTCTTAATGAGTACTGAAAGGTCTGGGATGTGTCTTTTAGGTGAAGCATGGTGCTACTGTATGAACCTTGAAAGTATTGCAACTTCATGCTCTACTGGTTCAGACAAACCCTTCTTTGCTACATGGCAGTTCTGAGAGCAGTTGGCTCTTCTACTCTCTATAGTGTACTCCTGCCACTGTACGCTGTTTTTGAGGGGTGAGGGAGGCCTTTAGCCCAGAGACCAATTTTTGGACATGAGGAGAGGGCTATGAACGTTTTTGCAGAAGAGGTCCACCAGCATGTCTGTGAAGGGTGGGAAACAGGTGACAGACAGAGGAGCAAGATCCTGGCTCAGATTCTGGCAGAGGCCAGGCTTTGTAGGTGTGTAGACAGTGCCCTTGACTACTGCTATCAATCACATCAAAGTAAACCAGCAGGCATCAACAAAGTTAATAAATGAAAAAAGCAGTGCAGTCAAGAGTTGTTTTAATTAGCTATTGGTTCTAGTTACAGTGTTGTTGAGTGCCTTACTGGATTTCATATCAGAAGAGTATTTGGAGTAATATATATATGTTTACCAAGTTAAGGGATAGGAGGTATATAGGTGTGTATATATGCATTAAAAATGGACTGAAAATCCTGCTAGCACAACAGAATGATGCAGGTAAAATCTACACACTGAAGACTGAAAACCAGAGGTTCTGCTTCAGTAAGTCAGTGTGGTCATCTATTATGGGAGCTGGGATGCCGATGTTAACTGAACCAAAATGTTGGTTTTACAGTTCATTAGCAGTCTTGGTGAAACAAGCAGCTCACACCGAGCCATCTGAAAAAGTTTCTGTTTCTGGAATACTTTGAGCTCCAACTACAACATTGAGGAGAGACAGCTGATCTTTTGTCAGTCAACATTTGTTTGAATGGAGGGAGTTGTGGTTGGGGAAAAACGTATTTTCTCTTTCAGTACTTGCACAGTATTCTGAGCAGGAGACGGTTTTTGTTTCAAGAAAATTTCTATTTGGAAAAGACATGGTCTTCTGACATGTAGAGGATCTATAAACTAGGTCTGCAGTGAGCTCTTTCACACATTTACTCATTCCCTCTTTGGTTAAATGATTTCCAGCAACACACTTGACAGCTGTAAATGTAAGGGTCCTGCACATCTCTCCTTGGACAAGACCTGTTAGCAGTGTAAGCGGGTCTGGGTGCAGATACGCGCAGCTAGCTGATTCTTGCTTATCCTGACAAGAAGAATGTAAAAAATGTGCCAGCTTTCAAGGGTCAGAGGCTAAAATATGGATGTGTTTATTGCATATTTTGGTTGTCCCTTTAATAGACAGTTTGACACATTCTTTCAGTGAACTTTCTGGAAGACAAATAGCTGAAAATGGACACAGGAGAAATCGCTCCTGTCAGGATTCCCATACATGTAATTACCTTCAGGTGTCAAGTGTACTTAGTGACTGTTGATTTTAGGGTTTTTTTTTTTTGCTGTTCAGACATTTATACCTCGTTGTCGGTGAGTTATTTAATTTTATTAATGTGGACATACTTACAGGGAGGACATGAAAGATCAGTTGTTTCAGACTTTGCTTTCCCTTATGAAATGGCTGGTATCACATTGTAGATAATTCTTTTGAAGACATACTTTTGGTCCACTTTTTCAGTCAGCTGAGTGGAAGGATGCCTTGATCTCCTTGCATAATTTAAGCACTGAAAGCTGCTCTTAAGCCTTTCCTTCTATGTGTATGATAGCTAGATAGTTATGAAAAACTGTTTTGAGTTCCTTTGTTCCTTTGCTTTTAAGGGTTTTTTGTGTGATATGCTTAACAGTTTTGGAACTTATTAAATCAGCTGATCTACTGTGCTGCAAAAATGGTGGCAAGACCTGCTTCTTAAAATTATTAGCCTGGGAATGTAATTGTCAATACATATTATTCTGCATTCAAATGAATGCTCACTTTTTTACAGCAGCAAGCAACTAATGGCAGGATGAAATTATGGTAGTCAGAAACCAGAAGTCTCAGAATACAGAAGAGAGCAGTACTGAGAAAACATAGTATGATACCTGTTTTGTATATGTCTGGCTTGAAGTTTTCCTGGTGACTGGGAATGTAAATCATGTGCTGAAAAATCTGGGAGAGATGATATATAGTCAATTACAGAAAGTAAAATGCAAGTTTTATGGTGGTTGGATATATTTAGATAAAAATCAGTCAAAACACCACTAAAACATTAATTCAAATGGATTTGTTTTGTACGCAGCCAGCTCTTAACGATTTAATTTAACATTAGATAACCTTTTGCTGATCCAGGGACTGCTGGAATTTCACAGCTCTTCTTTTTCTGTCACGAAGTGTGACTGGTTCTCCATATCCAAAAAAAAATGGAGATCAGCTTTTTTTTAGTCTATATGCATATAATCTCAAAATGACAGAAGAAGAATGTTCAAGCTAATTAGGAAGGGAATTATTTGCTTTGTTCGTATAGGAACCCCTTTAATATTTGGAAGAGTGGTTTAGAGATGTGAGCTGGCATTCATTCTGCAGTGCATCTTGAAACAAACAAACAAACAAAAAGCCCTCGTTTGGCATTTTTGCCTAAGGGTTGCTGAGAGCTAATTATTCTTCTAATCAGAACCATCACAATCAAGGGAGACAATTAGCTAGGTTAGGTCTCTGCTGATTTCTCCTGTGGCCCTAAGCATCAGATGGCCTTGAGCACTCTTGAATCCTATCAACAAGTATTTGAGTAATACCTGTTTTGCTCCACCTGTTGTCATTAAGATCCTCTTTTCTTCTATTGAAGTGCTTAGTTCTGTGCATGCTTATTTATATTAGACTGATACCGGAAGGCATTAGTTAGCCTTCAAAAGAGAAAGCTTACTAGCCTAGACAATAAATACAGAGTTTAAGTTTCTAGTGTGTGGTATCAAATTGTAGTCATAATCTTCATTTTTTGTGTTTGTGAGTGTGTACCTAATTCTGTTTATCAGAACATTTATTTTCATACAGAGTAAACACATATATTTAAACAGTCAGCTGTGTAATAGAATATACAACTTGGGCTTGTCATGTGGTGAACCTTTGTGTTTGTAAATGCTCCTTCTGCCAGCAGCCTGCTTAAGTCATTAATTCTGGTTTTCCTCTATTATTTTTGCATGGAGTCGATGCTGTTCTGCTTAGCTGGAGTTTATCTACCCAAGTGGTTTACTTGATATCTGAATTAACTAAATATTATAGTTAACAGGCCCAGTTTTTGTCCTATTCATCCCATATAGTTGCATGCTGAAACAAGGGAGTTGCTCCCTGTTTTGCCTTACTGCAACAGAAGGTGAAACTTGATCCAGTAGCTGTTGTGGAGTGGACATTTTTGTCTACAGATCGTGTGTAACTGAAGTAAATTGCAAGCTGTCACATTAACTTAATGGTACCCTTTTTCTGCTATATTTTTAAAACCCATTAATGACTCAATAACGCTTTTCTTCGTTCAGCTTCTAGTCCTCTTTTGTATAGTGTGTGGCTTACTATTGTTAAAAAAATGAAACAAGCCCAATGTGTTTAATATATAAAAGTCACATTTAGCTTATACCTAACATAGGCAAAAGAAAAAGTAGACCACAGAAGGTGACTGAACCAGTAATTGCCCTCAACATCTGCCATGACTCTCCGAAGCTTGTTGGTACTATTAATGTAAACCTCATAACATTTCTCTAGTGTAAAAATCAGTATGGAATGACAAAAAAAAAATCAGAATATGGATTCCTTCAGTTATTATTGAATATAAGAATTGCGTCTTGGGACAAGTTTTACACCAAGTTTAATCCATTCTTAAAAGTAATTATTCATGTCAAGTTGATTCTTTTTTCTGTATTTGTTGATGGAGGAACTCAGCTTGCTAAGTGGCTGGTTTTTTAGCTATGTGATCTTTTTACCACTGTGACTGAACAAATTCTGGGAACAGGAGCTGTTTTTTGTAGTATTAGCAGTATGGAGATTCTTGAGTTTTATCTACTTTTAATAATTTAAATAACAATGTTCAACAGACAAAAAATCCAATTTTAAGGGTATAGAAATGAATGAAACCATGTTTAGCCCATCAACCCCAACATATTAAGAAGTCATCTTCTCTATTGTAGTGCACTGGAAGATTATCTGTGTTTCAGGTTGAGAAGTTTAAAATAATTGATTTTGAAAGGAAGAACAGGTTTCAATTAGCCTTAATGCAAGTTTACTCATTTGTAATGCGTTAACAAGAGTAGATATTCCATACCCCATGTGCTATGAGCACACACATTTGAACAGACCGTATGTTTCTATGCAACACATACATAACTGATACTGACCAGTGGAACCTATTTAGTCTCTTGCTGTCTGGGTATTTAATCAAGAGCATCACCTCAGCATGTAAAAGGGAAAAAATTACACAGGTGAAGTGAATTAAGCTTTAACGTTTGAGCACATGGGAATTACATGCTGCCACCTACATTCAAGTTACTGGTAAAGATCAATGGTAGTGTATTGGTAAAGTCTCAGGTCATGTTTTGTCTTGCTTAGCAAATTGATAGTGGTGGTGATGTCATGACCTTCTAATGGACCAAAGAGCCACATTTAAAGTGTTAATCTTGATAAGAATTTTTGTATGTGTGTGTGTGCGTGCACTGTAAGAGGTACCCACTCATTAAAGTAAAAGCTTTTTAACCCTTTCCCTCTCTGGGAAGTATTGACCACTGATATATCTGTAGTTCAGTTTCCCGGAGATAGAATAATTAAATGAAAGTCATAAGAGGAATTACTGTAATAATATTGGTAAGGAATGATTTTCAATATGAAGTTTTTTGTTATCATGTTTCATATCATAAAATGCTGCGTTCACACATTCTTCTTTGGCTGAGGTAGTTTTCGTCTGACATCAGCATAATAATAATTTTACACCGCTATGTAGTCTGTGCAGATACACTGCTTTGTTGAATGCTTTCTGCACAGTTAGACCTCAATTCAGGAAAACATTTAATCATTTACCTCATCTTAGTACGTGCTTAATTCTAAAGCATCAGCTTAATTGGTATCTTGAACAGAGCTGCTTATTAGAACAGAGGAACTTAATAGTCACATATCTGTAACCTTTTGGGGACTTTGGAGCTATTGTGTCAGGATGTATTTTTTACATCAGTCATAGCTATGATTTAAATAGAGAATAAATATTCATGCGCTGTTACTCAGACCATTCTGTAATCTAACAAATGATCTCTTAGCATATATTTAAGTGCATTTAAATGCTGAATTAAAACATGCAAAGGTGTGAGTAAGGGGGAAAATGCACTAAAAAGCTGAAGATGCTTGATCACTAGCAGAATTAGTTCATAAACAAAGGCAAAATAACTGATGAAATGGAAAAAAACAGTTAAACAGCTTGATTCAGCAATTCGGCAAAAACAGTGTAATAGCTTAGCAAAAGGCAGTAGTTCTCTGTCGATTTATTTCTTTCTGTAATCCAAGGAACTGCTAACCTTTTTTAAAGGATTTGGAAGGTTTGGGCTGCTTTGTTTCTTTGATGTAAAAGTTAAAGTAGATAGATTCATCACTATACTTAAGTTACCATTCTAACAAATCAAAACTTATTGATAATATATTTAAAACCATGATTTGTCTTTTATTTGACATATTTAATGTACAAAATAATTAAAATTTTTTTTCACTTCATTGATGAAGGGAAAAGTTAGGGAAACAAAACAAATGACCTCCAGCTGTTCAGCGTGTTGCCTGCAAATTTGGTGAACACCAAAAGCCTAAATTGCCTTTTGTTCCTTGGAGCTTAGAAGTCATAATTTAGGGGAAGATTTTTCATTTGAGGGAAGGAAGTGGAGATCTCTACAGATGCTTCTTGCCATGTGGTAGGAGAAAGCAGGTGTACAAGAAGATTGGTTATGTTTGCTTCACTCTAAAAATTCTTTGCAACACATGTTTGGGGCATAGATAACCTCTCAACAACCTTAGGGAGCAAGCTTGAGTAATAGAAGAGTGTTCCTAAAGAAATTACCATCTGATTATGAAGTGTGCATCCCTAAAAGCACAGGAAAAGCTGAGCAATATAAAAGTCTAAGATATCTTTGAAGTGCAATAAAAGACGTTGTATTAGTTTTGTTATGAGTCAGAACATATAAAATGGAAGGACAAATGTTGAGATCTGTATTCTGTTACAGTCAATCTTTCACTAAACTTGTATTGCAGACAGTAGAAAAAACTATGCAGGCTTCACTTCTGTATGCTTTTTTATGTGGCAGCCTCGTTGGAGAACTGGTGAGATGCATTTAAACAGAGATTTTAACATATATAGTGTTTAATTATATATAAATATACTATATCTATTAAATATATATAGTGTTTTTTAATATACATAAGTGTTTATTTTGATCAAAATTACAGACTAGGATAATGGAAATCAAGATTAACCTTTTCTCCAATGCATAAATTTGTCTCCAAAAAAATCTTGTCTCTGAGGGGTTGACGAGATGCACTCTTGCCTCTGTTACAGGTAGCAGAGGTGAAAATGTGCAATTGATAAACATTTGAGGACTATTGTGTGTGGTCATTTCTTACCACTCATCTTCTAAACAATGCAGCATTATAAATTATAAATTCCTTTATTAGCCATGAAATTCATGGTACAAATTCTATCTCTGGTAGAAATTGTCATGTGTCAGGCTCAGAAATGCAGAGGAGCAGATACTTGTCCATTTGGCAACCAAGCTGTACAACTCAGTGTCCACCAAATTCCGAAAATTTCAAGGGGTTAAAAAAATGGTCACACCAACCAATGAAAAAAATCCGTCATTCTCAAAGACAAAGAGCTCGAACTTCTGGCTATGCAAAAGATTGGTGGCTGTTGTGAGAATATACTGGGGAGGTATGACAAGCTAGGTATTTTGTGTAGTCTAGACAACTTCTGTAGGCTGGTGTTGAGAGTGTTTCATTTGCCTTGATGAGAATTTACTCTGTCTCAGGATGACTGTTCTCATTGCTTTTCACGTTGATGCTCTGCAACTGGGATATTGCATCCACAGTTGGTCTAAATTGTATGTGCTGTCTCTTTAGCCTCAGATTACGTGTTTATGCTCCAACTATGTGCTTAAGCTATGGGCACTTCATTCCTGAGTTTTAGAATTTGTTTCTTTATTGCTAAACTAGTACTTAAGAGTCAGAACGAAAGGAAGAAATAGTTTGTATGCTCAATAATTCATGTTAATGTCTAAGGAACGATGTGAAGGCTTCCTAATAGACAATAATGGTTCTTGCCAGACCTGTGCAGTTGCTTCCTCACACCTGCCTTCTGGTGTCTTTTTAATAAGTAGGAAGAAGAAGGGAGGGCAGAGGAAGAAACCTTTGGTTTAATTTTTCTGTGATATTCTCTGCTTCTTATCTTAAACCTTAGTCTCTGTACTTACAAAGATATGTTTTAAGCAGACAAGATCATCGCTGAGTTGTGAATGAAGCGATTTCACTACAGGCTGAAGATTAGAAGTCATTTAAGATTAATTTGGAAACTTTTAGAAAAAAATCAATAGGGAAATTAATAGAATAGCTTCAGTTTTACCTTTCTGAAATTTCTGATTGATCCGGGAGCAATGTATTTTTTCCACCGAGTTTTTCTCTTATATGAGTAGTTTTCACATGCATATAAAAGTAAATGAGCAGGTTTTGCACCTTTTATCAATTCAAGCTTTATTTATACATATTGAAAGACTGTTTCTGTCACTCTTGAAGAAATAGGAATTCTAAGACCCCATAATAGGAACCACATTATGGGAGCTTCATAATTTAAAAAGGGGGTGGGCTGGGTGAGTGATATAAAGGCTGCATTGAATTCTACCCTTTGTCAATCTCATTCAGTTAAATAAAAAATTTTGCCCATCAGATTGTTATCTTTGTAATATTTTAGGTATTTTACAGACTAATTGGCAGTTTATAGTGCAAAGCTTTTTCAGATCACATTTGTAAATTGAGAAACCAGTTTGGATCAGGACCTGTCTTGTTCATATGATATACACTGCTTAAGATAACTTTCTCAAGGTGAAAAAACGTTTTAAGTCCTATTGTTCAGAGACCATGTGTATCAAGATTAAACCTGGTGGAAAATCTTGTAGTCTATATTCTGTAAGTCTTTAGAAGAAATTACAGAAATTAAAATTAAAAAATTCTGACATTAATAATAGCTGTGCTACTTGGTGCTGCTGCAGTCTGTAATCTAAAACTCTGGTTGTTCTTCTTTTGCTAGTTTGCGTAGCATAAGAGAGAGAATAATATGGAAGGGTAACAGGAGGAAGGTTAAATTATTAGATTTCTCTATAGAACTTTCTTTAAAATGCCGTTTCCATGTCAGGAAATGAAATATTTTTCCTCTGGGTCTCTTAAATAAACACAAGGCAATTGTGTAGCAAGAAATAAATTCATTGATTGAAGCCTGCTTTCCTGATAGCAAATTGACTGCAAATATATTTAGATACTTCTTCGCTGTTCTAACTTTGTTTTTACGTGAACAAGTTCAAATAGTTTTTGAGAATGTATTTGAATATGTAGGTTATTCATACTAATAGCAAGTCATGGTTTGGTACTAGAATTTCTGGGTCTATTTGTGTCAGTGTGTGATTATTTTTTTCCTCTACATTTTGCTTAGGCTATTTTATATTACATCTGGATTCATTCCATTTAGCTGGAGGATGTGGATTATGACCATGGCTTATTAAAACATACAGTTTATTAAACATAAAAATACTGTGAAACATCTTGAGGATTAGTTTCATTTTGTACACTTACATATTGGGAAATTAAAGGGTAGATTTTACCAGTTACAAGTTATTAGAGTGTCTGAGTCTCCAAATTCTAATTTGATCACAAAATATTTTATATCAAGTTTGTTGACAGATTGAGAGATTAACAATAAATAGCTGTAGCTTAATGTCAGAGAAAAGCATTTCTAATGCAACAGCAAGTGTAGGTGTAAATGCAACAGATAGGCACTTTTATCAAAATGTATGTTTCTTCTCAAATACTGCCCATATTTTACTGGTACAAATTGATGCAACATTTTTTTCCCTAGGAGTAAGGAAGAGATGGAGATCTCAGTTTATACAAGTTAGCTATCACTCTGCTTTTAATATATTAGTGGGAAAATAAATTTGCGAAGTTGACTTGCATTATGTACACTCACTCCTAGAAACAGACTGCAGTTTATCTCTATTATTCAATGTGCAGGTCAACATGCTTGTTGGGCAAGTGTTCTTTTCTTTCATTTTGTGAGTGTGAGAAGCAGGACCTTTCTGCGGATAGGGCATTGTTCTCCATATCCATTAACAGATGTCAGCACATGCCTCGGGCAGGGTTAGCAAATACCAGGCACAGAATCACATTCCATCAAGGCTGATAGACTGTGTCTTCTGGGTTAGACACATGGTCAACACATGTTGTTAAGAGTCCAGTTCGGACTCTTTAGTAGTACTCCTACCTGTTGGGGGTTTTTATTATTATTTTGGTTTGGTTTTTAAGAATTTAAAACTCTGAATAGGTTATTTTCTCCCAAACATGCCTGATTGTAAAGTGTGTTAGTACAGCAGAGATCAGGTAAGACTTTCTTGCTTTTTTAAGAAAGAAAGATTTGCTAATGAATCAGCAAATTGCAGTTTTTCTGGTATAGGCCAGAGGTAGTTGAGGTAGGGTTTGTATTTTCAAGCAAAAGTATGGAATAAAAGATGAAGCTGACATCTTGTGTGGTGTTAGTGTCTAAAGCAGACAAATGGGGAGTCATGTGTGGATGGTATTGATGACCACGTTTAAAAATATGTGAGTAGTAATTACCAGATCTCCTCATTCTACCTCAGATAAAGTGGGATAAATGTTGCTGGTGAACTCCAGAGTACTACTAATGTGAACACAAGTAATGAGCCTGTGTCCATAAATCAACTTAACAAAGAGACTGGCTTCAGCCCAGACATTTTGGATTCACAGTGTGGATAGAGGCTCCAAACACAAATCTCAGGCGGCCTTTAGTATCTGGCTGGGTGTGATACCTTTCAGATTATGGTACTAGGGTCTTCAACACTGAAGTTTGTCCTGTAAATCTAAGTGATACCTTTGACAAATAGTAACTCTTCCTTTACCTTCCCTTCCCTCCTCCTCTCTTCATCCATCTATGCAAGTTAAATGCCCACGGCAATGGAAAATCAATAGCCAGGTAGTGTCTGTAGTCATGGGGATTAAAGCTATTGGAACTGGGACAGCTGAGAATAAGAGCCTGACCTCTGCAGGATCAATGCTGTGACATGTTGTACCCCTTTATCACCCTTATCATCCACAGCATCACTGTGTTACTGAAGCCCACAAGATGCAGTAAGTGTTTCGCTTCAGAAGTTGCAGCAAAGAGACATTCTGAGAGAATGGGTGAAAGTCATGTGTGCCAGCTTTGAACAAATTTTACAAATGCAGAGTCTGAGGAAACAGTTTTAATAAACAGAATGAAAAATAGCCAGCTCATTGATTAGGAGGTGCAGAATGATGGGAAGTTAAGTGGGTGAGGGTGTTGCAGTACTTGAGAATCTCTGGAGTACTCAGATTTATAGGTGGGAAATAAATGTTGATTTGTTTATTCCCTCCCTCCCTCATACCTACCAAGGGAAGAGCAATTAGTTTCTATTTTTTAATGTTTGCATTATCGTTGAACATAAATCTTTCTGCAGTGCCAGCTATAAAAAGTCAATACAGGACCCAGCTGTACAAATAAACACAGTTATGAGTGTAAGGGGGAAATTATTAACAGCAAGTGGAGTAAACACATTTTTACACAATTTATTTCTTAAAGAGCTTTTAAAGCATAAAAATAAATAAAAGATGTGTTTATACTTTAAATTCAAACTCATTATTAACTGTTATGATGCAACTGAAAATTTTTCTTCAGCAATAGAATTAGGAAAAAAAGGTATTTCTGGTTTCTCAGGTTAATGGAATTAACACAACATATGTCATTCAACAAACTCTTACATTTTAAATAGGGTATATCCCTTTCCCATTTCAAACCTACTCCTTTCCTCCTGTTTTTTTTCAGGTTACTTTTTTTCCATGATTCTTCTAGTAGAAGCTTCCTCCTTCTGGATGTAGGGTCTCTTTGTTTTGCAAAGGATGTGTTTCAGTCAAGGCACATCAGGAAGTATTCAACAATCAGGTTCTGGGAAGAAAAAAAAAAAAAGGGGAGTTGTTTGTTTTTTGTTTTTTTTTTTTTTTTTTCCAGAAAGTTAAAGACTATTACCAGACTGGTTTTGAGCAGGTTTCTTTGTTCTGGAAGTTAAAAGAATTAATTGTAAATGTTCACCTGCAGGATAGCATGGGAAAAATGAAGGTCAAGAAAGTGAAGTTTGAGCAGGTACTTTACCAGTGCTGTAAACCTCGGCCTGTCCTATCTAACAACAGTTTCCACATCAATTGCCTGTACAGGGGTAGGTGTTTCTGACATTTCAAAAGATCTGGTTTTTGTATCAGCACAGAATAAAATTAATTATCATTAGTCTGGTAATTTTTGGTCATTTTCTTCTGTTCTGGCCAAACATTATTTGACTCTTCAGAACTTATGAGTTCTTACTTTTCTCAATGAGTTCTTTTAAAGAAAACTCATTGAGAAAACCTAAGTGCTAGCTCAAAGTGATTTGTTTCATGTTTCTTCCCATATTCTAGTCCCTATAGTAGATCACTTGTTTGTCTTAAATATGCTGTATGAAGTACCAGAGACAATGGTAACTGATCAGAATCCTGTTTTTTAAACAAAAAACCCCAAAACAAACAAAAAAACCCCAAAACACCAGCCCTCCAAATAGGAAACCACAATGCCTCTCTCTTGTACTATTGGCTGATAAGAAGGGGTAAGGGCATGAGATTCTCCAGAGAGACAAGCCATGTAAAAATGACCCCTTTTCTCATGAAGTCCAGCTTAATGCTGCTCTGTTCTTTCTGATTTTCATTTGTTTGGGGTTTTTGCTTTTGGACCCATCCAAATAGTGTGAAAAATCTCCCAGATGAGGGGTAACGCAGCAGGAATAAAAGGGGAAGGTAGATCTCTGACAGATGCATGTGAAGTGAAATGCAGGGAGATCACTCAGCTCTTTCAAGAAATGTGATAGGCTCTTGCAGCCAGTTGTGAAACAGTAATTTGAAGTCTGATGAACTCTTTCAAGTGCAGGAGCCTGATTCTGCTCAGCTGTGTAATTGTGATGGAAGGGAGCCAGCCGAAGGCAAAGACCTGAGTGCAACCTTTTGGGAGGCTTGTTCCGGCAGAGTGGGTGGGAAAGTAAAACGAAGGTTACAAATAATAAGTTTCTCTGCCTGATTGATAATGAACTAGTAATAAGTGGCCTTATTATAGTAATAAGTTTCCCATGGAAGCCTGATGATTGCAGAGAAGCTTTAGCTGAGTGTGTGTGACCACATCTTATTTTGATCAGCTGTAGCACAGCAAAGCTGTGTAATTATCATAATCTAACAATTAGCCTGGCATCCTTTCCCAGTGTTTAATTACTCCAATAAATGGTAATTGAATAGAGGACTTAATGACAAGAGAATAAGTTTCTTTCTGCATTGTGTACTTAACTTGCAGTCTTTTCTAGGCATAATTTTTGAATAGTTTTGTTTGTTGTTTTTTTTTAACAACAGACTTGATTAGTTGTTTTTCTTTTGTTTTGTCAGTCAGTATTTTGCTTCCTACATATTGCTTTCTCATGGTGTTTTGAACTTGTCTTAACTTGTGAAACTGTAACCTAAGGACTAAAAGGTCATAGACAGCTCCTTTATATTACAGAGTTTTTCTTGTTTGCTTGCTCAGGGTAGCAATATCCTGCTAGAGATCTGAAATGTCACTGGCTTGCTACTGTGAGCAAATCCACTTCTCTTAGCATCTGGAAAATGTTGAGTTTTCTTTTGGTTTGAATAGAGCCAAAATTAAAATAGCTCTTTGATTACTTCATTGTTTGTGCATCAGAATCATTGTTGATGTCAGCAGAGCTATGGGAACAGGATTTATTAAATGTTGTGACAAAGCCAGTAAAAAGAGCAGAAAAGCATTAAAGAGGTTATTTTTGCATAGCACAGAAATAGTATCTTTAAAATTATCTGCAGTAAAATGGTACACTTAATCCCACAACCCCTCAGATAATTAACAACCACAAGATTTCCCCCATCACACATAACAGCTTTAAGTTGGTTCTAAGAAGGGCGCATGGACTGTCTAAAGAATAATGAGGCACTAGTTACCCTGCTGTGTTATAGTCACAGCATGTGAGTGGAGCTTGAGATGGTCTAATGCACTACACTTGCCACCTAAACAGAGGCAAAAGCTGTGAGCAAGCTCAGTAGTGTGGAATGGTAAATAACTGACATCATCTCATCCTAAGAGCAATTAAAATGTTGTCCTTTTAAAGGATGTTAACTTTTTCCAGAAAATGTTTGAAGTTTGTGTATTATTGCATTTACAAATACCTACTTTATACTCATCTCTCTGTTATTAATAATTTAAACAAATAGTTTTGAAACTAGCTGACAGAAATAAACTTAATTTTCAATCTATGTCTGTATTTTTCCAGCTGAAGCTTTTCCTGTGTCTGGAGCATTTGTAAGAGATGTCTCTGTTGTCTAATAACATTGAATCTACTGGTGGTTAACCCTTTGTTAGGATACTTACGGGATCTTCTCACCTGGGTGCTTTTTTCATTATACTGGTAGGAACGGATTGCCTCTGAGACCTCTCTGTCTCCATTGAATTTAGTTAAAACTGGTTTAGCGGCCCTGAGAGTAAAAAAGGAGGAGCTGAACGACCAGTAGATACAGGTGTATACACGTGTTGCTTGCAGAAGCCTTTTTTCCGTAGAAAACAGAACAAGTAACATTTTGCTGTGCTGTTTCTGAAGAACTATGGGTAATTATGGCTTGTATTTACCACAGAACTAAATCACTTCAGTGAATTTTGTTGATGTTGCTTTGCATTTCAGATTATCATTTAAGAGCAAGGCAACTGGTGTAAGGCATTCAGCAGGTTCAGTGTCCTCTGTGCACTGGTGTTACTGGCTGTGCAGGCTCCAGGTAGCAGAATCGAGGCCATGTGCATTTGATCTCTTCTGATGCCAGACTGAAGACCAGAATTTCATAATTCATTGTTAGAGCACTTATTTGAAGCCTTTTCTGATTCACAATGAAGCCTTACTGCATGCATTTGACAGACCAGACTCCCAATAAAGAGAAGTTGACATAGTAAAAGGAAAATTTTCCAGTACACTTATCTTGAAGTAGAGCATCTGGTGTGTTGATTTTACAGGAAGGGTGATGGAATATAACGAATGAGATTTGTATGGGAAGCAACAAGCAGAAGCTACGGCAATTTTTTATCTATCTAAATGATAATGGACAATTAGTGTTATTTGTGCTGTTCTTAAACTGGATTTTTATAGTGTTTATTCCAAGAAAGAAAGGAAGAGAGAAACAAAAAACAGAACTGTTGTTACATTCTGAATGTCTGTTTAAATAAATTATCACTTGTTTCAATGGCCAACAAAGTTACTAAATTAAAGACGAGCCACAAATGCTTCAGAACTTAAACTTATGAAGAGAAGTGTGCACACACACTGTGTACTTTCACGTGTGTTAGTGGATAAACAGAATACAGAAGGCGTTAGTTACTTTGAAAATCTTTTTCTGGTCTTGCATTTCTGCGGTTAAAATTACCGTGAAGTTCTTTCTCTGCATCCTGAATACCTGGACATTTCATTACTTGAGCACAGAAGCATTCATGTGATTCTCTTTGCTGGAAGAAGTATGCAAGTTTTATGTAGCAAGCTGATGGTTGTTGGTTATGGAAATGTTTAGGTTTAAGGGTAAGAAGCTACTTAACTATCTGTCTTTGTCTTCAAAATGGCTTTTATATCCCTACTGCCTAATAGCTAGCTGTGTAGTATGTAGGTTTCCAAGTAACTGTTTGAATGCCACCTGACACAAAACAAAGGTTAATTATGTTTGAAGAATAGCTGTTTTGTTGTGTTCAAGCCAGGGTGCATGGAGACAAATGACATTATTTGCAAGAAGGTTTGTAGATCCTGTCCGAGTTTTGGAGAAGTCTTTTTGGTTGGTTTCTACCACAACACAATCATCTGTTATGCAAAATCTAGATAGGACTGATTTCTTCCTCATAGCGGGATTTACATAAAGAATCCTGATTACTGCGTGGTTCCAGAAGGGCGTGGGAGTCCAGATCTGCCAGAACTGGACAAAGACCTAACCAGGAAAGAAAAGGAAAAGAACATCAGTAGCATTACTACAGAGTGTAGGAATGCATACCTTCTATTCTCAACAGGACTGGAAAGAGGTGTGAACTTATTAAACCTTAAATGCAGTCAGTAGAAGAACTGCTATTCCCATCATCTCTACAAATATATCTGTTAACAGATTCCACCTTCCCGCTACATGTTGTGCTCCTCAACATATGTAGGTGGCTAAACATTGATAAATGCTTTCCTTTGAAGTAGAACTTTTGTTTCACTCTAATACCTGACATTACACTACTAATAAGAGATTTTCAGCCTGTAAATGTTAAGTGGTTTCCTCTCGGATGTGGTTTAAAAATCTTGGAAATGTGTTTCTCAAGTGTTTCCTTTAATAGCTTTGAGGAGTCTGATCAGATGAATTTTTTTGTGAGTTACTCATGGCCCTTGCTTGCCTTTTTGTTCAGGTTGGAGGCCTTTGTGTTTCCTCTTTGAGAAGGTAAATACAACACACTGCCTTGTAGCTGCAGAAATGAGAATAGTCTCAGTTCAGTCCAAGAGGCACACTGGAGATTTTGTGGCCTCTTTTGGAAAAATAAAATTAGTTCTACATCTCTTCAGTACACATGCTGAGGTTTTGATTACTGACTTACTTAAGGTATTACAAGAGGGGAAATAAATACCTGCTTTCTGCTTCTTAATTAGCTAATAACTTCTTTTCAATATTACTGTTACCATACAGAGTGAAGTCTCTTCACTCAGAACTGCTTGATAAAATATCTTGGTACATGTTTTCCCTGGAGCAGGTTCACTGCTGTGCCAGCCATATTGGCTAAAGGCCAGTTTGGATCACGTAAAATATGCACCATCGTCTTCCTTTTTTAGACATGTAAATGTAAACTTTCTGGCTATAGCGAATGACTGTGGAATGAAAATACTGAGAGAACAGGGGAGGGAAGGACACTGGGATAAAAAGGTCTTGGTTCTGCACTTCACCTTCAGACCTGCTTTGCAGGCAGCCCTTGCTTCTTACTTTCCCATGTTTGATAGACAAGGGTGTGCTGGGGCAAATGAAGACACTCAGCTGCTTCAGCACTTAGGGAACCAGCAATAGGAATGAATGTAATAAAATACCAGTGATCAAAGAGGCTGACTGTGCTGCGGTTTAATTTGTTTAGCAAGAATACTGTAGAGGACTTTGCCAAAAGGAAGTCAGATGAACTCTTTGCAATATTGGGTAGAACAACTCACTGGTGCAGATTACGAGTTTGATTTCATTGCTAATGCAGATTTAAGGTGTGATCACAAATTTAGTTGTCCGTCTCTGTATTTATCATCTTCATTATCATAGACTGTGTGGTTGGATTTTTCCCTTCAAATTCAGCTATTTACAGTACAGACTCTGTCTGAGAAATCTCTGTCTAGACTCTCCTTTTGGTTAAATGAGAGAAATAGCCGCTTCTGGGGTGCGATCCATCTCATTCCAGTGTACCTTGGGCCTGAACAGGCCAGATTAATTGGACTTGAGAAGTTCCTGTTTCTCTCCATTCACTCAAAGAGAATGTGGAGAAGCAATTCATATAAGGTTATTTGTGTTCTAAAAGTCTAATGTTAAGGAGACCACTCTGATCCTGAACGTCTAGAATTATGGCAGTGTAGCTCTGGAAGCATATAGTTTCTGTCACAAAATGGTAACTGGGCGTTATTGTGGAGGCATAGGGTGATAGAAAGGGTAACTTTGAGAATCACTTGAGAAAACTGTCACCTGTATGGTTAAAAAAAAGTGCACAAACTCAAACACACACACATAAATATATATTCAGTTTTACATACGTAAGCTTTAATTAAAAAAAAAACCCAACTTTTATCATTGCCAGAATCTGTCTTTCCTATTCATAACTTATAAGATACTCTTTTTCATTACCTGTAAGAAATGGCATACTGTTAACTGATACAGAGAACAGACACCAATTTGAAAACAATACATTTTTGCAAATTTATTAAGACAGTTTTCTGTTCAGGTGACAGGTTTTGAAAGCACTGAAGTACAAAAATATATTTTTAACTAATGATTTAGATAAATGTCAATTCTCTTGGAAGATCTGTGGTTCAGAGAAACTTTTCCATGTTACAGAATGGAACCATGAGTCTGTGCACAGGCTGAAATTATACAGATATATCATGCTTTGATGCGTGTTCAGTTTTTCTCCTTTAAAAAGCTATTTTATTGAAGTTAAATTATTGTACGGATATGAAAAGGTGTAGTTTGCTCTGAATTTATCCTTGGAGGGCCAGCAGATCATTGCTTTTTCTCTGAAATTAGATAGAAGGATCCAGATGGCAGATTTCAAGCCCATCAGGTGTTTAAAATATGCCTTTCAGCTAAAAAGAAGTATTATAGTTAAATCTGTCATGGCCTTTTTATTGCTCTGTGGTACACTTGACAACTGCAGCCATGAAAGGGAGAAGCTACAAGTAGCCCAGTCAGCCTGAAGTGGAGTAGGTCAGTGGCTGGTTTCTTTGGCTGCCCCAGGGAGTTTGATAGACGTACAGACCTGGTTTATGGAATCATTAAATCCATCATGGTATAAGCTCCCATGGAGGCAGTGAATTTGTTCCCGTAGTTTTTTCCAGATACTATGGTAGGCATTAGAGAAGTAACGTAAGTCAAACATGTAGGGGAGAAAAGAGGACATCCCAGCAAAACAAGAATCCCACATCTCTAAGGACTCCTCAGTAATAATAACAGTAATAATAAAGTACATCTGGGCTGGTCCCTTGTGCTGCATGTCTCAGCTGACACTCATTCAGAACTGTCACATTAGGCTGAGTGCTGATAATTCATATCCCAGAATCCTTTTATCTGAACAGAGCAATGTCTCTATATGTACTTTTGGCAAAGGAGATGCACTACTTTTTCAAATATCTTTGAAAAGCAGTACAGGCTTTTCTTTGCATCTTGACAAACTGCTGCTAATCATGAAGAAAGAGTAAACCTGTTTGTGGTTTTGTAGTAACTGTAAGTACTTGCAGTCAAATCAGCTTTTAGTACAGGTGTGATTACTGCCTGATTCAGGGAATAGGATATATTTGGGTTATTTATTTGCATGGATATGTAGATGTTTATGTAGACAGTGGTTTGGGGAGGCTGATGCAGTTTTGGCTTCTTTGCTTCTTTCTCCAATTTAAAAAAAAAAAAATCAAAACCAAACCCACAACCAAATAAAGCAGCCGCTTTGTTTCTTTGTTTATTCAATAAAACATAGAGAAGGATGGCCTATAACTTGGTGTGCGTTAGCAAGAGACTAATTTTGTACGAGAAGAGAGCAAAACCTTTATCCGTAAGGCCACATGATCATAGTTCTGCATAAGCAGTCTCTGATAGCTCTAGTGAATTGTAAGGGTTATTTCGAGAGTGAATGTGCATGGCTGGAGCAAAATGAAATGCCATTAGTAATACCCCTTTTTTGAGAATGTTACCCTGCAAAAAGGTCATACTGAGTTAACTGTGCTTACATTTGAACTCTTCCTGTGATTACAGATTCCAGCAGGGTGACTACCACATCGATGTGTGCATCAATGACTACCTGGATGTGTTCTGCCCTCACTATGAAGACTCAGTGCCAGAAGATAAGACCGAACGTTACGTTCTGTACATGGTGAACTTCGATGGCTACAGCTCCTGTGATCACACCTCAAAAGGGTTCAAGAGGTGGGAGTGTAACCGGCCGCATTCCCCGAACGGACCGTTGAAGTTCTCAGAAAAGTTCCAGCTCTTCACACCCTTCTCGCTGGGATTTGAGTTCAGGCCAGGCCGAGAATATTTCTACATCTGTGAGTATATAAAGATTTACCACTGTTGCACAGCAGGTGCTAATTTTTCACCTATGCTCTGTGGAAATATAGAGGGCCAAACGATATATAATGCAGATGTCTTACAGAGAATGCAGGCTTAACTATCCCCAGATACATTAGCTAGGAGTATAGCTAGTGAAAATGAGATTAAATCACAGCTTCTTTTCTCACATGAAATAGCATGTCAGCCTGTTCACTGAAGTGTGGCTGACTTTTAAAGCAAAACGCATTATTACATTTATTCTAGAACTCTGAAGTGGAGGAGGAGGGAGCAAAAACAGTAGGATGGAAGCTGTCCCTAAATATGAGGAAAAATAATTAATCTTTCGCATATGAAATCCTGTATTTTCTTATTTGCTCAGAGGAAGTACTCTTGTCTCTGTAATATTTATCACCCAAGGAAAGTGAGGTCTGTGTGGCTTGTAAGTGGTATGGCTGTTGATGTCAGTAGTCCAGCAGTATGTAAAGTTGTAGTTTCTTCGGGTAAATATTCCTAGCATCAAGCCAAGTGCCTCCTTTTTCCTTCCTTCCTTTTTTCCCCCCTCTTTTTCTCAGACAAACTGTTTCTGTCAGTGTGGGTGATGTGGGCTGCCGTGGGAGCAGGTGGCAGGCAGGGGAGTGTGAACAGGCTCCCAAAGCAATGGAGAGCACCCTCCCTGAGGAGATGCAGGATAAGGTCTGGGACTCAGAAAGTAAAAACCTCAGGAGCTTAAAAACCCAGTGGGTTGAGCTAACTGATTCCCTGACCCCACCATGCAGTTGATGTACTGCTTCAGCTGTCTCGTTTGTTTAATCCTCCAACAAAGATCTTATTTCATCAGTTTGTTTAGTACCTGAATCTTCCATTCCTAACAAGTTTTGACTGCTCCAGCAATATATATTTTCTGCTTTTAGTGTTAGACTAGAGTTGAAAGCTTTAGACTGTAGATTCCCAATAAATATTGCCTTCATATGTGTAGCTGGCCTTTCTACTCTGAAACAGTCGTTCCACCTCATTTCACCAGAGAAACTGAGTATGTATGATCCCTGTTTTTCAGCCTCATTTCTTCAGCATTAAGATTTTTCTTTTCACTTTCTAAATCTACAGGGAAATACATTCCTACTGGATATTTTTCCATTCATTTCTTTTTCTTCCAGCAAATAAAAACCTCTACTGCATGGTGGTTTGGTATCAGAAAAACAGTGCCTTGTTCTTGTGCTGAAGCACAATGATAATAATAATAATATAAAAAAAAATTAAAAAGCAAATTGTAATGTTACTTGAAACTGGTTTTTTAATATGGTCATGAGAAATCATGTAAAGATATCAGAGTTAAGTGGATAATAAATCTGTACTGTGTACACCCAGTCCTTCTTATGTTACTCACAAAAGCTTCCCATTAACTTCAACAGGAGTTTTGTATCTTTCAAAACTCCAAAATTTGGCTCCACGTGAACACTGGATTTTTTTGGTGTTTGTTTTTGGTTTTCTGGTTTAGTTTGGGGGTTTTTTATTAACTTTCCCAGCATCATCAGTAAATCAAGCAGGAATACTTAACCTCAGGAAAGCAGTCTTTACCATCATACAGTTGCAATAAAATGTAGAACGGGGATGGCATCAGTAGCTGCAAGCATTTAAAAAAAAAAAAAAGTTTTTCTAATTTTAAAAAAAAGGAAAAAGAGAAATAAAGGTGAAAACCAAAGATGAAAGTAAAGGAAAAAAAATATGAGAAATCTCAGCTTGGTCTGTCTAGCTAATAGCTTCATTGTTAGAACATACAAAATCCATTGACCTCTCAAGCAAGACATTATTATTCAAATATACCCAGGTTGCTTATGCTTGGTTTTCCTCATTTGTGGTTCAACTCAATATTTCACTAAGAATCATTATGTGTCTTCTGTAACATTCATTTAACTGAGTCATTTAACTGTCAGGGTCTCCCTTCAATATAATTGTTCCAAAGTGTGCTTTAAAATATGAATAGCTTTATGATACTCAACTGTGTTTAGATGTTTTGTTTTTTTTTTTTAATGGAAGGTAAAATAGCAAAAAATTAGCAGCAAGGAGATGTTCATTTTCTAGCAGCTTATTGGCCTGGTGTTCACAGGAATTAAATCTTCAGAGACACAAAAGCATTTTTCCTCCTTTTCTGTAGTTTAAGTATTTTTTGCCTTCATCCTTCACTCTGCTGAGGACAGTAACAAGATTAGCAATGCAGCAGTTGCAGGGAAGCACTGTACACTAAGTTAACAATAATTGTTAATGCAATCCATCTCAGGGGAGAATTACCCATCCTGGAACGTTTTTCTCTTAATTTGTGCTGAAGAAACAAGATGGTGAAACGTTGTTCCTTGTGTCTTCATCAAAATTGGAAGCAGGCTCTAGTCCAGGCTACAGAGACCGCCTTTGTTACCTGCCTGTATCTGCATGTTAAAGAAATTACTGCTTTGCCAAGGGAGGTTTCCTTTCCTTTCTTCTGCAGATCTGAAACCTTTACCCTCTCTGTAGGAGAGAGGGAAGGCAGACTGTGTAGCATCAGTCTGGTATATATTGTATTTAAGGGTTACAAAATATATCGTGTAGTCTAGACCTCTGGAAATGCAGAAATATTAAGTGGTTGGTTAGGTATTTATCTTAATTACTGTCTGTTTGGTGCTTTTTCAAAAATCTTCACAGTTTACCTTTTAAGGATGTGACTTTCCTCTCTTGCTTCCATTATTTTCAGAAAATGCAATAATTTGAGAACATTCACTGTCTCTTTTTTCTGAACCATTGGTTTTGAAAATGCCACTTTTCTTTGTGATGCCATTGCTGAGATGAACTTGGATCTCCCTTCTTTGCATGTTCATTCTAGGAAAAAAAAAAGAAAAAAATCTATCTTTCTGATATCAAATTTACATTGAAAAAGCAAATTCAACATTGCAGATATGCAATCAACAAGTACTGATTAAGTTTACTTTTGAAGGAAGAGAAGGTTATTAAATATTTACAGAGAAATTTTTAACTTTTATTTAGTTAGGGAGTGCACAGTGGAAGGCTGGGGAAAGTAAATAATAGATCATGACCTGATGTCTCAATTTTTACTTAGTTCTTAGCAGGTGCTCATCTCAAGTTAGTGTATGTTAGCCTGAAAACAGACAAAATAGTATTCCTACTGAAACAGAAGCAAATGTTACATTGAGAAAGCAGAAACTAAATGCTTAGTGGTATGACAGTGATTTTAATGTCCTTTGGAAGGGAAAATAAGTTTGGGTATGCAGGTTAAGGTGGGGTACTGTGCAAGTGGAGATGAACACAAAAGCAAGGAAGGGGAAAAAAATAATATCCTAAATGTATAATGTTATATAATTATATAATTCAAAATGAGGGTATAATTTTCATTAACTTAATTACAAGTGTTTTATTTTTATTAATGTGCTAAGTATTGAGTAAAATACCAGTAACAACTTCGCAAGTATATATCAGAGCTGTTGAAATAAAAAAATGAAGACACAGCTAGAACCAGACTGGTTCAGATTACTGTAGAATCCTGACTGCAGTTTCTGAACCAAGCTCCTGTGTCGATTTAAGATAGACCACATTCTCTTTCCTTAAAAGCAATGTATCATTGGCTTAGTGTAAGAAGTTGTACTAATATTAATCAGTAGCATATGCTTTTCTCTGAGCAGTCAGTCCGGTTATTCCATCAAAGAATTCAGTATTTTACATGATTTATCCTTAAGACATCTATGCTGGTTTTACCATCTTTTCCTCCAAAATTTTATATGTATTGTTTATTTAGTCATTTGATCACTGTGAATACTGTCATTTATATATGTTTACACTCTTTTCCTAGAGACACCAGTTAGGTTTGCTGTTCTTCACAATCCTCTTGCTGCTTTCCTGTTCTCTGCAAGACCTTGAAGGTTTTTGCTAGCAGTTAGCAGGCTTTACATGTAATTTATCTAAACATAAGTTAAGTGATTCTTTCTCCATTCTTATTGAGAAAAGAGCTCCTTTCATCTTTTAAAAATCCTGTTGTCTTATCTGTGTCTTATTTGTGTAACCTTTTTTGTTAGTTTGTTTTCTAGTTTTAATTCATGCATGTATCTTTCTGATTTTATTTTGAAACGCTTATGCTGTTTCTTTGAATTGCCTTTAATGATGTGTCATTATCACTGTATCTTTGTTGTCACCATTTCTTTTCATGAAGCTTCTGATTGTCAATTCAGGAAGCTTTTGTTGAAACCATATTGCTCCTGACCACACCAGGATAGTATACTTTTACGATTTGAATTTAATTATGGTCATAAATAATATTATTAATCATTCTTAAATTTGTGATTAAATTTAGAAACTGAGTTTGTAAAGTTGTAGTTAAAGTTGTGCATACACTTCTTAATAACATCCAGCTCTTCTGTACTCCTTTTCCTCATGGAATATACTCCCAGGGAACCTGCTGTTACCTATTCCTTTGATTTTCTTGTTTGCCTTTGTTCCCCATCATCCTTGTTTCTCTGTACTAATTCCTTCGTTTCCTGAAATTTGTCTTACCTCTTGAGGGCTTTTATTCAAATGACATACTACCCTGATGGTCTTAGCTGCTGCTTCTATAGGAGAATTTGTGATTTTCATAATTTCACATATAAAATTATCTCTCTTCTGTTAGCTTGTTCCATCTCTGAGACTGGAAGTTGTCCTCACCATGTTCCAAAAATTGTGGGACTGTTTGAATCCTGCTGTCATTTTTCTCTAACAGCTGCTAAGTAGTTGGACCATCTCTCTGCAACCATCTTCACACCTCTGGAGGCTTCTCTGGTTTGAAAGATCTTAAGGAAAAAACAGTAGTAGAAAAAAGTGTTTATAATACCTCCATTTCCTTTTGTCTTACTTTTGCCTATTAATTAGGTAGTTAGTGTATCTTATTAATAAGGTGAACTCTTGTTGAGGCAGTAACAGTCTCTAATGACAGTTAAACTGAACTTACTCTCTCTGCCGTGTTTTCTGAGTGTGTGTTTGTGTTGAGTGTTTGTGCTATTATTTTTCTTCAGCAGTTTCTCTGTCCTGTGCAATTCCATGTTTCACGGTCAGGTTAACTTTTGGGAGGGCTACTGGCTTTTTGTCTCAATGCTGTAAGCCTATTTTAAAATTGTTATCATCAAGTTGCTTTGTTCCTATTCCCTCCTTCCGACCTGAGATGCTTGCAAGTAGGACTGAAATGCTTTCTCCAGGTGGCCTAGTCACTGAATTCCTGCAGATGAGGGATGACATGAAACCACAACTGATTGGTGGTAGCTGTAGTAAGGATTTTTGGTTGATAATGAAGAATTATTGACAGAATTTAGAAGTCTAACTCACAGGGAGGAACTGCACATATCCCTATACAAATCAGGCATTAGCACAGGAAGAGCACTGTCCACTTTTTATGGAAATTACCACAGACCTAACAAAAGCTTTCCATGACTAAGAACCTGGAATAGCTTCCCAGATGGCAAGCTTGGCCATTATTCTTTTAGGATTGGTTTGGCATAGCAAGAATTAAGAAAGGGGACTTTGTAGAGGTAAGGATGAATAGCCTGGGATACTATCTTGGAGAAAATTACTGAAAAATCTTTACCCTGTAGTTTGTTAACAGTTACTTGGTATTTGTGATGTGCTCAAAGAATGGTATCAAACAGCTGCATAGAGCTCATTGCTCTTGCTCAAGCACCACCTTAATATTAGTGGATATCAATGTTTTACATGAACAGGCGCAGCACACTGTAAGATGATTATTTGACTTAGCTATCTCTGCATGTTTGCCAGAGGTTTGGTTTGATGTAATGGGAGCACAAAACAGAAAGATTGTGAACTCTAATCTTGACCTATCAGAAAAGGTAAATGTGAGTCCCTCAAAAAAAGCTACACTTCTCTTTTTTCATCCTGTTATAGACCTGGAAATCTGGCTTTTTCAGAACCATTTGTTGCTGTCTGAGGGCATAGGTATAGTATTTCTCAGGTTTTGAGTCTGACTTCTTTGAGAAAATTCCTGCTGGAAAAGGAGATAATGTAAAGAAACTAGTGTGACTACTCAGTTGCATCCTGGAGAGTATTAGAATCAATCAAGGGTTATTGTAGACAGTTTGGCTAATGGTTAGGTTATTTACTTTTTTTTGAGGAAGTCAGCTGTGACTTTTGTTACTGTATACCAGCTGGGGTAGCACAGTAATACTTAACTAGTAATACTCTAGAAACAGGGGGTTTGGGTTTTTTTTTTTTTGCATCTATCACTTAAAATATATGATTTCTCTGTCACCAGTCATACCGGTGAAGGCAGATTTCTTAACCTGCAAACTGACCTTGGCATAGGTGCCAAATTATACCATCCTGGAAATTGAAGAAAGCACGGTGGATGTTTTATCTATGCATTTAGCAATGTAAATGAAAAGACACTGTCAGCCTGATTTTAAAGTTGCCTGTATGTAAAGGAGAATTGCTCCTTAATGTTCACTAGTGTACCTAATACTGATTCTTCTTCAGAGTGTCCTTACAGTTGTGGGGAAATAATTAGTTTCCATTTTAATGGCAATACTCTGTATTTCTGGGAGTTTCTGTTCTTCTATTTGTAGTTATGATAAGGACTGGACATCTCTTTCAATCACCCATTGTGTACCTTGTGTATCTGCTTGTTCAGGCAGTTTGGTCATTTTGTATACATCTAACAAATGCTACTTGTCCCAAGAAGTCCTTGGCTAAATCTGTGTTTGGCTTTGTGGTAGGTTGGCCCTGGCTGGGGGCCGGGTGCCCACCAGAGCCGCTCTATCACTGCCCTCGTTCACCATACAGAGGAGAAAAAGTGTAACGAAAAGCTTTGTGGGTGAAGATAAGGACAGGGAGAGATCACTCACTTATTATCATCACGAGCAAAACAGACTGGACTTAGAGGACATTCATCTAATTTATTCCCAAACAGAGTAGAGGACTGAGAAAGAAAATCAAATCTTAAAACACCTCCCCCCACCCCTCCCATCTTCC
>VXBL01000642.1:238464-264072 GCA_013400195.1 Aramus guarauna
CATAAATTTCCCACTGATGGTTTTGCTTCAGATTTGAAAAGTAGAGATTGTGTATGTACCTGAATGCTAAAAATTGTTAATTTGGTTCACTTTAACTGGACTTCTGAAAAAAATTCTGGCAACTATGCACACAGATTAGTTGATCATCGTGGTCTTTTTTTACTTGACCATCAATGAAAATTACATTGATTTTGGTGCATCTACATTTGAGTGGAATCTTTATTTAGGCTTTAGGGGACTGATATGAAATTCACCTGAAGGCATAAATTGTCAAATAGAAAAAAATCAACAACACAATCGACCTAAACCCGGGGTAGATACAATATATGTAACTTATTCTATGTAAATTGCACATACGCTTCTTCAATCCCAGTCCTTGATCCCAGTCCAAAAGTAGGTAAAATAAATAGATTGCATATTACAGGCCGTATGTCAGAAGTGCTTAGCATTCCCAATTAGAGTCATAATTTTAGAAGTACTTAGCTGTCACTTAGGTATCCAAATAGTTGGCCAGATTTCTAAAATGCTTTGCACATGAAGCACTGACTTCTTCTGAAAATGTGATCTCTATTGCAGATTGTAAACATCTTGAAAGCTTGTCAGTAGGTTCTTTTGAATGGTATGTTTGTGTTTTACCAGGGGCTTTTTGTTTGGTGGATTTTTTGGGGGTTGGTTTTTGTTTTTTTTAAGTGCAAATATAATATTCTTATCAACTTGAGCCCTATTTCTGCTCTCTGATAATCAAGAGCTAAGATAGTCTAGTATTGATAGCTGTTCCTTCCTTTTAATACAAAGTGCAATTGTTAGCTTAGAAACACATAAAAGAGTCATTGTAATGTTGATGTGGATGGAAACTGACTTGAAAGTACAAGGTTTCTTTTACTTTTAACTAGTGTTTTAAACAGCTATCTCTCAAGAGCAAATGTGTGTCTCTAGACAGGTAATGCTTTAATCAGATGGAAACATCTAGATGGAAAGACCAATAACAAAGGGAGTCGGAGCATTGGACTGTCTTGGCCTTTTGCCCAGGTCCCACCAGAATCCTGCCATGCTCCTCAGAGGTGGTATGCTCCCTCTCCTAGTATGAAGGTGCTACACTACTCAACAATGGGATTTCCTGTAGGGCTTTTGTCATAAGTTCTGCAGCAGATCTCTGACAGTAAGCTGATGGGATTTTTTTTTTTTTCTTTTTGGTAGGCCCATAGGTGGGTATTTCATCAGCAGTCATGTCTTAGATGGAAGAAATTTAAAGAAAAATCATTTTAAAAAACCTTTGTTGTGAGCCACTAATGACCACAAACAGTGGATACAGCCATATGAACCTCCTTCTCTTCCAAGCAAGTGCACATAATTTCTATAATTGGAGCTGATGGTAACTTGTCTGTATAAATGCCATCACCTTCCGTTGGAGGTGGCTCCCACATGTCACTGCTGAGGCTTTGGCTGGAAAGCAGACCTAATGAAAGAGTTTTCCAGCCCCTGGTGCATCTGTGGCACTTGGTCTCCCTGCTACGCTGCATAGCACACTGGCCATTTGTTTGCAAGTTCATATTTCACACTGCAGGGAATTGAAATGAATTTACAGACAGGAGAAGAGTTTTATTTGCAGTAGCCTGTGTATCCCTAGACTCTGATTTGGCATAAAACATCTGCTTCATGATCTGTTTCAAGGCCAGTTCCCTTCCGCCAACGAAGGTTATGACTTCACGCAAGCTGTGCCTTTGCTGGCAGGGGGAGATTTGCCTGAAGACTTGATTTAGTCAGAATCAAAGCATCCTGCCACAGAAATCCTTTCTTCAATTACTTCTGAAAAAGCAGCCAGACAGTAAATGTATTAACATATTAACCAGTGAGTAAAGGAGGCTGCTGACTTCTGTTGTATGGGTTTTTGTGAGAACTTGATATAAACGATATCTGTGTGTATGTGTGGCTAGGAATAAACACTCATTATTGTTCTTATAGTAGGAGAAGTGACAGACACTCTACCTGTATCTGCTTAATCCTGCTGCAAATGAGCACAGTCAATAAGTACATCTATTGTTTTCAGCTACTGTTCATGCATATTTTCAGTTTGCAAAGTTAATTGGTATAATATTGATGTAGTTTCTGTTAAAGTCGTAGGAAATAGGCCCAACAAGATGCAATATTTGGAGATAAACTGATGCATTAAATCTCTTTTGTATTCATGGTGGGGACCTAATTTGAGGTGGTTTTGTCTCCTACCAACAAAAATCAATTTTTGAAAGATTGATACAGATTTCTTTGCAGAAGTGTCATCTTGATCCACACTTACATATGCACAAATAAAATCCATGTTCCTTCTTGCAGTAACAACCTTTATTAGAGTGAGTAGCAAATTATTATCTATGTACTTCACTGTCATTGATGCACAGTCTGCAACATATGGCTATTTTTCCTCCTCTGAAAAAAATCCTTTCTCTAGCTTAAAAAAAAGTAATTGAATATTTGCATATCTCCAAGGAGCCATGTGGGTTAAACTCTGCATTCATCTTCTGCGGCTCTTAGGCCGCTTTTGGTTTAAGAGCAAGAACTATTGCTTTTATGAAGTGCCTTTTTCTATAAAGTCAAAACCTCACAGCAGTGCACAGAAAGCCAGTGCTATAAAGGAGCTAAGTAGAGTCTTTAATAGAAAGAGCTAGGTTGTAAGTGTTTTTGTTCCTATGGAGCAGATAGATTTGGTTCCATCTGTTCCATATTCATAACAAAGGAGCTCACTTGCAGGAGGACTGACTTCCCGGGAGTAGCATGGTAATGATCTTTTCACCACAGATTGAAAGGATCTGAAAATGGTCACTTTAGCTCAGCAGAAAGCAGATAGCACTGATAGTGCTTCAGACCTGCTATTTTTCTGCAGCTCGGTTTTAAGATGCATGTTTGTTTTCTGAATAAAACAAAACAAAACCATAAACCTTAATTCCTCCCACCTCCTGTCAGTCCTCTTTCTGAGGAGTTCAGGATGTTTTCTCAAACAAAAATAGAATGACATGTTACAAATACAGGGTCAATTTTTCTTTATTTGATCTTGGTATTAAAGGCAGAAGTGAAAAATTATTTACTGCCAGTCTGGATTCTGTCTTGTGAACTTTTCTCATGATCTCTACTTTCCCAGCCAGAAGATTCTGTGAATGGGAAATCTGAAGTCCACAAAATATGTGCGAAAGTTCCTTGCTGGGCTTCATAATTAGCATGCTCTGGTGCCAGCTTTGATTACACACCTCGTGGGCTTTCAAAAAAAGAAAACAAAAAAAATAAAATCCAGCTTAATCCAAGAAAAAAAAAAAAATAGTGTTGTCTCTGCAGGATATTTCACAAGGAGAGAACAGAAAAATGCAGGAGTGTACCACAAGCACTCTTACTTGGCTAAACAACAAATTATTCAGTGACCCCTAAAAGGTGAAGTGGAAGTTTACAGAGATCTGAAAAATTAACTAGAAACACAGAACCTGAAGGATCCTTCTATGTCATTGGTTCTGGCTATGCAGTCTCTGAAGGAGGCCATGAGACAGACCCAGGTTTACCACTGTCCTGGCTGGAAGCCCTGCTAAGGTGTGCTGGACCCCATGTGTCACCACTTGGTGCCTGAGGCAGCTGTGACAGGAGGATGGGCAAGCAGCAGGCATACATAGCCTGCCTTAGCTGGCACTGCAGCATCCATGTAGGCATACTCGGGGTTTTTGGCCCTCCAGCCAGCACTACCGTATTGTATAATTCATAGATATATATGAAAGCATCCTCTACTCTTGTTGATTAAGACTCCACATCAAATAGTACACACATATTTCCAGATCTGATGCTCCCCCCCACCTCCAAGTTACAGATTTGATCTCAGACTGAGGTTTTTGTTTGTTCGGTTGGGAATTTTTTTTGAGTGCTGCACGTTTTGCTGCAGTAACTCAAGGAGAAAATATGTGCATTTCAAGTCATTCTTCTCCTAAGTAAGGTAAATGAGAGTGTATCTGGGCTTCTTTGAAGAAACTTGGTCCACTGAACCCACTTTTAAACATGAGGGGAAAGAAGCATCTGATGCACACTGTCATGCAGGTCCGCACAGCTACCAGAACTATATCCAGTGCAGATGTTTATTGATATGGACTAGCCAGGAACTGAGATAGAAATGTAAGCAGATCTTCATGGTTACAGAATGTGGGCTAGAGATTGTGTACTTCAATGGCAGGGTTGCTCTAGTATGACCAGGCTTGAGGTCTCCACCCACGATGGAGTGGAGACACCACGTTAGGTTAGAGGCACTTAAATTGAGCAGTGATGGATACTGTGTGGTTGAGAGAACTTGATGTGGCAGAGTTTTTTCCCATCTCTTTTGAAGTGAAATATGCATCTGCAAGGAGGTTTCAAGTAAGTGGTTTTGTGTTATCCCATGTTGTTTTCCATATGTGTGATCTTAGATACACATGGGAAGCACCATTAGAAGCTGCTCACAACTTGGTTATGTGAGTTCCTTAACTAGTTAACATGTACAGAATAGAGGACCAACCTTGCAGTGGGAAGGTGCTTGCTTAGATCAGAAAGCAGCAGGTGGAAAATAGAGATGAGAATTTCCCAGTCTGCTTGGGAAGATCGTTAGTGTGAAACAGGGGCTTTTCTGCAAAAGTGGTGGAGAAATGCTTCAGTTCTGAGAGAACAATTGTCATGTTAATTCAGGAAGAGAAAAGCTTGAGAGGTACCTGTGTGTTTCAACAATCTGATGAGATATTCATTGCTTTTAAGAAATGGTTTCCAAACCAGCAGAGCTTTTTGAGTCCCAGTTATGGAAAAAGTGTACACATATATGTCTAATTTTGAGTTCATCTGGGAATGATCACTGGAAATAGGGCTAAACATCCTGTGGTATACATTAATCTAAAAAAGAAAAAAAAAGCGCAGAAGGAAATAATTTGTGGCAGAGTAAAATGAAAGGTTAGCTATCCCATGGGTGTTTCAGACTTTCCCACAGTCATAGTTATGGCAGTGTATGGTCCTTTTCTGGCATAGGTGAGACATGTCAAATTCTTCACAAGGCAGCAGTTCTACTTGATGAGGCTGCAGCTATTCTCACATAGGTTGGCTTTTTTCAAAAACAGATTTCAAAGAATGAGTGCAACCGGTGGCACCGAACACAAGCTAGGCAAGTGAAAAAAAGAAACAGGGATCTAGAAGTTTAAATAAAGCCGCTATTGCCTGATACACTGGACAAATGTTGGTTAAAGAGAAAACTACAGCTTGATGGTTCCAGAATTTTTCATGGTAAAGGCGACGAATTGAAGGGTTAAGGAAATGCGTCTAACGACTGGAGAAAAAATTCTGACTTGCATGATGGAATGATTGAAGGTTCAACAGTCCCTCTGCAGGACTTGACCAAACTAGAAATTCATCTGACAAAGATGTACTGTTATTAATATAGTGCTGGCATATGTTAAAGTGTTTGTACTCTACTCAGTCATGGCCTAGGACCCCGTCATAGTAGGTGTAATGAAACAGGTGGTCTCTGCCCTGAGAATCTTGTTAGAATCAGAGCTTGAGTTGCAGTCAACTATCGTGTGTTTTACAAACTTTACCTTTGCTATTTCATATCTGGTTTCCATCCTGCTCAAATTTGGATTTGTCTGTGTAAGAGCTGACTGTGCACATAAAGGCATTTTTGTAAAGGCTGTGCCAAGTTGCTGTTAGAACTTTGCCAAGCGAAAAAGCCCTTCAGAAATCTTTTGAGCAATGGTATCCTCTCTAAGCAGCGCATTTGCAAACTTTTGGATATGCATATGCACTCAAAGACATTCCAACTTACATTATTCTCACTGTTTGCCTTCATTTTAAATAACAATGGACAACCTGTCTGTGCTTTTCCCCAAATTTCCCCTGATCCTAACTTATTGAAGATATCTTTCTGCCACTTTACATCTTCTCCCTCCTCCACAAGACATAAACAATATATTCTGTTCCTTTGCTTAGGTGAGTCAGCAGAAGTAACTTTTCATGTCTATGTACGTGTCACATTCCTAGCACATTACAACATTTATAATTACTTCTGTATTTTTATAAACTGACAGACTTTACAAGCATACCATAGGAAGCTAGAAATGTTTCTAAATATTTTAAAGATAGTGCCAAGCCCCTGGAAATGGAGTAGGATGGAATGCTTCTCTCTGCTTTAATTATAGTATCAGCAGTGGTAAAGCTAGACATGGATAATATGAAGTCCATTAAAGTATATGAGGCTTAGTAACATGATACAGTACCCACAAATTCCATGTGGGTGAACATGTTGCTTTAAAGATCAAAAAGAGAAGGTCATTACTAACAAGACTATAATGTCTCTTCAAAGGATTTACTTATGTCTAGTTCTTAGAGATGGAAATTAGCAAAATGGATAGCCTGCTTGAAGAAAAACATTTTATTTCTAGTGATACCAAGGGAAAAACAAAGTACAAAAGTGCTTATGAAAAGTGTGAGGAGGATATATTTTTCACTAAGTGCTCTATTTGATAGTATTAACTTGTTTTATTAGCAATTTACTCCAATACAGTCTTAATGTTGTACAATAACTGTATTTGGTTTTGTTAATGCCACTGAAAACAGTAATGAGATCTGAGGTTTTTATTTCATTCTAGTTAATAAGTGTTGGTTTGTTGCAATAGAAGAGTATGACATCAGTCATTTGTATTGTGCTAGTGCAGAAATATTAGCCCTTATTTTATGGTATGTAATAATACAGTTTGCATTTATGAAAGAGAAACCTTCTTATATGACAGGCCTGCAAATGTTTCATGTGTGAGCAACTGTATGATCTATTCTTCATCTATACCTCCTTATACTTCATAGGAGCAAATGTGCAACTAAAAGTCCATTCAAAGCAGGATATGCCTTTCATTTATTTCCAGCTGAGCTTTGTTTGTTTTTTAATGAGAAGAAACACCACAGAGGTAAGACACATTCTCTGGGAAGCTCAGGCAGCAGTTAGATGACAGCTTTGCCCTGGTTCATAAACAAACATAACTGTTCTTGTTTTTATGGCAGAAAAAAAAACAAAAAAGTCTTTGCAAAGAACAGCTGAGCTTGGTCCTTGTATTGGTTCAGGGCTTGGTTCAGAGGAACAGCTCAGACAGGGTTAGGTTTTTCTTCAGCTGAAATGTCTGCTGTGTTGTTCTGCTGAAGGTGTGAAGGATACAGGCTGCCCTGCATTGAGGTAATTCTGTGTTTTCCTGAACTCAACTGGACTTGGCAACTTGAGAGGACAGATGATAACAGTATGAGTATAATAAACCTTTGGACTAGATTCAAAGTGATGCTGTCTGCCTCATATCAGCCCTCAGCTGCTGCTCACCTCTGGAGGTGTCCAGCTGGGCTTTGGGATGCTTTGATGTTCTGCACTAAAAAAGTCTGTCTCCAGTGCACCAGGCAGGCCAACAACAGAGGAGTCTTGTCATTAAATCAGCCTCTAGAGCAGATAAGGGACCTTCCTGAGAGGAATACAGGTCTAGACCATGCTAAGTCCCCTAACAAAGGAAGTGCTGCACAAATGTCTTAATTACACTGGAAGTCCAGGATTTACTTCTTGTACCATACAGGATTTGATTTTGTTTTGTATGACTTCGGTATGAAACTTACTTTCAGTCCATGCAGCTTTCAACCAGATATATAAGCTGCAATGGATTAGAAACTGCAAGAAAAATTATATTCTTCCTGGTCAAGCAGTTGCAATGGGATAGTTAATTCAGAATTAAGTGCTAATGCAGAAACAGTAGCTATGTATTACTTTCTTCCAAGAACTCTCACTAGCATTTGTCTGGCAAGTAATTTCCATTTACTAAGCTATTTTTAGGACTATATATGAGAAATATAGTCACTTATGAGATAGGCCATGATAATTCAGTGTTTTTACACAGTGCAAAGCCAATGCAAATTAGGTATAAGACATTAGGAAATAAAAGTAGTATTTCACAATCTGTTTGTTGTTCTGCACACAGCTTTTATCAAGTCTTTTTCTCCATTGCTGTGCACTTAGTGATTTATATTTTGCATGAAGTGCAGAATGTAAGTCTGTGTATGCGTGCAGGTGTGCATGTATGTAGACTTGTGTGCACTTCATACAGATGTAGTTAAGCACGCAGGAGTAAAGCAAAATACACATTTGTATTAGGTGCCCTTTTTTCAATACTGTGGATTTTAAAACCTCATTTGGCAATACTAGTATCCATATTACTTTTTCCTGTATTAAGTCATAGGCAATATTAGCTGTGGCCTTGCATCTGTTTGCTTCTTTATTTGTTTTTCTTGTTAGGTACTTTTTTCTTACTTTTCAAGTGTTGTTGACAGTCCTAGATCAGGTGGTTTTCCCGACAAGATTCTCTCTCCATCTGTTGGTTTGAGATTTGTGCGTCTTTAACTTACTCAGTAATTTTATTTTTTTTATTTCATCTTGGTGATGACTAAATACAGAGAGAAGGTAGACTTGGCAACAGCAAAGGTACAAATAAGTTTAGTCATGATTTACTGAGGAATTGTGCTTGATTATTAGATCTGAAGCATGAGTAAGTAATGAGCATTTCATATTTTAATTTTCTCAGAATGGAGTCATGTTTATGCTACCAGAACAAAACTTTTGCTGGTATGTTGGAATGAAAGAACAGACATGCAAAGACTCTTTTTTAAATTAAACTCAGGTATTGGTGAAAGCTGAGATTTCCATAGGACCAGTATTTATCTGTTTTTAATTTTTTATTTTAACACTTACAAGGAGAAAATGATTGGTAAATCCTTTCAGGTAGCTTCCTTTTTGATTGATAATTTTGAAGACCCCTTCACTGTCCTTAGGTGTGGGCCTTACTTCATGTATGCACACAAAAGGAGTGTTTTATTGATTCATTAAATTCTAGCTTACTTTTTCAGTTGTACCGTTTATGCAAATTTGTAACTTTTTTCAATCTAAACTGTGAGAAGAATATTAATAACTAATTCTGCATTTACCTGGCTAATTTGCATACATTTGTGCTGTATGGTAAATCACATGAAAACCTACAGGGGAAAGGCTCAGCTCTTCTAACAAGTAATAGGCTATTTTTTCTTTTGACTTGCACAAATTGAGAAATATTGCCTGTGGCAAACATAATGGAAAACTGCATTTTTAATGCTCTCACACATACTCATTTCTTTACAAAGAAAGAAGCAGATGACTGTTCTTAAAAATAAAACTTTCTAAAGCTCTGTAGCTGACACAGGATATTGGATGCTAAAACACTTCAGGTTCATGGAATTATGATTTGCAGGTTGTGTGAGGTTACCTGGATATTGGATTTGACTAATGGGAGTGGTATTGTGCCTGAAAGGGCTAGAGGCAAATCACGGCTATAAATATTTTCTCCTGAAGAGATTGTCAGTAACTTACAGGACTGAGAGCGTGGAAGGACTGCATAAACATGAGTTTCTGATTTAAAACACGTAGCGTCCTGTGTATGGGGTTGCTGCAGGTTCTCTCTTTGTGGTATTTCTCCAGGTGATTACAGAAGTTACAAGTGCAACCCTTTTGACTGGGCAGTAAGTGTTAGGTATTTACTTCAGCTATATGCATGTGGCATCCCTATCTAGTGTACTGGGGAAAAGTTAAAAATTAATTCTCATTTGGCTTCCCAGTCAATGAATACTTCTATTCAGTGCTTCTCGTCAGGAAGCACTTATCAGTGCCAGAATTTTAGTAACACATAGAGCGTGCTGGTGGTAGTATATCTGCAATGAACTGAGGTCAGATCCTGGTGAGATTTCTTAGATCTTCTCTACAAGGAGACCCTGTTTGCTGGACATCTTAGTAGAGAGCAGAAGAAAATATTAATCACAGTTTTCAAAAATATAGTGGTAACAGACTTGTGTCCACAGTGTTTTATGAACACTGCGTTATAATCCTTCAGAGAATACTCTGAGTATAGAGACTTGAAATACGAAATGGTAAGAGAAATATCTTATGCAGAGTATCTGCAGCATGTTATATCAGGGCTGTGAGGAGATGCGGTGGGGTGAGTTGGGTTTCTGCATGAGGAAAGGATGCTCCTTTACCAGTGTCCCCCCATTCTAAAACAAAGGTGCCGTCTGACTGGCTTAGATAAATGGAGTGCTATTTGTACAATGAACCATTCCAGTTTTCCTAACAGGGCCCATAGTCGATTGTGCCTTCAATATTAAATATATCTGTAGTGCTAAATGAGGATTTGAATTGCCTTTATGATTTCTTATTTTTTTATATCAGGACTTGCATTTTAGGAAAAGGTGCAATGCTATATTAGAAAGCTAAGAATGAGTGAGAAGAGAAGCAGAGGGAACCACTGATTACATGTGAATATCGGTAAATAGGATGGTTGAGACACTTTTTGTATGTGGCATCCTAGTAACTTGCTCTTAGGTTAGAAACTGAGCCTCAGATAGCTGCGAGCCAAACTGCTGCCTGTCTCAGGAAAGAAAATAATTAATTAATTACAGCTTTTGTCACATGAGTAGCAGGTCCTGATAATCAAGTTGCTTTTGAAATTTTAATACCTTTCCTTTTTTGTACATTTACTTTTTAATTAGCTTACTTTGTAGCTTGATTGGGTCATCAACCTACACAACACGATGGCTCCTTTAAGGAGTTTTTGAGAGTTGATGTAGTAAATTCAACTGCAAAACTGTTGGGGGAGAAAAAACCCACACTGCTTTCTGTGTATGTTACTTTTTGTTTTCTATCTGTGGCTTGCTGCAGTCATTGAATAACTCTGCTAAGCCTTATCAGGCTGAGGAAGGACCTAACCTGTTATTTATATCTAATATATTAATAATGTACCATGTGTTTTCTGGCAGTGAATTGCTTAGGACTAGGATGAAGGGAACTGTATTTTTTTTTTTCCCCCATATTTAAATATAGCTAGCAAATACTGAAATATTTATGGTTCGGCTCTTGATGAGGAGAGAATAATTTCTTCACTGTCTTTCCTTTCCTTACAGGGTATAAAAATGGTAGCCAAAAGTGGTTCAAATAAAAGAAATTTTCTCATCTAATTTGTCTTCATGGACCATTTTTGGATCCAGCTTGGATCTAGTCCTATTTGCAGTAATTCATTGCATTATTTTTTTTCCTAGTTCAACTAATGGAGATGAAATTGTCATCCCAAGAATACAGAGATCATGACTCGAATTTCTTTTGAATAGTGGAATTTTCCTATTAAAAAAAAGAAACAAAACCAGTTATTTTTTTAAATCTTTGAAGTGTTTTCCTATGTCTTGTGATTTCAGAGGGATTTTATTGTGCACTTCCTTCTAACCCCTAGTCTTTGTGTAACCATGAAATCTAAAACATGTTCTTTAAAAGACTGACCCAGGAGATTGTCATGAAGCTGCTGGTAAAGTGGAGGTAGGGCAGGGGAGGAGTGAAGTACCACAGGAACTGTAGTGGAATGTAGCAACACTGCAGAGTTCCTCCTCTGTTTTTCATTTTGATTATTCCTGACACAAACTAAACCAGTCAGACCTTTTCTATTCTAATATCATTCATGGAAAAAAGAGGATGTCACTTCTTTTGCTCCTTATAAGACATTTTTTTTTCCAAAGGTTTCTTTTTGTTGTGCAGTAGGTTTTCAATTGCCTTTTTTTAACTTGGGAATTTTGTCTTTTGAAATGGAAAGTGTTGCTTGGGACAGGTTCAATTAGCATCAGAGGCTGCCTGCTCTCAGAACTGGTCTCTGTTTTATAGCTAATATCACCTTTAAAGTGGGCAAATAGAAAAGCCTTATACCAAAGCCTTAGAAGCGAACCTGGCTTTGTCCAGAAAGGAGAATGAAAATTCTCACCTAGGTGAAAACATCACCTAGAAAGGACATCTTTTCTTATACTATAACTAATTTCACTGGGATGTAGCAACAAAAGCAATAGTTTACCTGGCAAGTAACTTTAACAGATCCCAGTTGACAGAAGTTCTTTTTTCCAGAGTTTGGCAATGTTGCTCTCTTGCAAGTGTGCAAGAGAGTGCCAGGGAGTTTGCCAGACTCTGTTGCATTGGAAACCCACCTTTCCTGGAAAGTAAAACACCTTAAAACCACTGAATGTTCTTTGGCTAACGTTTTGCTCTTTCCTACCCTTTGGTCCTGAAGTCAATACTTGAATTTTTCCAGTTGCAGTTAATTTGGTAGGAGATTTTTGGTTCAAACTAGTCCCAGAATTTTTCATGTAAGCCTCAGCTCTTTTTAGGTTCTAGCCGTTTCAGCTTGTTGCTGAAAGAGGGAGGGAAAAATTCCCAGCTGTTGCCATCATATACTGAACTTCTTAATCTAACAGGCAGGGTTTTCATAGGTACTGGTGAAAATATTGCAGAATAAAGAAAACAGAGAACTGAACAATACTGACAAACTTACTGCAATGTGTGGAGAGGAGGACAGATGATATGAGCCAACCTGACTCTTCCCTGTGGCAGATACATCTGGTCTTA
This sequence comes from Aramus guarauna, assembly GCA_013400195.1. Lineage (NCBI taxonomy): Eukaryota > Metazoa > Chordata > Aves > Gruiformes > Aramidae > Aramus > Aramus guarauna. The sequence continues at coordinate 250,922 of VXBL01000642.1, forward strand.
AGGCAAATAGTGCAAGTGGTCTGTGTTTTTTCTTTTAAGATGAAAAGGAGAAGGGAGAGGGAGGGAGAAGAAGAGAAGAAAAAAAATTGATTGCAGTCATCCAGCTTGGGAAGTTCTTAAGTTTCTCAGGCCAAAGAGGTTGCAGTGTATCCCTTTATTACCTTCTTGCTTGTGAGAGCAGAACAGTATGTCACTTGATTATTTCTTTTTTTATTCATTATTATTCCTTCCGAAGGAGTAAAACACTGAATAAAGAGGAGTCTTTCTGGGTTTACTGCAGACATTGACAGTACATAATTTCCCTGGAAATTTTTTGTACTTATTGCTGAAACTGCGTCAGTTTCTGGGATGATGAGTTAAATGCAATTGCTATGGTTGCAATAGGACTGCAGTTAATTATATAGTCTATAATATGCAAACCCATGTGAGGACTGGTGAAGAAAGATTTAAGCGGGGAAAGGATTTTAATATTTTTCTTCCAAAGAACATGGCCAATCGCTAGCTGTTGTTTTCTCTGCTCTGAAGTGTGTGCAAATGTTAAGTACACATATAAACTTTATATGTATAAAGCATTAATTTTCTTTTTTTTTTTTTTTCAGATAAAATATTATTAGCTCCTAGCTATCCTAGTTAGTCACTAACAGAATATTCTGATAAATGTCAGTAAGCCCAAACGTGCTTATTTTATGGACATGAACAGCAGCATGTTAGCATCAAAGCTGAAACTTGCATTTAAATAAATGTGGGTCACGATGCACTTCTGAAATAATTTCTGAGCAGGAAAAATCTGTTAGTGATAAAATTGCTGTATGGACTCTATTTTGGCTAATGTTGGAAATGTTATTTCCACCTTTATATGTTGGTAATGTGGTAATGATTATAGGATTCTTATCTTTTGAGAAATCTACAGCTGCCTGTTTAGTCTGAGCAAAGCATTTAGCCAGTTGCATATATTCAGTGAGGGCCACAGAAAGGACACCATTTCCTGAATATAACCACAGAGTGCAAATATTGTGCCCTAAATAACACACCAGTTACTGTAAACGTCAGTAGAGGGAGTTTTTCTGACTTTGATTTAGTAAGAGCCTACAGCAAAGCCAGCTGTTAACACTTCTTAGCTGCTTGTCATTGTGAAGGGGGAGCATCATTTCTACACACTTTTGTCTTTTGATTAAAAGAGGGAAACAATTTTTCAGGGACTTCTCAACAGGTGCAGAACCACAACATTAGCTGTACTGGTCTCCTACTCTGCTCCCTTTCTTTGTATTTGTACTGAATTTGCTAGTTCTTCTTGGTAAGTTCTAGGAAAAAGCTGACACCTGCCTTGGAAACACATCATCAAAGACTAAGGGAAATAATTTCAAGTTAGCTGAGGAGCATTTCTAGTGTGAGCTTAGCATGAAGACAAAGAATGCACATTCATGTATCTGTATATAAATAATTTTTGTTATTTGTCACAAACAGGGACAGAATTAATAAAAATTGATGAAGTCATAATAAACAAAATGAACTTACATCTTGCCAGCCCCAATTGTCTTCCAGTAGTTGCCATTTTCTGCAAAAGGCAACTTGTTCTGCCCTAGTACATACCTTTTTGAATGATGGGGAAAACTAGGCAGTGAAATAAAAATGACTTAGTAGTTCTTCAGGCAATACTTTTCAGCTATAGCTTTTGAGGAGTTTTGCAAGGGCAAAAAAAATGTATATGCAAATGTTCTTTCACAAAGAAAGGTGCAAGGTCCTGCACGTGGGTCGGCGCAATCCCAAGCACCGCGATAGGCTGGGCAGGGAATGGATCGAGAGCAGCCCTGAGGAAAAGGACTTGGGGGTATTGGTGGATGAAAGGCTCAATATGAGCCGGCAGTGTGCGCTTGCAGCCCAGAAAGCCAACCATGTCCTGGGCTCTATCAAAAGAAGTGTGACCAGCAGGTCAAGGGAGGTGATTTTGCCCCTCTACTCCACTCTGGTGAGACCCCACCTGGATCCAGCTCTGGGGCTCTCACTACAAGAAAGACATCGAGCTGCTGGAAAGAGTCCACAGGAAGGCCACAAAGATGATCAGAGGGCTGGAGCACCTCTCCTATGAGGACAGGCTGAGAGAATTGGGATTGTTCAGCCTGGAGAAGAGGAGACTCAGGAGATCTAATTGCGGCCTTCCAGTACCTGAAGGGGGCCTACAGAATAGATGGAAAGCAGCTGCTTATCAAGGGCTGTAGTGACAGGACAGGGAGTAATGGGTTTAAACTGAAGGAAGGTAGATTTAGATTAGAGGTTAGAAAGACATTCTTCACTGTTAGAGTGGTGAGGCACTGGAACAGGTTGCCCAGAGAGGTTGTGGTTGCCCCCTCCCTGGAAATGTTTAAGGTCAGGCGGGATGGGGCTTTGGGCAGCCTGGTGTAGTGGAGGGTGTCCCTGCCCATGGCAGGGGGGTTGGAGCTAGATGATCTTTGAGGTCCTTTCCAACCCAAACCATTCTATGATTCTATGGTTCTATGAAATGAAAATCTGCATGCCCAAATCAAGTTGCTTGGTTACCAATGAGCATGTTGAACTGCAGGCCAACGCACAATTTCAAAATTGCAGACATTGATGGAAGTTACCAATGTGTTCAGATTGGCAGACAATACACTATGGAATCCAGTCTGTGGTGACAGGCAGGTGTATTTCCCTATGATCATGTATTTTGAGGCAAGCACAGTTCTAGAAAGGAAGTTTTCACACCAGCACTTCTTCCTGGGAACTAAGTAGGTGCTGAGACTAGTGTTATGTGTATGATCTTTTGTATTAGTGTTAGACACATTGTTTCCACTTATTCTTTTTCTCCTAATACGGTAAGTACTCTTAAAGCGAAATATTTTGAATGGGAAATGATGAGGGAGGGCAGAAAGCAGGAATAAGCTGGTTTTGGTTTGTTAGTTATATAACATGGGGAATCATGTTTTGACTGAAGCAAGATGATTATTTTCTCAACAAAGGCAGATGTACTGGAGCATATGGAGGCTGATTCTGCTGTAGAACTTAATGGTGTGTATTTCCACTTTTGTGGGAGTAGACACATAGTTCTGTTTTCAGCATTGTCACCTTCAGGATCATTTTGTTTTTTCATCCCTTTTTGGGTTTCTGAAGCGTATGGCCTAGCATTTCAAGACTAGCTTTTCTATAAGTGATGTTAATTATTCTGAAGTGTAATTTTTCAGAGTAGACACCTGCTTTACAGCAGAAACCATATTACACAATCTCTTGAGAAAAAGGTGTGGAAAGGTGAAAGGAGATAATGAAACATTGAAAATACCATGTGCTTTGCTTCTTCCAAGTAAAATAATCAAAAAAGGGATTAGAATAAAATCTGCAGTTCTTTCCCTGCTTTTGCATAATCAAGCTACTTTGTGTACTTGAAGTCCTTACATGCAGAGGCTGAAATGTGCCCAGCCCTTCAGATGAAGGGAAGATAAAGGGTATTTTATTTTAGCATAAAAGATTATTTGCGTTTTCACTCTCTTACTCTTCCACTTGTCTTGCCTTCTTTCCCATTTACAGCTTCTGCGATCCCAGATAATGGAAGGAGATCCTGTCTAAAGCTTAAGGTCTTTGTGCGACCAGCAAGTAAGTTCTTCAGATTAAGCTTTCGAGGGTGGCTTTGTACCGCATGCTTTACTGTGTGGTCTAGTAAACAGCAGTAAATCCTTTTTTTTACTGTTAAATCTTGTGTATCCGTTCTGTACAGAAACATTTGTGTTAACGATTTTCATCGTATTTTCTTATCATTTTTCATAAAGCTTTGTTTTAATTACATGGCAGTTGCTAACTTGTTGTTTCTTAAACTGTTGTACAAATGGAAGACTGTAGTGGCATTTGGACAAGTGCCACAGACTTTAAAATATTAATATGCTTAATTATATATAGTAAATAGATAGAAAAAAGAGAGGAAAAGGAAAGTGGGGAGTTTAAGGGTATCTCACTAACATATTTGGCTGTTATCTCTATTTTTGTTATAGACAGCTGTATGAAAACTATAGGTGTTCATGATCGTGTTTTCGATGTTAACGACAAAGTAGAAAATTCGTTAGAACCAGCAGGTTAGTATGCTTAGAGAATCTCTTTTAACAATTGCGTGTATCCCTCTGGTGCTTCAGTACTTTTTTCCTATTCTCTCTGCATGCTTTGCATGGTACAACGGCTCTGCTTTTGCACATTTCTAGCAGTGCTAATACTTCTTATGGTATATTTCCTGTATCCTTGTTTAACGCAGGGGAGGAAAAATTATGTTGCTTTATTTGTTTTTTTTGGGTGACATGGTTTAATAAAATATGGTGTGTGCCAGTGTAAAATTTTCACCAGTATCCTGAAGTCGCTGGCCCATTCAAGCCAAACACCCAGCATGTTGGCAAAACACTCTATTTACTAACTGAGCCCAAAGTTTTAGAAATAAAGTCAATAGGCACACTTCATTTATTATGTGGTTTCAAAAGACTTTCAGCAAAACAGCACCGCTGCTTGTTTAATGCTGGTGCATGACACTGACAGTCAGTGTTTAAGTAAGAAATTAGTCCTTTAAAATTGTATACATTTGTATGTATATTTGGTTAGGCAAAGTATCATTTTTACATATGCACATGCACACACACTCCAACATATATATAAATGCCTCTCCTGTTTTTATTGAAGCAAATTTAAGGTTTTTGGTGGGTTTCTGTCTTAAGAATAAGAGTAATGCTTGCTGTGATAAAGCCCCTCATCTGCCTAGGGCAAAGTTGCATTAACCTTCACCATTAATCAAGCTGATGTGTCTCTCTGTGGAAAGTGCATGTGTATTGTTTGTATGGCTCAGGTTTATGACAGATAGAAGCATGTTTAATTCTAGGTGTGTGAGTAATCCCACCAACTTTAATGGGATGGCTCATGGCATTAAAATTAGGTGGGTATATAGGAAAAGTAGTTGCAATAGTAGTATTACCTGTTTGTTTTATATGTACCTACATGCTGCTCACACATTGTTGTATTCAAGCCTCAATAATTAAAATACACACTTAACTAAACAAATTATACCAGAAAAGAAATTACACACATGCCATTTACTACATAACCTGAACAACAGATTACCAGGATATTTTTTTCCACTTTTATGCTATTTGAAAGAGACTTCCCCTTTGGTATGAAGCAACATACTATTTTTTTTACTCTTTGTTATTTCCAGTTCTTTTAAATAAAAGTCATTATTTATATAAAAGTATAAATAAGGCTTTCACAAGTTATCCGGTTTGAATTATTTACCTATGGGTATACAAAATAGATTATTTTTCTTTAAGAGGATTTTTAGAACTCTCCTAGAAGTTTTTCTTTTGAGAAACAAAGGTGTTCTCTAAGCAAAGCTAAATGCAAGGAGAATGCATTTACAGTTGATACATTTGTACATTTATTAACAGTATTCTTCTATGGAACGCATTAGGGTGATCTTTCCTTATCTCTAGGTAAACTGTGAGTCTAGAAACTCAATGCACTTTTTTACATTTTGTGATTTAGTGAACATGGGCTAATTAACATGTATTTCTCCTGTTATTGGTTTGCAAAAGAGATCATCCGAGTAAAAAAATCCCTGATTTTAGTGAACTTGCTGAGCATTATTTTTAGTGCAGTGCTGCTCACTTCCCATTGAATGGCTATACCTAACCAGCACCGTCACAAAAGCATATCATTAGAAAGCAGCAGGCGAACCAGGGAACCAAAATCATACAAAGAGCATCCTGCAGCCTGAGATGAAATGCCGTTTGTGTTACCAGGAGGAAATAATAGCTTTAATGAGAAGGTTTGGTACCAAAAGTTCCCGCTCCTGGCATCAGTGTATATTTGCATTATTATTTGGACCATTAGATAATCAGTCATTCCCAGATCTGCCAACTGCTGTCACACTTTTCTTTTATAAGCCTGTTAGACTTGCCGCTGTCTTGGTGGATCTGGCTGCATGTGATCTGTGTCGTTGTACTAATTCACCTGCCTCTGGCATGCATCTTCTGCTTCTGTGCTCTCCCCTAGCCTGCCACTGTCTTCTTCCACAGTACACAGAAGAATTGGGAGGCAGGAGGGTCATGTTCAGCAGATTATACTTCTTTTAAAAATCACCATTTGTGTGATTTTTGAACCCTTTCACTGGTTTTATTCAGGAATTTGTAGAAAACTGGTCCGTAGAGATCACACTTGTTTCGGAGGTGATGAAAGTAACTGGCCCTACTCCTGTCCTCCCCTTCTCTTCCTCCTTAATAATAAAACTAAAAAGTCCCTAAACAAAAATTGCAGCTGTGCGTATCTGGAAAAATTATACCTGAAGCATATGATGTAAAGCTATGTGATACGGAAAATTCCTGGCTGTCAAAATAATTTTTTCTAATTATTGCTGGCATTCCCAGTCTTTAACAGTGACCTTCCAGATTTTACTGAGGAATTTTGTCCTCTTCATCACTTGCTTTCAGTGTTTAAAATAAAGTGAAACCTTTTCCCTAAGTATTAAAGATTGTGCAGTGTTATATTTGTAAAGTGATTTTGAGAAGTACAGATGAATTGTGTGCTCTAATATACGAGTGCAGAGACCTTGGGACTGCATTGACAGAAAACCCAGATGATTTCTTGAAAGGAACCCCTTAATGTTACATGAAAATTAATTCTCCTCTGAAGAATGGCTTTATAAAAACACTATTGTAGAAGATGTTTGTATTTTTCATTTAAAAGAAGTAATCTTTTTATTTTAGGGGTTTTTTTGTTGAGTTTTTTTAGCAGTAGCCAGTATTCCAGTTGTGGCAGTATCTGATAGTCAAAGAGAATGAGGATTTATTACTGCTCTACAGTAGTTTTGCCCTATTGTGTTTTAGTGCTGACTCATGGATGTAATTAGGACAAAACTGTTGACATTCAGTGTTGCAAATTTGGACTTATTTGCAATTCTGTTGGTGATGCAAAAGGTAGAAGGTAATGCACATCATTCTCCCCTGTAGTTTTACTTCATCAGCAGTGAGTAAATGTTTCCAAATTGGGAAGAGCTGATTGTAAATATATAAAGGAGGTGGAGCTGACAGTTAGAACAGGGATATTTTTCCCCATAACTTCTTAGAGTATAATTTAATTGGGAAGCTGTTCTTGTGAAATACTGTATTCTCATTGCATTGTCACCAAAGTACAAGAGTGTATATGAGAAGTGAAATGTGAAACAGCTTTTAGTGCTGATAACCACTGCAACTGGCAGTTTTCAGTAGCCGGCATTCACTGAAATGTTTAGACTCCTTTGGAATAATTCTGGAGGGCAAATATTAGGGCCTCATTCAGGGCCAAAATATCTGGGACGGTGTCCCTGCTGTACATGGTGAGGGGCTGTAACTGAAGTCATTCCAGCCAGTCTTTACCGCTGACATCAGTGGGACTTTCATGTGATGACGTCCCTTTCTTACAAACGTGAACAGACTTACAGCTGATCAGTGCTTGCTTTTCATACTTTTGCCTTGAGCAGCACTGAAGACCTGTTGATAAGCCTGACGCAATTGTAGCATGTATTAGTGCTGGAAAAAAAGGTGATAGATTGCTAATCCAGTTTACTGTGCATCTTGCGTGTAACCGAGCTGGGTCTGAAGAACCTATTAACCTAAATTATGCTAAGTGTTCTACCTGCTTTTGTGCCAGGTGTCAAGGGTATGAAGGGGAGGGAGCTTGTTTCTAGCTAAAGCTAAGAAACATGAAAGGCTCCATTGCCAAAGTGGCATGGTGATCCCAGTGTCCTGACTCCCACTTCCCTTACTGTCTTTAATTGGAACTGCACAGCTCTCACTCAGTATAATCCTGGCAGTGCAGTTTGTTGAGATGGGAGCTACGAGACAGATACATCATAGATAAATTGACACTGCTCATATAATTGGGGAGCTTATTACAATAAGTACTGAGATACTGTTAATTTTCCTGGAAATGTAGGCATTCTAAAATAAGTTATGAATACATTTTGAGGCCACTTCACACTTCCTGAAAAGGCTTAGGTTATGTTATTCATTGAGTATTAAGAAAATTCAAACACAGAGCTGACTTTTTATGGCAAGCGTCAGACAGATTACTTTTAAAATAGCCAAATTAGATAGCTATGGATATGGAGGGCTTTGCAGAGAAAAACCTACCACACCTGTAACAACACTGCAGTTGAATTTGACTTTACCTGCCTTTTCTATGGTATAAGCTGTGGCTTTAAGGCTATCTCTGGTTTACAAAAACTAAACAGAGCTTTATTTGGTATCATAAATGTAGTATTTCCTACTGTGTTCTATTCTGCCACTAATGTACAAGCATGTTCTCCCAACTCAGCTGGTTCTTTTTTTCATTAGTTTTAACAGCATATATGTAAATCTGTATTTTGCATATTAGAAAAGGTAGTCTGTTGCCTATGGGGTTTTCCAGATTGACTATGTGTTCTATAAAATCAGAGATTGTCATGGGTTAACCTTTAAGATTCTATTTCAAGAAAGGGAGACTGGTCTTATATCTCCTGCATATCCCCAAATGTGGTATACTTCAGTGGAAATTTTATGTGCGGAAGTGGAATCTATGCTTTATGGCTGGGCTTACAGGCTGTCATTTCAAATTCAGGATCCAAAATCTGTAACTCAGGAAGGGGATTAACTGCAAAATTAATTCTGAGCATGCGCAACTCTTCTTCAAGCCCTTTTGAAAATCAGGTGTTTTTATTTAGCTGCCTCACTATTGACATTGCTATCTAATGAGCCATCCAAAGCTAGAGCTACAGTGTTTTATGAGAAGAGGAATCTTTCATTCCTCAGTCTGCTGAAGTCAGACTTACTTTCTGCTCCTCTGGTCTTCAGTGGGAGTTTTGCCAGTAAGAAATGCAGGACTTGGCCCCAAGTTCGTTACATAATGAGGTATTACACGCTTGTGAAAGTCAATGACAGCACAAGGTTCATTGCCCTATTTCATAAAGGCACTGAAATCTGCTTACAGTTGTCGGCTCAGTGAGAGTTTATTAAGGATGCAAAATCTCATTGGAATGTATGCTTTCTGTTTGAACAGATGATACCGTACATGAGTCAGCCGAGCCATCCCGTGGTGAGAACGCGGCACAGACACCAAGGATACCCGGCCGGCTTTTGGCAACTCTATTGTTCCTTCTGGCAATGCTTTTGATATTATAGCACAGTATGCTCCAGCAACCTGTCGCAGAAAATATCAGGGTCTTGGAACATCAAAGATCCACCTAACTGCTCATCCCAGGAAAGGGACTTTATTGTTTTTGCAGATGTCAAATTGTTATTTTTCCCTTTTCCCTTTTCTTCTCCCTTTTAGCCTGAACTCAGCAAAAATTTGAAGGGGATAACTAGCTTCAGCACCCATCCCTACCTACCCTGTGACTTTCTTAACCCCTCCATATAAATAAAAGGACTCCAAATGAAAATGCCAAACTATAATAGTGACACTAGTGATTCTTATTTTCCTCTGCATTCTCCTTTAAGAAGTCACCTCTGTGAGCTCACTGTGTCATCCGTATGTGGATAAGGAAGAATAGTGGCAGATGCAGTCAGTGAAGGATAAGAATAGTGAGTGAAAGCCTGGGAGAGTTTTTCTCTCCGATACAATATTTATGCCTTCTCGTTCAGCACTGTAAGTGATCATGCAAGGCATCGTGTCACCATGTCAGGACTGGAGGGGAAATATTAAGAATAGATACAATATAACACCATTTCCTCCAGGAGTTTCTAAATGAACAGGCTTCTGAAAGGGAAAGATGATGTTTCTTATAGGACTGTCTTGAAACAGTCTTTGACAGTAAAATTTGTGCTCACAAGTGGAAACGCTTTGGTGAGAGGAAGAAGTTAGTATTTAGGAATGTTAGCACACAGCAGGCAAGGTCAGATTTAGGAAACTTCACTGGGGGTGTGAGTGCCTCTGTTATTTCGTTTTAAGGGGATAATGCACACCGGATTATTTTATTTTAAAACAAATCACCGTGGTGCTACAATTTTTTTCTTGAAATGCAGAGGCACTTTTGAGAATAAAGTGACCTTCCCCAGCGCTGACTTAGTAGCTGATAGCCTTGGATGCTGCTCTGGGTGTTAATATATGGTAAGAGAGGACATCAGTGGCCAGAGGAAACATATTTGGGACACCGGATCTCCAGTGTGCTCTTGATTTGTCTCTCCTGCAAGTTTCTCAATCATGGGAATAAACCACATGTAGAAAATGCCAGGACAGTCTAGTAGCATTGTTGGGGAGGCAGGGCGGGGGGAAAGAAAAGAAGTGTGGACTACAAATTCAAGTGTTGATTTTTTGTCTTTTCCCCTTCCAGCACAGTTTGAAGAGTAGAGGAAACGTGTTTATCAGCCGGAGATAAACTAGATGGGCTCCCAAAGACTTAACGAAATATTTTTTTAAAAATCCACTAGAATAGAAAATACATTATTTAGATATACTTTATGCTGAGAGTGAGTATATATGCTTGTCCTATTTAAACATGTGAGAGAAGTGGTAACCCTTGATGCAATTAGGAAATGGGACTGTCTTGTTTGATGGAATTAGCAGTGACCCTGTTTAAGGAATCTGAGCCTTGGCTAACATAGAACTTTAAAAAGTCATTTGCCAGGAAGTGCAAGCCTTGGGGTATTTTTTGGCTAGGCTACCATGAAATTTGAACTGATAAGCATAATCAGGGCAATATCAGACCAAGACTGAAACAGAGCTTTTCTAACAAAAACTGTGATAATTATGTTAAATGTGAAACAAAAGATGGAGTGCATTCAAACAAAACAAGAGTTTTCTATGTTAATTCTGAAGAAAAATTCTGCTGTAACAAAATAGAGTGATACCATTAGTGGACAGCACTTTGTGGGCTTTTTCTAATGGCTTTCCAGAAGTTGAAGCAGCCCACTATTCAAAAAAGGAGGAAAGGGGGAAATAAATTTAAGATGTAAAGGGAGCTTTTATGCATGCTAAACTACGATCTGGGCTTGCCTGATATCATACAACATGGTCTTTACTGCAAGGCCTGTGCTTACAGGAAGAATGTAGGAAATTTCCTCTAGTGTGAAGTGCACACAATAAAGATAAGCAGTCTAAACAGTGAAAGGAAGTCTTCATCTCATTACAGACTACTGGGTATTTTTCTCTTTTTAATGTGGATGTGCTTGGTATACACACTAATACTTCTTGTAGGTAGAACTTAAAAAGCTTTGGATGAGGTGAGCTTAATCAGAATGCACCTTATCAAATGGATTATTAATCAGAGTACAGGTAACATTGCATGATGGGTAACCGTATTAAAATGATTCATAGCAGTTGCAGGCAGTCATACCAGTAGCGCAAATTTCAGGTAGAAATGGTGACTTCATTTTTCATCCTTGGTCTCTGGATGATGTCAGAGTTCAAGATGTATGTTTATCCACAGCAAACAATTTTCACTAGTGTTACTCCTGGTGAAATTCAACCTTTCATTTTTTCACAGAGCCCTGCTGGGTAGATGAGAAACAGCAGGAGTGATGCAGCCGCAAGGCAGGTCCCTGTGTTGCCTGGGGTGCCTGGGAGGAGCATACCAGACACTCACTTTGATACTTGGTGGCATCAGGCAATCCCAGTCATATGAAGTACATAAGTGATGATGAGCTTTGTGTTGCATTGCAAATCTCTGGATGTTGGTGCAAATTAAGATGTCTGCTCCCTTCTCCTTTGTCTGCTCCAGCTCAAGTATGAGGGACTGATTCTCCCTCAGCCTAGGTGGCTTGCTACCCCCATGACCTACACTCCTGGCTGCCAAGGGCATTGCAAGTGAAGCAGGGAAAATAGGGATCAGTCAGTTTAGTGGATACTGTGTATCCTTTAATAGACAAGGTAACATTTCGTGTTAGTTTAGAATATTGTTTTGTACTGTACTTACTTGGATGGCGAAGGAAAGACAAGTAAAACTTAAAGCTATGTTCTTTAAATTCTGTATTATTAGCAACCTCTGTTGTATATAGTGTTTGATAATAAAGTATTAATTTGATTCTTATGTCTTTTGTAAGTGAGAACAATAGACTTTCAGGATATTAAAATCATGCGTTGATTACAAGACAGAGCTTTGAAGCATCAAGTGTGGTCATGGCTGAGAACTGAGAGACAAGTGGCCATGACACTGCAGCATACAGGACTCATCTTTGAAAATCGTTCATCTATTGCAAGACTTCACAATGTCAAGACCTGGAACAACATGACTTTTGATGATCGATGTTTTGTCCTCAGTGTTTAAAGGTCTGATGTTGGAGCCCTGTGGTCTCTGTGTTAGTTTTTGTTCTTTTGTATCATGTTTGTTTCTAAAAAGGCTTTGGGGATATAACAACTTTTCTGTTATTTTGTTTGTTTCTTTATTTTTTTCCCTTCTGTTTTATTTCCATGAATAGTTTTTTCCAGAAAGGATCTTGCCAGTGTCATGTGCGATATGTGTATGTACTTGGTTCCAAAAGAACTAGAAACACATTTGAGATGTACTGAGAGTAGATAAGTAGATTGTTTCCCTTCCTATGTAATTGTGGAAGGAAAATGGTTGTATTTGTACCTGTTGATCCCCACCCCTAGCCCTCAAAACTGAACTTAATCCATTGCCTTGTGAGAGCAATGGTTCAGTCACTTTCAGAGGCTTAAGAGTGTTAACTCTTCCCCTCCTTTCATTACACTTGGATTTTGTAATCACCAGTTTTCATGTACAACCCTCCACACTTCTATTCTCTCTTCCTGCCCTTCCTCCTCTCCCACCCTCCTCCTTTTTTAATTTGGAGCTGTGAATGGGCAGATCTGTTTCTGGTCTGGCATCACTGAGTTTTTCCCATGCATTTGCCCTCGAGCTTCTCGGATGTGAGACAAATCTCCCTACAATAGGCTTGCTGCCATTGTCTGTACAGTTTAATAGATGCTGGCATGTTGGAGGTTACCCATGAGTCTGCGAAATCCGCTTTCCATGCTTACTCTTGACACCCCATTGAAGACACTCATTGTGTATGCATCTGGGTATGAAAGTCCAGCTCAGTGTGGTCCTGTGCTTGTACTGCCCTGCTTTGCAGTTTCTTTGCACTTAATGAATAAGTGCTGTTTTTGAAATGCTTACATTATATGAACTTAAAAGAAAATGTAAAAAAAAAAAAAAAAAAAAA
>VXBL01000642.1:264958-293499 GCA_013400195.1 Aramus guarauna
TTTCCTCTCTCCCCTCCTTCCTTCCTTCCTTCCTTCCTTCCTTCCTTCCTTCCTTCCTTCCTTCCACCCTGCCCCCAGAGGCTGATGTGCCTCTAAAAATGCACAGAATTGGATTGGGGTTAATTTCTATTTAGGTCTGAAATGGTTGTCTTTGGCAGTGCCCATCCACTAATCATATGATAGGTTTAACCTGAGAATTTAGGTCATAGAAGGTGGGGGGCACATACTGAAACCTATAATAAATGTACCATGCATTCAAAACTCAGTTGTAATTACACCATGTTAGCATTAAACTCAGTGAAAGCTTTTTATTACATTTAATTAGTTGACAGGGCAGCAAGTACTAATTATAACTTACTCTAACCTTCTTTACAAATGAGAAGTGACAGCTTGGTGAGGGGAGAAGTGTGTGTGAGTATTTGATACAAAGAATTGATGCACCAGATTTTTCTCCTCTGGAGCTGTGATGTTACAACCAAGGCAGGGTTGTAAGTGACACATGTTTAGTATGTCTTAACATAATAGCCATGTCCAGAAAATATCCTGCAGTCTGACACACTTAATAGCCTTTGCTCAGAAGACACTCTGCTTTTGCTGAGAATGGTATTTGATTTCATTTTTCTGCATTAGCGTGCACAATGGGCCTTTGTGCTCCTTCATCTTTCCTTCTGCAGAATAATTCTGCTCACAGAGTACCTCTGAGGGGATTCTTAGGAATATTCAGGCATGCATCATACCACTATGATATGTTTGTGTGCCAAAGTGGTTTTATTCATTCAAAACAAAGCTTTCATTTATATAGGTTAGAGATGTGGTTACCAACTGGGATGGTTACATTTTTTACAGTCTTTAACAGCACAGGATTGAAAAGTGCTTCCTTCTTACAACTCTTATTTTTGTTAGCATTTGCCCTTATTAGGAAGTTTAGTTTAAAATTATTTAACTTTGTATCACAGGTGTATGCCTAAAAGCCCAGATCAAGACTCAGTTTTCACTGTAAAGGCTGCATACAGACTGTTCTTATATAAGGCAGCTATTTATGAATGTTTGCTTTTACCATCATTTCGATTTGCTTCTACAAATCAAAGCAAACTGAACTACCACCAATTTAAAATTTTTGTTAAAGTTTTCTCCTAGACCACATAGAAGCTTTTAAAACAAAGTATTTGTTAGATGCAAAAATATTCTTTAAAGAAAAGTCGAAATTGAAGTGATATTGCAAAAATGTTGAAGAGCTAAGCAGGAGTTTTGCTGGTTCCTTCCCCCCAGATAAATCTGTTAGCTGACTGATACTGTCAGTCATATTTAATTTGGAAGAATTCAAAACACAAGATAGCTCTTGCAGCCACCGGCACATCTTGAAACACTCTTTTTTCCTATGATGGTTCTTCAAGCAAGTTCTCGTGCCATTTGGTTACACAAGGTGGAATATAAATACAAGGAATTGCAGGGTACCAAGGGAAAAGGAGGGAAAGAAGATTTTTCTGGTTTGTCTAGAATGTTATGAAAAGCATATACTGTCCTCAAGATCAGGAATATAGAGTGATTTCTAGATGCTTATCCACCTTGTATCTCTGAAGTAAAGGAAGGAAGGAAGGTGCCTCTTACTGTGTATGCAAACTTAAGTGCATTCTTATGCACAGCTATCTTTTGGTTCTTATGTTCAAAGCATACTCTAAGTGCTATTTTGTGGGACATATTTGCCCACTTAGCAATATATATTTTCCAATACTAATTTTAACATTTAAATACATTTCTTTATCCACAGACAAAACTGCTGTTGGCAAAACTGAAGTTTTTGTCTCAATGGTATTTGTAAAAGGAAAGGTCAAGTACATCGACAGGATACTGTAGGTATAAGTGTCCCTCTGTTCCTTCTACTGCTGAGAACCAATTGTGCCTTTTGTTACCATATACTGTAACTTGCAGTGTTAACTAAAGGTTCAGCTAATCACTGACCACCTAGTCCAAGAAGTTTAGGAGGCTTTATTTTTCTCTCCTCACTGTCACTTTACCTATTACAAAGCCAAGGAATAAGAAGTCTGGAAACTGAATGCCACAAAAGCATCTTTAGGCCTGAAGTCACACCCCTGATGTGATACTGAAGTTCCAATCCTTTTATACTTTTGTATTTGGAATAAATTGAGTGCTACATATTGCGAAAGGCTAGCTGTGGTGCTGCAGCAACTGTCCTTGCCTGAGGAGGGTCAGAAGAATCAGGCCCTTGGCTGGATGTGAATGCTGCAGTGGAAACTTGGCATGCTGTACATTACATAGCACTGCCTGTATCCCAGTGCTTCTGTTCACTACAATGGGTATGGAGAAGGGGTGGGGGGGGAAAGAGAGAGCTTATTCAGTCACAGATGGCTAAGCAGCAGCAGGAAGTATACAGCAGACTTTGAGCCAAGGAAATGGCTACTGGTGTAAACTGTCGATCCATAAAAGTCTTTCTTATTTGTTTGAAATTCATAAAAACATTAAATAGAAAACCTGCAAGGTGTCAGATTTTGTTCTCTAGATGTGGTCCTCTGGTCAAGCACTATATTCATGGAATTCAGGGAACAATTTACCTTTCAGTCAGGCCAACTGATCATTTTTGAAAAGCCACTAGCATTTACAAACATACACCTCACCTTCCCATTCCAAAGCAGGAAAAACTTGAAATCTTGCACTCTGCAAGGCTCCTGAGGCTGTATCGTGTGGGGCTGGCAGCACAGGATTTTGAAGAATCAGGTCCTTTTTAGAGGTCTTCCTCCATGGCTGAGCACTCTATGTAGTGAATACTTTAATGGTGGGTTTTAAAATTGGTTTTGGGAGTAATTTTTTGGTTGTTATTTTATCTTTGCTATCAAAAAGATCCTGAAGCTCAATCAGGAGTGCAGAGTGCAGATAAACTGACTTTCGGGGGGAAGGATACAGCTACATTTCGATTTAGGATGACTGCAAAGAGAAGGATGGCTGTTCTGCCTTTAAAAAGGATTGAACAAGAGCATGAATCATGCACGACCCTAATGGTTAGACATTAAATGTGAGGCAAAGCTGGATGAACCCATGCAGTGATGCTTATCAGGTTTTGTACATTGGTTTTACAATATCCTGGTTCTTGCACATACTTGCATTACAAAAGGCCTTGTATTCCCCTTGGCACAGAAGTCAAAACAAGTGTGCATATCATCCTTACTAGTGGATATGTGCCTCTTTTGTTGTTGTTTGTTTAATTAGATTTTCTGCATTTATTTGCAGGTAAAAAGAAAGGAAAACCATGCACGCTTCCTGAGCTCTGGTCTCATTAGCCAGATTTCCTCAAAACTCTTGTACTCCAGAGAAGTTTTGCTAAGTGGCTAAATGAAATGCACACAGTATGAATATTTATGCTGGTTTAATGATAGGATTTTTGCATCCATGAATAATAAAGGTTTTAACAAGAACAGATAACGAGATTGGCACAAAAGAGTGAAGTGGCTAATATAGCAACCTCTCCATGCAGGGACTCCATTGAGAGCAGCAGGCAGTACATGCCTCCCTCCCCTTCCTCTTCCTCTAGCACCAAAATTAGTCTGATGGGACATGCAGATCTTCTAGATAGCTTTGCAGAAAGCGGGTCTTTTATCTGTGCTTTGTGCCACAGCCACCTCTTACATGCTTTGTTTGAGAAAGCTCAAGGTTTTTCAGTAAAAAAGGACCTTCAACTTTTGAACACTATTTATTTCAGATACTCTCCAGCAGTGTTTGCATTTGAATCTGAAGCTGCCACTTTGCTTTGTCTGTTGAGGAGCAACTGACTGACAAGTGTTTACAAGATACAGAGGTTTGGGGGCCGTAAATCAAAGCAGCACGGTTTTCATGAGCTGAGGCAGGGAAGGCGGATGCCCGCCTCTCCCTGCTCCAGCTGCATGATGGTGAAGGGAGATCGCTTTAAGGTCTCATCTTTGATGAGGTGCAGGGAAGCTGAAAGGTCCTGAAGACCACAGCCCTCTTTGTATCTGTCTATAGCCACAAATACTAAAAGCCTGATCTCTTTAGTTGCCAAAAGTGAGATGCTGTAAGGTCACGATAATGGCATGCTCGGAGGGAACACTGAGCATTTTACTCTCTGATGAATTTTAGAGCAAGGGTTTATTACATGTTTACTATACCTAAGTGTGCTGGACCTGTGGGAGTACATGTCAGGCAACATGCTTGTAGATAAGCAATGTCAAACCAGCAAACAAAGAAACACCCACTTAAAAGACCTGTGTGCTCACTTTTTCTCTCTTAGTCAGTACCTCCCTGCACTGTCCTGTTGTCAGACTGCTTTGCTGTCATCCCTGCTGCCACTGTCCCAGTAAAAATGCTCAAATCAGGGGTTGATTTGGATCCTGGGCAACTGCTATCCATTCTGTATTTTTTTACACTTGGAGATACCAAAAACCATTTGCCTGAATTTTGACCTTTGGCCAAACCTGTTCTTCAAGGCTGATGTTCCGGGCTGTGCCTTACTGCTCATTGTGAGGTTGCCTGCCACAGTTCACTACACATCTGATGAAGATCAGGCCTCAAACTGGGCCACTGACAGCAGTCTTGCTCTCAAAGCAGGAGCTAAAAGATGCTTCAGGTAAGAGCTGTACTAGAAAAGCTGCCTAGGGCTGGGCACTGGGGGTCTATGTGAGTCAGGGAGACAGATGACATCACATGCATTAGAGGCAAAATAAAGGAATTTGTTTTACTAAAACTACTTTTCTTTAAAAAAAAGGGAAATAAAATTTAAAACAGAGTCTTGAAAGAAGTCACAGCTGAGTGTTTTTAAAAAGATTTATTTAATTTGCATGGATGGACATTCAGGGGAATAAAAGAAGACTTTTAATCTTCAGTGTGGACTAAAATAAATCCACATAGATCTTATGTTACTTTCTTGCCATCTTCTCTATATGGAAGTTTATTTGGTGTTATATCTAATACTGTGAGAGAAGAGAAGAAAAAAATCTTTTAGAGTTTAAATTATTTTTAAAAATTTCATCAAGAGGCAATAAGTTCACTATGAAACAGGTAAATCCTTTTCTATGTGTGTTTATACATGATGTATGACCACTATCATGGAGTAAGTGATTCCTAACAGTATTATCTAGGTGTCTTGTCACTATTCTTTTCAACTGTTTGCTATTTTTGCATGCTTTCAGTGAAAGCTTGTCCCAGATGCCACCACAAAAGCTATTTACTTTGTTTCAAACATAATTAAAACCAGAAAATCACAAAGGAGCAAATTAAAGATTGCAGCCACTAACCTAGTTTCAGGTCTCTCAGGCAACAGATAATGTCTTAAATTTGTGGTTTAATATATTGAAGAATAATAAAACTCTTTTATTTTGAGATGTAATGCAGCTTGCTAGTTCCTTGTGCTTCAGGAGGCCGAGTACATTACAAGAACTCTGCATTTCCTTCTTCCTCTCCTGAATAAATCGTGAAGTCTGAAGAAGTTGCTGTGGAAGAGAGAAGAATGAAAACACACACACCTCTGCCATGTGAAACACCTATTGTATCTGCAGGAACAGGGTCAGACCTAACCCAGGACAATTCCTCAGAGTAAGTATCCCAGACACTAAATCTGGGATTGAGGAACCAGAAAAGATGATGTTTTCACAAATGGAAAAACAAAATACATGCAGTCTTGCAATATGGGGGGTGGGTGGTGGTGGTGTTGGGAAGAGAAATCAAAGCAAAAGAATGTCCTAATTGGGCATCCTACAGAGAAATGAAAAATGAAAGACATTCTTGTAGTAGAGTGGCAGGGTGTGGAGACTCTGGAGAAGAATCTTCTGAAGGAGGGAGAAAATACACAGTGACTCACTGGGCAAGCAGTTTCCATTTGGAAAAATTATGCAAGCAATATTAACATGCCAGATTTGGGAGCTGTTTACATCAACACAATACACTGCTTATTGCATATACAGAGTGAGTGACACCAAGCCTGGAAACAATCTAACTCATCTAACCTCAGAGTATCCACTGTTAGCAGCAAAGGGCAAGTGAGAAACAATGCAAGTGTTTGAAATCTAGCAATAAACAGAGAGGAACTTTCTGAATTGGGTACCTGGTGCTGTGCTGTGATCCCTGGCTTTTAATTTCTGGTCTGTCTTGGACTACATTAGAAGAGAAGGTAGGATATCTAATAGCAATTCTGTCTGTAGGGCATGCTGGAAAGAACAGAATTTAAACACTGTATTATCTGTCACACAGTGTGTCTTGTACACAGTCCTTCTAGTCCAGCTTCTAACAAATATACTCACACACTACTATGCTCTATGTATTCAGCTGTGTAATTTGCCTCTGTTTTCAGAGGCACCATTGGGAATTAAAATGAAAACCTGGGGGCAGAAGTTGAATCTTTTGAAACACAGTTGTTGAAAGGACTGGGAGAGAAAACGGGTAGGAAACTACAGCAGAATTAAGGAAATACATTGACTCTTCCTTGTAAACCGATTTACTCTCTCCCTTTTGCCCACCCCCAGCAGCTAGTCATTTCTTAGTAATTAAATTTGAAAGCATTCCCTTCATTACCTAGTCCTGTAGGATAGGTGGCCAGGAGAGCAGCTGTGACAAACTTGTTTAGGCAGAGTGCTTGCTAGGTGTGGATGCATTTATGTGGTTGAAAAGCCTTTGCACAGGCAAAAACTCATATGATACACTATTTTTAACAGAGGAAGGTGACCATGACTATGACAAACTACATATTCATGGGTAAGAGTGCTGCAGGCCCTAAGGAATATT
The DNA here is from genome assembly GCA_013400195.1 of Aramus guarauna. Taxonomy (NCBI): domain Eukaryota; kingdom Metazoa; phylum Chordata; class Aves; order Gruiformes; family Aramidae; genus Aramus; species Aramus guarauna. Next base: position 271,703 of record VXBL01000642.1, read on the forward strand.
GTAAACAGTCTGTGAGGCTGTGCTGAGCCTGGCTAGTGAACGTAGGAAACAGCTCCATTTTGCCTGAAAGTGCTAACTCCAGTAGGCTGTGGGTCCACTGGGGCCATGCTGGCAGGCTGAGGACAGAGGCCATAGGCACTCTGGGGGCTGCTGAGTTTCCAGTTCATCCTAACCTGAGATTTTCCCCTCTGAACCCCATCTAGTCCTCCACCCAGAAACAGGGAGATGGGAAAGCTTCCTTAAGACAAACATATTTTAGCTTTAAGATCAGAGGTTGGCATTGCTCTCTGGCTGGTTCACAAAAAGTTTTTTAATATACAACTTTTTGGCTCTCTCCCCTCCCCCCACCCAGCCCTGTTTCTTTGTAACTCTTTATATATCATAATTAACTCAGCTTTGGCCAGAGTTTCATAAGGGTTAAGGGAAGGATGGAGCATTTTGTCTGGTGGATAGACATTCTCCAAATCAGGAAGATCTCCTTGTAAGACATATGTTACATGGAGTAGAGGACAGAGCTAGAAAAGGACAGTCACAAGTAGTATGGTCTCTTTAAATGACTCCTAGGCACTGTCTCTTGCCAGTCCAAAGATCTGGGGTTTTTTTCTTAACCAGAATTCATTGACCTCTCACTAAGTTTGTTTACCCAGTGTGATTTCCATCAGATGGATAGCAACCTTGTTTTCTTCTTCAAACCTTTTCTTTAAGTGTTGTTTCAAACTTAATTCTGTGCTGTCACATCACATGCAGCTTTTGCCAGCCCCATCTGCTGAAAAACACAGCTGGGAGGCTAAAACCACTTGTGATGCCTCGCACTCGAGAAATACTCATCTTAAAACAAATATCTCTAAAATATTCTGCCAAATGGCATCTTTGTAAATCTCTGTGTCTAATGTCACAGAAAGGAGCAGACAGCATCAGCTCTGTGTGCACAGGAGATGCAATCACTAGCTACCCACCTGAAGCAAATAAGAAATGTTAATTAGAATAAATCTGTATCTCAGAGTGCTTTATACATCTGCCCACTGCTATTTTTACATGGCAATATAAATCCTTTTTCAATTGCTGTTAAAACAAAAAACTTGGAGTAATAGGAATGGTTTGAAGGGGTAAAAAATGAACTAAGAGTTTGCACAACGCTATATAATTCTTCACTCACTCTGTAGGCAGTCAGATCGGGCTATTTTAAAATTAGCTGTAATTTGCATAACATATTTTACTTTTGTAATTCACTGTCTGTATTTATAGCCATGTCATAACAATGTAGGCTTTTCTTTTTATTTTTCCCTTTGGCTGGGGTTTATGATGTGTATGAAAACTGAGTCTAAGTCATGCACTGTTTGTTCCAAAAGCGCAAGCCAGATGAAGAGACATTGGGTTGTCGCAAGTTTAGAGCACTGTTTGATATGATAATTCCAGCCTCCAAGAATTAGCCTAACCAACTCTTGTTTTTCGCCTCTTAACTAAACAAAGCAAACCTTTTGGAATGACTGATAGTTTTAAATAGCCAACTATGTGCACACACTCCAGTTCTAAATTAAGGCTGGCCAGAAATCTGTTCAAACAACATGACACTTTTCTTTTTACATATTCATCCAGCAACAAAGAAAGCACTGAATGCCAATGTCCTGCAGAAATAGTCAGCTACAAGGCCTGAAAATCACTACATGAACACACTGCTGCAACAGAACAAACAGAAGAAAAGGTCATTTCACTGCATTTTGTATTTTGGGGGGATTTAAGCTCTCACAGCACAGATAGGTCTTTGCTTTCCAGTAGAATTGCCACTTAGCTACAGTTTTGAAGCTTACATCAGCAAAGATGGCCGGACAGGAATTGCCAGAACAAAACTCAGAGGCCATGTGTGGAAGCTTTAGACACCAAAAGCTGTATCGGGAAGACATGGAAGCATAATCATATATTGGTGAGAGAGATTAAAATAATTTTTGATCTATTTGATTTCTGTGAAACTTTCGTTGTTCCATGTGTTCAGCATGAGCCCAGCTTTTAAAATATGTTTTAAAAAAATACATTTATTAGCATCTCCATAGCTTGCTGTTTTTCAGCATTCTTCTGCTGGCCTACAAAATCCATTAAAGGAGAAGCTGTGAAAGTGTTTCTGAGAAGTTTTTGGTATGTCTCTTCTCCATTTTTCTGAAAAGTAAAGTTGAGAAAATTTAAGTGACACAAGTGTAAAGCTGGCAGGTTGATCTGCCCAACGGCAAGAGTACACATCAGGGTTGCTTCCTAGGGAGAGAAACATTCAGGAGGTGGCAAGCTTGTCAGACTGTGTCTGATAAACACACATCTTGGGTCTCTCGTCCTCCTTCTCTCACTGTATCCTTGATCATTCAAGAGACAGAGAATATGAAATAAAGGCAGACAGAACAACAAACAGATAAATAGGTAGGACGTACCTATTTTGTCAGGTTTGAATTTCAATATCTGGCCAGTTAATATTGGTCCCTTGAATATATTTGTGTGGTATGACACTGCGCTCTGTGCCATCTGGCTGACTGGGATAATGGCAACAGCATAGCTGTGCTAGGATAGAAAAAAAAAAAAAAATCACCTGAGCAAACCTTCCCAATGTCTCAGGAGCCCAGTGTGTCAGACAGGCTGCTGTGTTATGTTAACACAGACATACTAGTGCCTAAAACTGTCCTCTTCATAGTTAGCTTTGATGTTTTTTTCACAACATTGTATTTCTACAAAGACATGCTCTTTGTTCTCTACAGTCTGCTGTTCCTGGAATGAGCAAGTTTTGTTCTGGCAGAAAAGCCTTTGGAAACCAGATGAACAAGGTTGCTTGCAAGTCATCATCCTACTGTGTTAGATGATATACAGGTACTAGGGTACTTGTAAGTTGTGGATGTAGTCAAGCAGATGAGGAGATGATACCCATTTCTAAGTCCTGTTTCAGTAGTATTTTCTGAGCTTAGGAGGTATGTGGGGAAAGACTTTAAGTAATCATTTCTAACCTGTAACTCAGATACTGGGACAATGTTCCTTCCTTCCTGACTGAAACCCAAACAAAAAAAACCCCAAGATCCAGAACCATACATATGAAAAGAAAATTGGGCAAAATAAAAAACAAACGACAACAACAAAAAAAACATATGCAGCACCTTGCCAAGTTTGAAGAAGCCCAGCTGGGGATTAGCCAATGTAATACAGTGCAGCAGGCGCCAGAGCTTTCTAAGAAGCTGGTGACTCCTATGATCTTATTATCTTGTGCAAAATTTCCTCAAGATATTACCAGTCAAGGCGTGAGTATGGCTATTTCAGGGCATACCGTGTCAGGGTATTGAGAGCTGTTCGCTCTCCACAGATTCAGCCTAAACCCCCTAAAAGATATGCCTGTCTGACCCCTTGGGAATATAACACGCTTATGATAAAAATGACAATTTGAATATCTAAGGAACTTGCTAAGCTAAACTGCTGAAAACATCCTAGTTCCTCTTCCTTACCTTCCTGTGGTATGTGATTGTGTAATTTTTTATTGTGCACATGCTGAACACTGAATGGATTCTTGTTATGTTCTAAACACACCACCATGCCACCAAGTGCAATATCTTTTATTTGCCTTAAAACTTCCGCTGGGTTTTAGTCAACAGTGGGCTAAGAGCTAATTGCCAAATTGCAGGTATAGGGTAGGATTTTTTAAAAGTTTGCGGGTTGGGTAAAATCAGCTTTTTATTTTTATTGCTGTAAGGAGTAGGTGTAAGGGACAGAAAAGTACTTTCTTATTCAGGTATTTGTTTTAAAAGGTTGTCTTACAATGTAGGTACCTGTCAAGTGTCAACTGGTGTAAAAAATTCAGCTATGAAAGGTAATCTAAGAGCCACAGCTTGGTGTAAATCTGTGTGCCAATGAAGCTCCTTCAATTGTCTTGAAAAATATAGGGAATTCTTGCTCTACTTCTGTGTCCTGTGCCAGTATTGTATGTCTTGGGTGACCCTGAGGTTGTGGGAAGACAGCTATCAGAAACCAAGTTCCTCATATGTACCAAAAGGATATGAGAATTTTTGTTTTATCCCTGAGACACGATTATACTCAGGGTGACTTCTAGCCATCAGTGTATCTGTGGTAATTCAGGCTGAAACCCTCCAGCTGCAATTGTGTTTGTGGGTTAGTAAAATTCAGTTCAGCTTTTGTGGGTGGAGCACTGTGAAATATAATGCCAGGGGGGCACTCAATTGTTAACACTGATCAGTCTTGCAGATACTAATTTTGATTTGATCTCATAACCCCTAAACAGCCAAACAATGCAGAACAGGTGACATTAAGCCAAATGTGACCACTTCATGATAGTTTTGGACAGCAAATATACTGACTGGGTGGGATATTCAGAAATTGGGGGTGGTTTGGAGTAGGAACCTGAGTACATTGTGTCAATTCTGCATTGCTATGTAGGACACACTAAAAGATCTAAGGAGGCCATGTTTAAAAATAGAATAATAAAATTAGTACAGTGCTGTCTACCCTGCGGGGCTGACATGACCTGACTTGATGAAGCTGCACATACAGAATGGCTTTTATTTTTAGGGCACTCTATCTGGGATAACAATGACTCTGCTGATAGTGAAGCAGTGGGTATAGTTTGTCTTGATGGCTGGCACTTATGCTTGAAAAGAACAGAATAGCGTATTTAAACTGTCAGGCCTTAATTGTTTCATTAGATGGTGGTACCTTTTGCACAAAAGGAACAAGGGAAGTACTGAAAGAAAGAATGATGAGCAGCAATTCTAGAAGGGCACAAAGGTGCTGCAGGAGTTACTTCTCTTTCTTTGTTTCTTCCCAGTTCATCTCTGACACAAGGAGAAATTTCATTTTTAACATAATGACTGTTATTAAAATCAGCTTGAAGAATTTCATAAGCACTGTGGTGTATATCTCCCCTATTTTTAGATATAAATGAAACTAAAAAAAAAAAGTTCATGCTTCTGTATTTGGCTTTTGTGTCTCCAACATCCAATTTATTGATGATGATGACTTGCATTTCTATATGTGTCTTTTATCCTGTAGGATCCCAAAATGTTTTTAGAGACACAATATATATGCATGAATCGCTTCACCTACTATGTGAAGTTTAGCCACCACTGAGGTGTCAACTGTTTGACTGTGCAAAACAGCACAAGAAAACAACTTGAACTAGAAAGTGAAGAACATTAATCATATTCAAATGAAATTATTACAGAGCACCCACACATCTGAGAGCCCTAATAACACAGGCATTAATTGGGTGGTGGCACCAGCGCTGACCATCAAAGCTGTGAATTTACAGTGTCTGAAAGACAGCTTGAGAGTATAGTAAGGCTGCAAGAAGTCTGTATATATTTTCCCCTCCATTGCTGGAAGGTTTCCTGAGACACATTTGATGGGAATCTTTCCCTCTGTAAAGTAGAGAAACACAGCTAACTTCCCACTTACACATACACAGGGATTCAGAACCTCTCCAACAAAGAGGTGGTTATATTTCATCATGAAATCTGATCCCAAAGATAGGTGTTTGAGGTTTTTTTCCTCAGCTACAAAGGGTGGAATGTGATTAATGTCTTCTGGACTCCCGCGCTTGCTACTCTGGAGAAACTGAAAGGAGGACTTTTCACAGATGTCCTCTTTTATCCCCTGGAGGGAGGATGGCAGTAGTTTGGCTGCTTCTCCTGCGTGGGCTGTGCTTCTCTGCCTTTTAAGATGAGTTAACTATTTATTTTGAATTCCATTTTTTAATTAGTTTTCTTCAAGTAGGGAGGTATCTTCTCAGCCCAGTTTCACTCTTACTTAAGTCTTAGTGTGTGCAGCCATATACACAGCTGAGTTATAAAATACTGAGAGATCCTGGGTCTGATTCTCTCTGTGCTGAAGGCTTAATCACATTGTTGTGACAGTGTAAAGTGGTTAAGACCATGCCTAACATTCATCCTACACACGTCCAAGCTCTGGAAAAGGCCTGGTCGTAGACAAAAGTTTAGCGCTCTCATACTTGGAGAATAATTTTAAAATCAGCTGTTGCTTCTGGGTGGTATGGTAAGTTTCCAGCCTGGTTTCAGTACTCGGTCTCGAAAAAGACACAGAGGAAGAAAAGCTTGTTCTGCATCTGATTTGCAGAGTGAGTAGTGGAGCAGGGTGCACGAGAGGTGGATGGATCCTGCAGCTTTCCACCAAATGCCCACTTCTCAAACTCAGGGAATATACTGAACTCAGTTCAGCTGCTCACAATTTAAAATTATGAGAGGATTGAAAAGAGCAGGGAGGGGAGGAATATCCTAGAGAAGGTCGGTCAAATGACTTGAAAATGCTTTTGAAAGCCTCCTCTGGGAGTGCTGTGCCTGAAAACAGGAATTTTCAGAAAGCTGCTGCAGAGAGCAAAGCAAATAAAAAGGGAAAGACTGCTGCAGAGAGAGAAACTGTTCACATACTATAGTGGTATTACCTGTCGCATTTGCATTTACGTTGAAAGAGAGCATAGGAAAAGAAGGTGAGTTGCAAGAAGAGTCCCTAGATTAGTAATACAAGATACTGGGCAGGGTTAGCTTTCTGTAATGAGCTTCCTACATACAAACGCTGATGTTAGTATTTTATGGCTCCCTCCACCCCGAGGTCCAAGCCACTAATTTTTGCTTTGAAGTTGAGTTGCAGTTTCTGCCAGGTGATTCACAATGATTCATTGTGCTGCCTAGACCAATATGATGCTCACTTGCTAATTTAAAATCTTCACAGCCCTTTAGATCTACATTTTTAATGCTTAAAGTATTCCACCTCATTAAGGTTTTAGGTTTCTGCTAAATAGTTGTGATCATTATTTGGTAGTCAGATTACTCCTAGTTAACAAAATGGTTCATGTTGTGCCATGATTAGGAAATGATGTTGTTACATATCCTATATAGTTAGTGTGTGAATCAATCTATAGGCAGACCAAAGCAGTTGATAGGCTTACAGATGCAAAACCATTGAAGTTCACAAACTGGAAAAGGTTGAGAAACATGGTGAGAACTTGATCTAGGTCAGATTATGCTTTTTATTCTTGTGTTCTCTCATTTTCCAGTGACACATGATTTGTTCTGTTTACTCCAGTAATTTTGAACACTTTCAATTTTTGTGTTGAAAATTATTCATTTGGTCTTGGACATACTCTACTTCTGTTCTGTGCTCTGAATTCTTAAGAGTTAGTTTCATATGTTTCTGACTTGGTTCCTGTACATTAGCTTCTACTGTCTTTGCATCTTTTTTCTTTGGAAATTTATCACAGGATTAATATCTAGGTTAAACCCCCTGATTTCATGTATCTGCAGTAGCTCTTCTACAGTAGACCTAGTGTAGGTACCTAGTGGTTTTCTAAACTCTGTTGACTAGATTCTCACTGACTGTAATAGGATTTTGGACAATGAGGCTTCTGCATAGCTGTGGCTCACATTTAGCTATGTGTACTTTGTGTCATTTACTCAAATGAATGAAGTTTAAAATTTGGGAGTTGATTGTGTTGTGTAAGTATAGGTATTTAGACACCGTAAAATATCTAAGACATCTGCCTGAAGTCATAGATACAACACATGAGGAGGCCTGCAGCCTTCTGGAGAGACAGATGAAGGCCAAGTGGGATACAGCATCGTATCTGATGTGGCACCAGACATCTAAGTGATGGTAACTGAGTCAGGGCCTTGGAGTCCAATCAAATAGCCTCACTCAGTTGACTCTCCTTCTAGAACTAAAAGCCCTTGGCCCTTATTTTTAGCTCATCTAATGGTTGAAATAAGGGCATTATTCTTTAAAAAACTTTATTCTAAGACTAAAGGCGGTCAGTATGGCAAAGCACTTTGTTGAGGACATTGTACAGACCATACTTCTTGAAGTGAAAGCAATATGCTTGGATGTTGGCAATTCCTGTACAGAGCATAACTCACAGCTGAATCACCCAATGGAGACTGTAAGATCTGTGTAAAAATTTGAAGGCAAAACCCTGTATACAGATATTTAATAAGCAATCAGCTTTGGGTCTTACTTAGAGACACAAGACCTAGAAAGGATTTATTGTCAAGCAAAGTGGAATCATAAAAACATGTGAACTGGCCACTTCAGGTAAGATTTTCTTCCTTGAGTGTTTTTATATTAGTAATGGTTTTCTTGGTGTTATCTATCTATCTATATATCTATCATAGTCACATATATAAAATGTATGTACATGAGAGTAAATGGGTTTTGTTCACTCTCCACCAAAGCCACTTTTCCAGGCATGTGACACCATTCCACATTATGCAATGATGCCTTCTTCCTTACATCTGGATTGCACTTGCCTTTCTGTAAACCACACCAGCTTGATTCCTGGCAGTTTAAACAAAGTTATGAGCTTTATGACCAACATCCCTAACAAGACATGGCCATTGTGAGAGACACAGAATACCCTCTGTGTGGTGGGTTAAGACTTTCAGAGAGTTTGGGGTTGGCCGCCTGCCCTGGGTGAGAGGTGCACCTTCTGGAGCTGCTCCACTGGAATTTCTGCCCTGTGAAATTATTCTGCAGTCAGCTTCAGTTTTCTCTTCTCTTTCTCTAGATAAGTGATGAGCTCCTAATTTACAGCTCCTCATATAGTGTTCTTAACCCACTGTCCTTATCTTCGTTCACTTCCTCACTTTCAATTTATCATAACCTTTCTTTCCTATATAGTCCATTAGTCTTTTTCTCACTGTAAGTACTGCAAGATAGACATGCTGCAGCAGAAAAAGATCTTACAGCAATTCTGGATGTTCTAAAGACTCAGCATGTTAATTTTTCTATTTTCTGTAACATTTTTACATCTGATCTCCACATCACCTGTTTGTACAGCATAATCTCTTGGGCTTGATAGAAACTAAATTTGACTCAGTTTTGTAACCTTGACAGCTATTCATTGTTTAATGTGTGCTGTGTTGTCTTTTCTTTGACAGCTTTACTCAACTTTGAAAGCAATTTTCAAAACAACAGGAGGACATAAAAATTCAAAGTTAAGCATGAGGACTGGTAAGAAGTCAGTATTTTAAATATATGAAGACATATCCATTAAGTTGGAAAGTAAAAACTGGCAAATATGTAGGAAAATATTTTGAGTGACAGTTACAGGAGTACAGTGATTTTTAAAAACAACATACTGTTGAACTTAAACCTGATAAAGTTAATTACATTGTGGAGATGATCTGACACCTAAACAACTGTTTATATATGCAGACGAGAATTGTTGTTCAGTTTTCCTTTGATTCTTTAAAGTCAGCAGAAGATAACAAAGCAAAAAAAGAAAAAAATTGAGAACTTCTTTGAGTTTCTAAAAAATTTGGATGGTACAGCATGTTGCAATATTTTTTTTTCTTGTGGTTGCTTATGATGAGTCTGTGTATATGCATACTATATTCACAGTTTTCTAATCGCACAATGCACTGCAGTCAGGCAATATTAAATTGCAAATGGTTAGAGGTGAACAAAACAAGGACTGTAGCTTAACTATACATATGAACATAGGATGTACTTTTAAAACTCCTCTCATACAATTGCTGATCTGATAAATTTTATAAAGGTTGAGTTGAACTAGAACTCCCAAGGGAATTTAGTAGCAAACAACTAGACAACTTATTTTAGGATGCTAGAGGTGTTAGAAATCTGTGATTCTTTGTCAATACATTTACTTGATCCTCCAAAATATTGTTTCCTTTCTGCTTCTATGAGGTAACTACTGACTAGTAGAGGCAGACTTTCTCCTTCTGTAAAAGAAAACATAAAGAAAATGTCATATTTCCTCTAGGACTTCCACTGGGAAAAGACAGGCAAGGAACACCGTTTATGACATGCAGAGAAACCCAAGACACTGAAACTAGATTCCTGGGTCATTTACACGCCCCACCTTTGCCTTACCTGCCAGTGAACACTTGGCTTTTTTCAGCCAATGCAGTATCACTGACTGCCTTGAAGCATCCAGCAAGACTCCAAGACTGTATAGCTGAAGTTAATGGCTGTGTATTAGCTTAAGAGGGACTTGCCAGAGTTAATAGCCCACATTTTTTTTCTATTTGGTTACAGTTTTCTATAGTTGTTCATTTAATATTTTCTGCAAGCAAGCTACTCATGGTTTACTGAACACTTTGATTCCAGAAGAATAAAAAATTTAAAATAGCTTTGTGGTGGAATATTTATGAACAAAGAGACTTCTCGGCCAGCCACATTTGCTTTTTATGTTTTAGTCCAGATTTCCTACCACCTCTCTTGTCAAATCAAACTAGTCTGAAAATAACTGGGTGGTATCAAGATTCATTGCGTTTTCAGACTGTAAAGGTTTGGTTGAAGAACTGAAACCACAACATGCCAAATTGAAACCCTTCCCTAGGTCTTGAGCAAATAAAATTCAGTTACCTGAGTGGACTTTTGTCTTAATGAGAGCCACATAAAGATCTCGAGATTTGGCTCTGAATCAACATAGAGAATTACAGGTACCTCTAATGAAGTTCCTGGTTGTCTGAGTTTAATTGATCTGTGACATCCAGTTGCCTCTGTCTCCCAATGATTCCACCTGGAAGAGAATAACCTGCTCTCCCAGTACTAAAATGCTGCAAGTATAAGTTAATTTCCTGTAAGGTCTATTTGCAATTGTGAAAAGAAATACTAACTTGAGAATTTGAATGCAGCTAGCAGCAGACCTGTTGAAACATACCTACAAATTAAAGGCTGAGGAAGTAAACTGCAATAAAAAAAAGTAATGTTACTCTGAAGAAACGTTTATATTAATGCCACTAGCAGTGCTTCCTCAAGTAGCAAACTCAGTAGCAAAATTTTCTTTTCTTCTCTATCCATAATTTCTTTTCTAGTGATGTCTTCTTAGCAGGGGTAAATGAAATTCAGAAATGTGCTTCGAAGACTTCTCTGTGTGTATTGTCATCCTGCAGTAAGCTATTAATCAGCCTATGCAGGCACCTAGGCCATGGTAATGGTCAGCTGTGAGACAACTCTCATGAACTTATCAGATGGATGTGATATACATCTCCAACATCTAACTGCACCATGCCAGGGACTTTATTTATGAACTTTTATTCTTTGTGTTTGTTCAAATACTTCTTGAATATATTGGACAAGGAAAATTTAATATTTTCTCTTTGAAAGAAAAGGTAAGCACATAGCTTGAAAAGGTACTATTTGATAGGATTCTTCCACACAATGTTGCTGAGGTGTACTTTTAGCGTATTATTACTCCACATAAAACTGTCTTAAAATACAAATAAGAAAAAACTAAGGTAAAGACCACAAACAGAAATCCACACAAAACACCTGCCAAAATCTTTTCTGTACCAGGTTTCAAGCAAGGACCTGGGGAGACCATTTGGCTGATGGTATGATTACGATTTCCAGATTTGTCTTGTCCAGTCTCAGGTAGACTCTGTTTTTCTTCCCTGCCTATTCACTCATGCATCCTGAAATTCTTTAGTATTCAGGTATCATCACTCCTTTTGAAAGCTTGTTGTGGTTGAATGTTTAAGAATGCTAAGAGCTGAAAAGTATTTAAATGTTATAATGATTCCTTGTAATTAGATTTACTCTTTTTAATCAAGGATGCAAAACAGTATTTCTAGCTCTCAATGAAGCTTCTGGTTGAGACAGCAAATGTGTAAAAACAACTGAATCTTCTTTTACATATTAGAAGCTCTGCATTTTGCTTGAATAGTTTTCATTATTCCCTAACATACTTCTTGGTGAACAATTATTTTTAGGGATGATTACATACCTATATACATATGTGCATATATTTGTGTATATGAACACCTCCTACTAAGAATTTCAGCTAAGAAGAATGTCAGCCTAGCAGCAATGTGGCTGTGTACTGTGAAGAGAATGGTCTTTGAGCAGGCAAAGAAAGTGAGGACAATACTGGCGAGGAGAACATGATTGAGAAAGTTGGAGCTGCTTCTAGCCATTGCATTTGCAAGATTCAACACCTGTCACAGGGAAGCCAACAAAAGCAGGATATTAGAATGTGAAATTCTCATTTCTTTTAGAGCTGTTATGGACTCAGGAAAGATCTCTTTCCTAAAACATTCATTTTAGCTAAAATGAATTTGTCAGTTTCAGAAACCGGTTTCCAGCTCCAGATGAAAAATAATCTTGTTTTGATTTATGTATTTAATATTTCACACTGAAAATGTAAAACTACAGCAGTTATTTTATAGTGACTGAGATCAGGAAATATAGGGGCAATTTATTATATTTATTATTTTGCTTTATAAAACTATAAATCAACATTATTGAAAATTAAATGTACGTTAGACTGTGAGGGACTTTTGAAGTACAATAATGTTTTACGTATGACTTTTGAAGATATGTTAATATGAATTATTCATGGGAACCTTGGATTTTCCTTTGACTTAATAAAATTAATAAAAAAAAATCATTTTTAAAACCTATTAATGCTCTGCAGGAGGAAAGCAACAGTAATGAATGTAGCTTTATTGAGTTTTTTTGGTTTTGTTTTGTTTTGTATAGGACTGTAAACAAATAAAGGAAAATGCAGTAATCCTAGGGGTTTTATACTTTCCTTTGTAGTAGAAACTGATCATTGGGCTACTGTTTGGGATCCGTTACTGGTCCTGTTATAAGCTCTGTTGTTCAGGAATTATTTCAGCTGTAAAAATTGATCTGGACAGAAACTGCAACAGAGGTTGAGTTGCTCTCAGACTGAGAGCAATTTTTAAAATCAATTATTAAAAAACCATATTAATTTAGAAATGTCAATAACCATTTATTACAGTAGCTTGGTTAAGTCTTTCTTTCTGTCTTTCTCTCGCTCTCTCTTTTTTTTTTTTTTTTCCTTTAAATTGTAGGAATGTTTTACCATCTTAGGAAAGAAGTGATGTGAGCTACAAAACCATCTTGTCCTGTGCCGCCCCAGATCTAGATACAATATTGCCAGTACGTTTTCAAATCTGGCCTGTAACACTCAGGCCATTCCGGTGATAAGTTTCTTATACTTGCCCACTCAGACATGTTATTTTTCTTACCTCTACATACTACACTGAAGTCAGATCAAATTTACAACCCTCTAAAATGGACCTTTAAAAGTCTCTGCAGATGCAGCTTTGCTGCAGCACATATTTGTCTCGATCATACGTTACCCTGCAAAAGAATGGCATACCCAGGAGTATAGCACATGGCATTTTGAGCCTATTTTAATTTTCAAAAGATAGTAGTCTACATTTGGGTAATCTTTATCTATAAAGTGACTAATATAATGAAAAGCACCACATGTACAATTAGAGGCAAGATTTCTAAAAATATGCATCCAAAGTTAAGCGTCAAAGTTTATGCTTTGGCTCCAGGACCCATATTTAACTAACTGTGAGAGCTGTTAGGGATTTAAATACTGAAAAATACAGACAACTTATTTGGCTGCTTGAACACAGATTTAAGATAAAATCCTGAGACTGTGGAAGTCAATGGGAATGTGTCACAGATTCAAGCAGAGCTACAATTTTAGCCTGAGTTCTTAAGAACCAGAATTTAAAAGTACTTAGCAACTAAACATGCAGATTGGTAGTAGGATTTTCAACAGAACCATGCTGCTTATGTACATGTAATATCAAGGGGAACTGAATACTCATATGCATTTGAAAATCTGACCCCACCTCTATCTACACTGTCAAAAATTCAGTATTGTATTTTCACCCACCTACAGGTCTTATTCAAAACACAGTTATGGGAATTTAAGTTTTAACCTCTCTTTTTTTTTTTTTTTTTGTTTTTGTTTAAGTTTAGTTGTGTAGTCCTTCACAATATGGCCTTATAAGAATGGCTTCTCCTGTCCCCTGTGTGCCCTTCCTGGTGAGAAGACAGGCAGAGGTGGAATAGCCGCACTGAGAGAGAAGCCTATGAGATGTGTCCTCCATGCTGGACAGAAAAAGATGCTGCTGGAGGATGGATGTATGCTCGAAGAGATGTGCAAGCCTTCCCACACAGTGGAAGACACTGCAAAAGACACCTGCTCTGGGTGAGCTATCTTCTGTAAGCAGCCTCTCACACTGAGCAAAGATTTGAGCAGACTGGTGGAGTAGAGACCCCTGAGATAAACAGGCATATATGCTGACCTGCTGCTGGACCCATAGTTGTGGAGTCACAGCAGGCTGGAAAAGTGATCTGAGTCAGCAGCTGGAGCCTCTGATGGGCACAGGGAACTGGCGCCGAGCAGGTGTGCTGGGAGCTGTGCCTTTGCTCTCACACTGTATTCAGAATTTGAGGGTCGATGCTTTTTTTTTTTTTTTTTTAATTAGACCGTGGGGAAAGTCTTTTCTGGATCATGGTCAGAACATAGTCTGAGACAATTTTTCTGTGATTTGGGCTTTCTGTTTAAGGTGGTTTTGAACACATTGTATTGTTACTGGGATTTCATGGGCAAATGCCCTTTAATAGTTTCTCTTCCCAAATGCTGTGTTGTCTCTTCCCTTCAGACGGCAGGACCACCCATCTGTGTGGGATGATTATGCCTCAAACCATTCCTGGCACCCTCAAAAATTATGTGAGGGAGTCCAGAAAAGACCAATGTACCCCACCCTTAGAGCCTGGTTGGCATTTTTTGACTTTCAAAACTACACTGTGAACTTTAGTTTTGTGACTGTGTAGAGAAAACTGGACTCAGCAAATGCCTTCCTGTGCTCTAATTGACTTCAGTAGAGGAGAAATTGTTCGTCAGAGATGATTTGTCAGCTGTCCTTCATCACATCATCAGTTGCACTCAAATGTAAGGTTCCTTTTGGCACATATTCTGTACTGCAATCTCTTAGCTGATAATTAAACTTGCATTTCTGAAAAATTTCCACTAGTTGCAGCACGTTTTGTAGTTTTAAGGGACTTATTTCAACTTATGATCTTGGCATGGCTGCTGGAAAACATAAGGAAATGGATGATTAGCTACAGTCTTCCCAGTAATTTAGAAGCATTGATGAACCCTAGCTCAAATTGTAGTGAGTACTGAAGGAAGAGTAAAGTATTGAAAACTTTACTATTGCTTTCAGTGCAAATTAGAAAAATAATAAGTCTTCTAGGCTAGCCATTACATTTCCTTTTATAGAAATCATGTTTTTAATACTTAAAAGAGTTTTTATATTTCTGTGCAAAAATGAAATCATAACAATATATTTAGAGTAGGTTATTTAATCCATCACTACAACTCTCCCGTGGAGTCTTGAAATGGGAATGCTGACAAGAAATTAGTCTAGGTTTGCTGTGATGTGGGCAAAACTGAGTGCTGGAAAGGTACAACGTGTAAAGGTCATTCTCTGCTAGAAGAACACATGCTCCTGGAACCCACTGGTGGAGAACCAGCTGGCTTTGACTATTCTATTTTTTTTCTTCAAGATATAAATGGTACCTTGCATGCTGACTCAAGTAGAGTTCTAGCAGTCCAGGATGGGGGACAATTCTTGCATTTCCTCTTCCACCTAGCTTCTTTGTCAGCACAAGTGAAGCAGGCAAGAGCCCATGCCTTTACTAGGGTTATTTTGACTCTGGTGTCAATATGCTGCCTAAACAACTTGCTTTGACTGCACTTTTGCTTTGTTTCATTCTCCACTAATTAGTGTCATCTTAGTTGTGGTGTTTGTGATGCAGTAAGTAGCAGTGTTACTCCTGTTTTTCCTTCTTGCAGTTCGCTATGGTCCTGAGCATTAACCATAGTACTGTGATTTCATTCAGACACTAAAGTCTTTTGGGAAAATGAGAGGGGAAAATGTCAAGTCTGAAAGGACCTGATAAAGACACAAGACCAAGGAACCATTTATGTCCCCCTAAAATGGCAAATTCAGCACAGAATAGCAACACTTTTTTCTGTCTTTTGGAGTTATCTCTCATTACCACAGGATATTGTTGAGACCCAGGATTCAAAGACAATATGGGATTAAGCAGCTAATATGATATGGATGTAAAATACAATTCAAAAGCCATAGACTTGATAGAAAATCTTATAGTTCAGTATTTATCTCTGAGTATCAAGATTAGAATACAATCTTGATTGCCAGGAGGAGGTGAAGAAGATACTCTGTCATGAGGGAGATAATCTGACAGCTGCCTCCCTCTGAAGCTTCTGATGTTGACCACTGCTGGAGACAGAATATTGGTGTAGAAGGATCACATTTCTATTTTTTGCATGAAACTTCCTAAATTCTTCTGATAGATGAAAATTTGTTTAGCTAAATACAGCTGTATCTAAATAGTTAAATCTTCAACATAAAAGAAACATGCACTTTCATGCAGTTCTTTGAACAACATTTTTTTCCTTTTTCCTCTCTCAAATACAATGAAATAAAACCATTTGGTTAGCCTTTACAACTAGTCACTGTTATGCTGAAAGAATTACATGTTAGTGCCATGCCTTGAAGATCATGGGTGGAGTCCCTTCTTTCTACTCTAAGACTAGTATTATCATAATAGTAATGTCACAGAATATTTTCCTATTAATGAGTTGTAGACAAATTTCTATGTGTTCCAGACTGATTCTTTTCCTTTTTTTCTCAAAACCAGCTAATTGGATGATGATGACTCTTGCGAAAGGCTACAAGAATTAGTCAGCATTTTCAAAATGAGGGCATTTCACACTTTCATTCTGTAGGAAGAAAAAAAAAAAAAAAAAAAAGAATGCTAAGTTCCTGTAAAGTGCTTGATGAAGCAACAAAGTGAGGAAACTCCTAATTGCCTCTCTGAGCTAGTCCAAGCATGCTTTGGTATTACAGCATGCAGATTGCTGTAGTTGTTCCAAGATTTCAGACTACATGGAGGGAGTCTTAGGTTCTTTGTGTATGTATGCTTTACAAGCAATGTTGAGTAGCTTTGTTGTGGTTTCATGCCCCTGTATAACAAGGAAAATATTTTCAAGTATACATTGAAATAGAGTGACTCGTTGTGAAAGCTTGTTTTATCATTTAGCCCACAGAGTAGTCTTCTTAACCATAGCTAGCTTGTTTTTAATGTAGGTGAAGGAGAAACAGGGTTTGCATGCTTGTGCTGTGTTAAGGCTCACACAAGAAATTCAGAGCAGGCTATGGAGACTGGGATTGTGCTATGGGCCTTGTGCACTTGCGCTCCTGGAAGATTGCTTGTGGGGAGAGTTCTAGCAACTGTGTTCTGCAACCATATGGCTGATGTCCTCCCTATATACTTTTTTCCTACTGAATAGTGACCTGTACCAGCTACCCAAATATGCAGTGAAGATGAATGGAGAACATAACTCCTGCTCCTAGCTGTTATTCCACGTTATGAAGTTCACATGAGACAGAGGACTTACTATTAAATTTCTGCACTAGCTAATTTTAATTCTTTAAATATCTGAAGGGGAAATTGCATGTGCATTTCTCAAAAAGCAGGCTATGCTTTTTTTGTCCAAAACTCTGGAGTAAACCACCAGTCATGGAAATGGCACTGAGGGATCAATATGAGGCAGGCAAATCTGCAGCTTAGGTGAGAGGTGAAATATGTAGGGACTGAGGAAGTCATCCAGCTAATAACCCTAATTTTAGGTTATCCATATCTCCATGTGTTTGTCCTTCATTATTTGTATTACATGCCATAGTTTCAGGGCAGTGGGATAATGAAATCCTTGTATTGGTGCAAGGGAAGCATGAGAGAGTATCTAAAAATGCTTGTAACCAGAGCCTCACAACAGAGAACCAAAAACTCCTATGGTTCTTTCGCAGGCTCCCTGTCAGCAGAGCATAAGGAGGAGAGCTATTCACCAAGATATATCTGGTGCACAGCAGTGCCTCTTATTGCACATAAGGTAGATTTTACTGAATTTGGCATGCTGCATCAATGTAACCACCTACCTGATTTAGTATGAACCAGATAAATATAGCTATTGCAGGTTTGGAACATTTCTCTCCCCTCAGAGATATGTATTTTTTAAGGAATGTTCTGGAGCATGTAGAAATTTATCTTAAGTCATGACAGCCAATGGTTTATTACTAACCAATACCAAGAAGAAAAAGGTGATAAAACAGCTACCGTGTAAAATATTGGATAATGACTTCTTTGTTTCTTTCAAGTTAATTTGACTCCATCTCATCTCCTATTCATGTGCATGCTGAACTTTTGGGCCTGATCTTCAGTTTCCTCCAATCACAATCAGCCTATGGTCATTTTAGGCCAGAGCATCTGGTCTTCTTGGTCTATATCATTTAGCCAGCAAAAAAACGACACTGAATCATCTTCCCTAAGAAATAAATGGATTTAGAAAAAGCCAGGGTAGAGTGGCTTGGCAGTTCTCAGAAAAATGTTACTTAAACAAGAGGGATGATTCACTAGCTGATACACCTCCAGTGAAGAAAGGTGCAGTGTTATTGATTAAAGTCCAAATATATAATTGACTGGAGCTTTTGTAAATGTCACTGATCTTTTGCTTTACTTTATTCTTAGGAGGATATACATGAAATACTACTATTTTTTAGGGACACTGTTCCTTAAGGGAACAGAGAGAAAGTTGTCTTTTTTGACCTGTTCTTGTATTTCCAGAGGGGTATGCTTTTGTCTGAGTTGCCAGATGAAATTACTGACAATCTATTATAATATTATTAAGCAAATAAAAGAATGCCTCAAGTAAAAATCTTGATTGTGTGTATTGCCTTCTGAACTCAGTAAGCCAGATTTATTTATATCATGTATAAAAATATTTGGTCAATAACTAAACACGGCTAAATAACTCTTTAAGAACAAGTGACATCTCTAATTGTTTGTTTTTTAAAGTCAGGCTGTATTACTTCCAGAGTTGGTGCCAAGAAAGACGGGCATATCAGGAGAATGAGTGCCTGTCATTAGCAGTAACAAAAAGGCTGCCTGTACTGTTTCACTTTTGTCAAACCTCTACTAGTTCATGTAGGGCGAGGTACTGGCTTTTTGTTTGAAAACATTTGGTGATAAATGGGTAGGGTATATATTATTCCTTTCTCTTTGTTCCCTTCAAATTTTATTTATTTTTTATTTATTTTTTTTTACAAGCTTGAGCTTTACAGCATGTCTGCAGTGGACTGGCAAGGCAGACACTGCTGTGCAGTCTGTAAGAGTCAGCGCTGCTGCGGAAGGGGGAGGAGAAGGGAGGAGTCCTTCTGTTTTTCTTTCATTTAGATTCGTTGCATGTTTACCAAGGTGAAAGGATTAGTGCCCTGGAGATCATTTGCTTTCATAAGCTTTAAACTAGAGTAGAAAAAGTTTCATGTCTTGATTCTCTTCCAACAGCTTGCTCTCTCTCAGCAAGGCATACAGGAGCAAGCTGAGACATATTGATTGCCAGCAGACTCTTCCAACAAAATTGCCCTGTCTGAATCAGTTAAACTGGGTGGGAAGAGATAACTTCTGCCAGTTTTCTCCCATCATCTCTCCTAGCATGTGGTGAAACACCCAGAGCATTCCTTTGGGTTTTATAATCAAGACGAAATGCTCCAGATTTCTCTATCCAAATAATGTCAAAACTGTAGCCCAAATGTAGCCATACTTCATATAGCTTGTAGCCTTTTTGTACTTTATACAGACTTGCTGTGAAATATTGATTCTCTTCATGTTTCACAGAAGAAAAAAATTTAAAACCAGACAGGAAATAGGAACTTTTGATTTCATATTGTCCCTATTTAAACCTAATGTGAAGGGTAAGTAATGATGTTTAACTGTTTGCTCTCCTGAAATACACTTCTGGTGGGATGTCTGTGTGACTGATAGCAATGAAAAAAAAAACCCAAAACACCAAATCATAAAAACTATCATCTGACTTGCACAAAGCTAATTCCATCTAGAACACACAGCACCCTAGAGCAGAAAACTGAAAACTAACTAAATTTAACTAGATCACTTTCTCTGACTAACATTTTCAGAAAATTACTGGAATGTTTTTAATGATGATTGTTTTAAAGCAACAGTCAGTAATGAAGGTTTAGTTACTGATTTGGAACAAAATACTGTGGAGATATTTAAGGGACAATAAGAAGAATCTCCCACTTTACTAGGAAATAATCCAATTTCCAGTTCCCAAGTGGATTAACTACCACTCTGATCCTGAAGGTCAGATATTTCGCCTAAGCGAGCTTACTTGATCACTACTGAGGAAATCAGAGCCACTGTTCTGCTTTTGGCACTGTGTAACAGGTCAAGATCTTCTTATTGAAAGCAAAACTAAGATTCCTTGCAACAAGTTTGTCCATTGAATTTTAAATGCTCCATGATAAAGCTAATTTGTTTTTTCTTCTACTGTGACAGAGAGAAAACCTCAACTCAAGGAATCTGGCTCAAGGAACAAACTTATAAAAGCAAACCAGTTCAGAGTGCTGTTCATTAGGCAGTTTGGTCTTGGCAGCAGGGACAGGAGTTTCCAAGTCCTGATTACAGATTTGCCACCGACTTGCTGGGTGCCCTGGGCAAGTCATCACCTCTCTGCTGCTCTTTGTGTCTCTCTAGAATAGCAATAACAATGCCTAACTGTCCCTCAGCAATATTATGCAGATTAATTAAATGCTGTATTAATCTGTTGCTGTGACTCAATCTGAACAGTTCTTTCCTATATCTATAGTCCCAATTCACTACCTGATTCAAACCTGGAGTAGTGCACTGAAAAATCATTAATCTCTATGATCTCTTAGAAACCATCTGGTTGCTTCATACAGGGATAGAAGATACATGCCTCCTGGTTTCTAGAGGAAAGAGAATGTTGTAGAAATTAATGAAAATTCTTTTTTCTTCTGCTATAATAATGCTGGAGCACCCTTTCCTATGAGGAAATTCATTAGCCAAAGATGGGTCAAAGCCAAATTTGAATGGTATCCTTTTTCCTGTTCTGTTCCTTATTTGCTATCTTTTTAGTGCACTCTGGTTTAAACGTGATCATAGGAGAGCTTCCACAACTTACCAGGTCAAAGAGTATTGACTTTTTGTCTAGTAAGTAGTTTAGCTTCTTTGTTACTGCAGAAAAACCAAAATTAGCCTAGTGTAGAAAGTTTGTTCCAAAAGCCCATGTAAATTACATTTCTGCTGAGCAAGACTAATGTAGCTGAGCTAGGACAAAGCACATTACTGTAGACACAATATGGTTTTATTTACAATTACTCATTGTGAAGAACACCCCACCCCCCACCTCCCCACTTAATTCTAACTAGATTTTAGTGTATCAGTGCTGCATTCTGAATAGAGAGATACAATAGGGATTACATTATTGTTTTATGTATAAGAATAAATACAAGAGTCAGCAGATTTTTAAACCCAGGGAGATGTTTTCTCTACAGAGAAGTTAGATGCTGAAAATACTTATTTATTTTCTCTAAGAAGATGTTAAATGGAAACTTCATGCTGACAATTATTTGCATCATGGTGCAAACTGTGGTAGACTCATTAGTGGTTTAAATGTCATTACCCTATTACTAAGGTGGCAATGACTCTCCAGGTGTTGAAATTTCAGGACGGTGGATTATCCAGAGTTATTCAGCAAATATTGAAGTGTTGTCCTGTATTTAAACCTCCATATTTTTCCCTTCAATGACTGCGAAGGTAGTCTTTACTGTGTAAATCAATATGCTGCGGTTTTGTGGGTTCCACAGTCGGGAGACTGAAACAAAAGGTGTGAAGTTACCCCATTCGTCTTAATGGGGTGTTAATGACTTCAAAGGCTGGTTGTGACCATTTAAATGTGAATGCTATTAATCAACAGGACAAAACACAAACACCCTGCTTGAGTCATGGAAATGTAATTGCATAGGGCAGAGGGGTCCAATTTTGGTTGCTGAATGAAGATGCATGTTTAGAAATAGAAAAGGGGGCGGGGGGGCGGGGGGGGC